>JANJXV010000371.1:600000-979721 GCA_024803745.1 Megascapheus bottae | reverse complement strand
ACACCTCAATTCTGTGACTTCACACACCTCCATTCTGACTTCACACATCTCCATTCTATAACTTCACACACCTCCATTCTATGACTTCACACACCTCCATTCTGTCACTTCACACACCTCCATTCTGAGTTGACACACCTCCTTTCTGTGACTTCACACACCTCCATTCTGACTTCACACAGCTCTATTCTATGTCTTCACACAACTCCATTCTGTGACGTCACACACCTCCATTCTATGACTTCACACACCTTCATTCTTATTTCACAAAAATCCATTCTATGACTTCACACACCTCCATTCTATGACTTCTCACACCTCCATTTTTTGACTTCACACACCTCCATTCTAAGATTTCACACACCTCCATTGTGACTTCACACACCTCCATTCTATGAGTTCACACACCTCCATTCTGACTTCACACAGCTCCATTCTGTGACTTCACAAAACTCCATTCTATGATTCCACACACCTCCATAATATGTCTTCACACACCTCCACCTATGACTTCACACACCTCCATTCTGAGTTCACACACCTCCACTCTGTGACTTCACACACCTCCATTCTGACTTTACACACCTTCATTGTATGACTTCACACATCTCAATTCTATGACTTCACACACCTCCATTCTATGACTTTACAAACCTCCATTCTGTGACTTCGCACATCTCCATTCTGAGTTCACACACCTCCTTTCTATGACTTCACACACTTCCATTCTATGACTTCACACACCTCCATTCTGTGCCTTCACACACCTACATTCTGTGACTTCACACACCTCGATCCTACGAATCCACACCTCCATTCTATAAATTCATACACCTCCATTCTGTGCTTTCACAAACCTCCATTCTATGACTTCACACACCTCCATTCTGTGACATCACACACCTCCATTCTGAGTTCACACACCTCCATTCTATGACTTCACAAACCTCCATTCTGAGTTCACAGACCTCCATTCTATGACTTCACACACCTGCATTCTATGATTTCACTCACCTCCATTCTATGATTTCACACACTTTCATTCTATGACTTCACACACCTCCATTCTGTGGCTTCACACACCTACATTCTGAGTTCACACACCTCCATTCTGTGATTTCACACACCTCCAATCTGACTTCACACACCTCCATTCTATGACTTCACACACCTCCATTCGTTTACATAAAAATCATCATTCTATGACTTCACACAACTCCATTTTGACTTCACACACCTCCATTCTATGAGTTCACACACCTCCAATTTATGACTTCACACACCTCCATTCTATGACTTCACACACCTCAATTCTATGACTTCACACACCTCCATTCTATGACTTCACACAGCTCCATTCTGTGACTTCACAAACCTCCACTCTATGACTTCAAACACCTTCATTTTACTTCACAAACATCCATTCTGTGACTTCACACACCTCCATTCCGTGACTTCACACACCTTCATTCTGACTTCACACACCTCCATTCTGTGACTTCACACACCTCAATTCTGTGACTTCACACACCTTCATTCTGACTTCACACACCTCCATTCTATGACTTCACACACCTCCATTCTATGACTTCACACACCTCCATTTTGTGACTTCACACACCTAAATTCTATGACTTCACACACCTCCATTGTGACTTCACACACCTCCATTCTATGAGTTCACACACCTCCATTCTGACTTCACACACCTCCATTCTATGACTTCACACACCTCCATTCTGTGACTTCACACACCTCCACGCTATGACTTCAAACACCTTCATTCTTACTTCACAAACATCCATTCTATGACTTCACACACCTCCATTCTGTGACTTCACACACCTCAATTCTGTGACATCACACACCTCCATTCTGACTTCACACACCTCCATTCTATGATTTCACACACCTCCATTCTATGACTTCACACACCTCTGTTCTGTGTCTTCACACACCACCTTTTTGACTTCACACACCTCCATTTTGTGACTTCACACACCTCCATTCTGTGACTTCACACACCTCCGTTTTGACTTCACACACTTCCATTCTGTGACTTCACACACCTCCATTCTGTGACTTTACACACCTTGATTCTATGATTTCACATACCTCCATTCTGACTTCACACACCTCCATTCTATGACTTCACACACCTCGAATCTGGATCTTCAGTCAAATCCACTGTATGACTTCACACTCCTCCATTCTGTGATTTCACACACCTCCATACTATGACTTCACACACCTCCATCTATGACTTCACACACCTCCATTCTGAGTTCACACACCTCCATTGTATGACTTCACACACCTCCATTCTGTGACTTCACACACCTCAATTCTATGACTTCACACACTTCAATTGTGACGTCACACACCTCCATTCTATGAATTCACAAATCTCCATTCTATGACTTCACACACCTCCATTCTGACTTTACACACCTCCATTCTATGACTTCACAGACCTCGAATCTGTGTCTTCAGTCACCTCCACTGTATGACTTCACAGTCCTCCATTCTATGACTTCCCACACCTCCTTTCTATGACTTCACCCACCTCCCTTCTATGACCGCACACCTCCATTCGAGACTTCACACACTTCCATTGTGTGACTTCACACACCTCCATTCTGTGACTTCACACACCTCCATTCTTTGACTTCACACACCTCTATTCTATGACTTCACACACCTTCATTCTTACTTCACAAACATCCATTCTATGACTTCACACACCTCCATTCTATGATTTCACACACCTCCATTCTGTGATTCACACACCTGCATTCTGTGTTCACACACCTCAATTCTGTGACTTCACACACCTCCATTCTGACTTCACACATCTCCATTCTATAACTTCACACACCTCCATTCTATGACTTCACACACCTCCATTCTGTCACTTCACACACCTCCATTCTGAGTTGACACACCTCCTTTCTGTGACTTCACACACCTCCATTCTGACTTCACACAGCTCTATTCTATGTCTTCACACAACTCCATTCTGTGACGTCACACACCTCCATTCTATGACTTCACACACCTTCATTCTTATTTCACAAAAATCCATTCTATGACTTCACACACCTCCATTCTATGACTTCACACACCTCCATTTTTTGACTTCACACACCTCCATTCTAAGATTTCACACACCTCCATTGTGACTTCACACACCTCCATTCTATGAGTTCACACACCTCCATTCTGACTTCACACAGCTCCATTCTGTGACTTCACAAAACTCCATTCTATGATTCCACACACCTCCATAATATGTCTTCACACACCTCCACCTATGACTTCACACACCTCCATTCTGAGTTCACACACCTCCACTCTGTGACTTCACACACCTCCATTCTGACTTCACACACCTTCATTGTATGACTTCACACATCTCAATTCTATGACTTCACACACCTCCATTCTATGACTTCACAAACCTCCATTCTGTGACTTCGCACATCTCCATTCTGAGTTCACACACCTCCTTTCTATGACTTCACACACTTCCATTCTATGACTTCACACACCTCCATTCTGTGCCTTCACACACCTACATTCTGTGACTTCACACACCTCGATCCTACGAATCCACACCTCCATTCTATAAATTCATACACCTCCATTCTGTGCTTTCACAAACCTCCATTCTATGACTTCACACACCTCCATTCTGTGACATCACACACCTCCATTCTGAGTTCACACACCTCCATTCTATGACTTCACAAACCTCCATTCTGAGTTCACAGACCTCCATTCTATGACTTCACACACCTGCATTCTATGATTTCACTCACCTCCATTCTATGATTTCACACACTTTCATTCTATGACTTCACACACCTCCATTCTGTGGCTTCACACACCTACATTCTGAGTTCACACACCTCCATTCTGTGATTTCACACACCTCCAATCTGACTTCACACACCTCCATTCTATGACTTCACACACCTCCATTCGTTTACATAAAAATGATCATTCTATGACTTCACACAACTCCATTTTGACTTCACACACCTCCATTCTATGAGTTCACACACCTCCAATTTATGACTTCACACACCTCCATTCTATGACTTCACACACCTCAATTCTATGACTTCACACACCTCCATTCTATGACTTCACACACCTCCATTTTGTGACTTGACACACCTCCATTCTAAGATTTCCCACACCTCCATTGTGACTTCACACACCTCCATTCTATGACTTCACAGACCTCGAATCTGTGTCTTCAGTCACCTCCACTGTATGACTTCACAGTCCTCCATTCTATGACTTCCCACACCTCCTTTCTATGACTTCACCCACCTCCCTTTCTTATGACCGCACACCTCCATTCGAGACTTCACACACTTCCATTGTGTGACTTCACACACCTCCATTCTGTGACTTCACACACCTCCATTCTTTGACTTCACACACCTCTATTCTATGACTTCACACACCTTCATTCTTACTTCACAAACATCCATTCTATGACTTCACACACCTCCATTCTATGATTTCACACACCTCCATTCTGTGATTCACACACCTGCATTCTGTGTTCACACACCTCAATTCTGTGACTTCACACACCTCCATTCTGACTTCACACATCTCCATTCTATAACTTCACACACCTCCATTCTATGACTTCACACACCTCCATTCTGTCACTTCACACACCTCCATTCTGAGTTGACACACCTCCTTTCTGTGACTTCACACACCTCCATTCTGACTTCACACAGCTCTATTCTATGTCTTCACACAACTCCATTCTGTGACGTCACACACCTCCATTCTATGACTTCACACACCTTCATTCTTATTTCACAAAAATCCATTCTATGACTTCACACACCTCCATTCTATGACTTCTCACACCTCCATTTTTTGACTTCACACACCTCCATTCTAAGATTTCACACACCTCCATTGTGACTTCACACACCTCCATTCTATGAGTTCACACACCTCCATTCTGACTTCACACAGCTCCATTCTGTGACTTCACAAAACTCCATTCTATGATTCCACACACCTCCATAATATGTCTTCACACACCTCCACCTATGACTTCACACACCTCCATTCTGAGTTCACACACCTCCACTCTGTGACTTCACACACCTCCATTCTGACTTTACACACCTTCATTGTATGACTTCACACATCTCAATTCTATGACTTCACACACCTCCATTCTATGACTTTACAAACCTCCATTCTGTGACTTCGCACATCTCCATTCTGAGTTCACACACCTCCTTTCTATGACTTCACACACTTCCATTCTATGACTTCACACACCTCCATTCTGTGCCTTCACACACCTACATTCTGTGACTTCACACACCTCGATCCTACGAATCCACACCTCCATTCTATAAATTCATACACCTCCATTCTGTGCTTTCACAAACCTCCATTCTATGACTTCACACACCTCCATTCTGTGACATCACACACCTCCATTCTGAGTTCACACACCTCCATTCTATGACTTCACAAACCTCCATTCTGAGTTCACAGACCTCCATTCTATGACTTCACACACCTGCATTCTATGATTTCACTCACCTCCATTCTATGATTTCACACACTTTCATTCTATGACTTCACACACCTCCATTCTGTGGCTTCACACACCTACATTCTGAGTTCACACACCTCCATTCTGTGATTTCACACACCTCCAATCTGACTTCACACACCTCCATTCTATGACTTCACACACCTCCATTCTTTTACATAAAAATCATCATTCTATGACTTCACACAACTCCATTTTGACTTCACACACCTCCATTCTATGAGTTCACACACCTCCAATTTATGACTTCACACACCTCCATTCTATGACTTCACACACCTCAATTCTATGACTTCACACACCTCCATTCTATGACTTCACACACCTCCATTTTGTGACTTGACACACCTCCATTCTAAGATTTCCCACACCTCCATTGTGACTTCACACACCTCCATTCTATGAGTTCACACACCTCCATTCTGACTTCACACAACTCCATTCTGTGGCTTCACAAAACTCCATTCTATGATTCCACACACCTCCATACTATGTCTTCAGACACCTCCATCTATGACTTCACACACCTCCATTCGGAGTTCACACACCTCCATTCTATAACTTCACAAACCTCCATTCTGTGACGTCACACACCTCCATTCTATGACTTCAAACACCTTCATTCTTTCTTCACAAACATCCATTCGGTGACTTCACACACCTCCCTTCTGTGACTTCACACCTGCATTCTGACTTCACACACCTCTATTCTGTGAATTCACACACCTCAATTCTGTGACTTTACACACCTCCATTCTGACTTCACACACCTCCATTCTATGTTTTCACACACTTCCATTCTATATCTTCACACACCTCCATTCTATGAATTCACACACCTCCATTCTGTGACTTCACACACCTCCATTCTATGACTTCACACACCTCCATTCTGTGACTTCACCCATCTCCATTGTGAGTTCACATACCACCACTCTGTGATTCACACACCTTCATTCTGTGTCTTCAGACACCTCCATTCTATGACTTCACACACCTCCATTCTATGACTTCACACACCTCCATTCTGTGACTTTACACACCTTGATTCTAGGATTTCACATACCTCCATTCTGACTTCACACACCTCCATTCTATGACTTCACACACCTCGAATCTGGATCTTCAGTCAAATCCACTGTATGACTTCACACTCCTCCATTCTGTGATTTCACACACCTCCATACTATGACTTCACACACCTCCATCTATGACTTCACACACCTCCATTCTGAGTTCACACACCTCCATTCTGTGACTTCACACACCTCCATTCTGACTTCACTCAGCTCCATTGTATGACTTCACACACCTCCATTCTGTGACTTCACACACCTCAATTCTATGACTTCACACACTTCAATTGTGACGTCACACACCTCCATTCTATGAATTCACAAATCTCCATTCTATGACTTCACACACCTCCATTCTGACTTTACACACCTCCATTCTATGACTTCACAGACCTCGAATCTGTGTCTTCAGTCACCTCCACTGTTTGACTTCACAGTCCTCCATTCTATGACTTCCCACACCTCCTTTCTATGACTTCACCCACCTCCCTTCTATGACCGCACACCTCCATTCGAGACTTCACACACTTCCATTGTGTGACTTCACACACCTCCATTCTGTGACTTCACACACCTCCATTCTTTGACTTCACACACCTCTATTCTATGACTTCACACACCTTCATTCTTACTTCAGAAACATCCATTCTATGACTTCACACACCTCCATTCTATGATTTCACACACCTCCATTCTGTGATTCACACACCTGCATTCTGTGTTCACACACCTCAATTCTGTGACTTCACACACCTCCATTCTGACTTCACACATCTCCATTCTATAACTTCACACACCTCCATTCTATGACTTCACACACCTCCATTCTGTCACTTCACACACCTCCATTCTGAGTTGACACACCTCCTTTCTGTGACTTCACACACCTCCATTCTGACTTCACACAGCTCTATTCTATGTCTTCACACAACTCCATTCTGTGACGTCACACACCTCCATTCTATGACTTCACACACCTTCATTCTTATTTCACAAAAATCCATTCTATGACTTCACACACCTCCATTCTATGACTTCACACACCTCCATTTTTTGACTTCACACACCTCCATTCTAAGATTTCACACACCTCCATTGTGACTTCACACACCTCCATTCTGTCACTTCACACACCTCCATTCTGAGTTGACACACCTCCTTTCTGTGACTTCACACACCTCCATTCTGACTTCACACAGCTCCATTCTGTGACTTCACAAAACTCCATTCTATGATTCCACACACCTCCATAATATGTCTTCACACACCTCCACCTATGACTTCACACACCTCCATTCTGAGTTCACACACCTCCACTCTGTGACTTCACACACCTCCATTCTGACTTCACACACCTTCATTGTATGACTTCACACATCTCAATTCTATGACTTCACACACCTCCATTCTATGACTTCACAAACCTCCATTCTGTGACTTCGCACATCTCCATTCTGAGTTCACACACCTCCTTTCTATGACTTCACACACTTCCATTCTATGACTTCACACACCTCCATTCTGTGCCTTCACACACCTACATTCTGTGACTTCACACACCTCGATCCTACGAATCCACACCTCCATTCTCTAAATTCATACACCTCCATTCTGTGCTTTCACAAACCTCCATTCTATGACTTCACACACCTCCATTCTGTGACATCACACACCTCCATTCTGAGTTCACACACCTCCATTCTATGACTTCACAAACCTCCATTCTGAGTTCACAGACCTCCATTCTATGACTTCACACACCTGCATTCTATGATTTCACTCACCTCCATTCTATGATTTCACACACTTTCATTCTATGACTTCACACACCTCCATTCTGTGGCTTCACACACCTACATTCTGAGTTCACACACCTCCATTCTGTGATTTCACACACCTCCAATCTGACTTCACACACCTCCATTCTATGACTTCACACACCTCCATTCGTTTACATAAAAATCATCATTCTATGACTTCACACAACTCCATTTTGACTTCACACACCTCCATTCTATGAGTTCACACACCTCCAATTTATGACTTCACACACCTCCATTCTATGACTTCACACACCTCAATTCTATGACTTCACACACCTCCATTCTATGACTTCACACACCTCCATTCTGTGACTTCACAAACCTCCACTCTATGACTTCAAACACCTTCATTCTTACTTCACAAACATCCATTCTATGACTTCACACACCTCCATTCTGTGACTTCACACACCTCAATTCTGTGACATCACACACCTCCATTCTGACTTCACACACCTCCATTCTATGATTTCACACACCTCCATTCTATGACTTCACACACCTCTGTTCTGTGTCTTCACACACCACCTTTTTGACTTCACACACTTCCATTCTGTGACTTCACACACCTCCATTCGTTTACATAAAAATCATCATTCTATGACTTCACACAACTCCATTTTGACTTCACACACCTCCATTCTATGAGTTCACACACCTCCAATTTATGACTTCACACACCTCCATTCTATGACTTCACACACCTCAATTCTATGACTTCACACACCTCCATTCTATGACTTCACACACCTCCATTCTGTGACTTCACAAACCTCCACTCTATGACTTCAAACACCTTCATTCTTACTTCACAAACATCCATTCTGTGACTTCACACACCTCCATTCCGTGACTTCACACACCATCATTCTGACTTCACACACCTCCATTCTGTGACTTCACACACCTCAATTCTGTGACTTCACACACCTTCATTCTGACTTCACACACCTCCATTCAATGACTTCACACACCTCCATTCTATGACTTCACACACCTCCATTTTGTGACTTCACACACCTAAATTCTATGACTTCACACACCTCCATTGTGACTTCACACACCTCCATTCTATGAGTTCACACACCTCCATTCTGACTTCACACACCTCCATTCTATGACTTCACACACCTCCATTCTGTGACTTCACACACCTCCACGCTATGACTTCAAACACCTTCATTCTTACTTCACAAACATCCATTCTATGACTTCACACACCTCCATTCTGTGACTTCACACACCTCAATTCTGTGACATCACACACCTCCATTCTGACTTCACACACCTCCATTCTATGATTTCACACACCTCCATTCTATGACTTCACACAACTCTGTTCTGTGTCTTCACACACCACCTTTTTGACTTCACACACCTCCATTTTGTGACTTCACACACCTCCATTCTGTGACTTCACACACCTCCGTTTTGACTTCACACACTTCCATTCTGTGACTTCACACACCTCCATTCTGTGACTTCACACACCTCTATTGTTTCATTTCACACACCTCCATTCTTTGACTTCACACACCTCCATTCCATGATTTCACACACCTCCATTCTATGAATTCACACACCTCCATTCTATGAGTTCACACACCTCTAATTTGACTTCACACACCTCCATTCTATGACTTCACAAACCTCCAATCTGTGGCTTCACACACCTCCATTCTGAGTTCACACACCTCCATTCTGTGACTTCACACACCTCCATTCTTCCTTCACACACCTCCATTCTATGACTTCACACACTTCCATTCTATGACTTCACACACCTCCATTCTGTGGCTTCACACACCTCCATTCTGATTTAACACACCTCCATTCTGTGACTTCACACACCTCCATTCTCTGACTTCACACACCTCCATTCTGTGACTTCACACACCTCGATTCTGTGACTTCACACACCTCCATTCTATGAATTCACACACCTCCATTCTATGACTTCACACACCTCCATTCCATGAATTCACACACCTCCATTCTGTGACTTCACACACCTCCATTCTATGACTTCACACACCTCCATTCTGTGACTTCACCCACCTCCATTGTGAGTTCACATACCTCCATTCTGTGACTTCACTCACCTTCATTCTGTGACTTCACACACCTCCATTCTATGACTTCACACACCTCCATTCTATGTTTTCACACACCTCCATTCTGTGACTTCACGCATCTCCATTCTATGACTTCACACACCTCCATTCTGTGACTTCACACACCTTGATTCTATGATTTCACGTACCTCCATTCTGACTTCACACACCTCCATTCTATGACTTCACACACCTCCATTCTGACTTCACACAGCTCCATTGTGTGACTTCACAAAACTCCATTCTATGTTTCAAAAACCTCCATACTATCACTTCACAGACCTCCATCTATGACTTCAAATACCTCCATTCTGCGTTCACACACCTCCGTTCTGTGACTTCACACACCTCCATTCTGACTTCACTCACCTCCATTGTATGACTTCACACACCTCCATTCTTTGACTTCACACACTTCCATTCTAAGACTTCACACACTTCAATTGTGACGTCACACACCTCCATTCTATGAATTCACAAATCTCCATTCTATGACTTCACACACCTCCATTCTGACTTTACACACCTCCATTCTATTACTTCACAGACCTCGAATCTGTGTCTTCAGTCACCTCCACTGTATGACTTCACACTCCTCCATTCTATGACTTCTCACACCTCCTTTCTATGGCTTCACCCACCTCCCTTCTATGACCGCACACCTCCATTCGAGACTTCACACACCTCCATTGTGTGACTTCACACACCTGCATTCTGTGACTTCACACACCTCCATTCTTTGACTTCACACACCTCTATTCTATGACTTCACACACCTTCATTCTTCACAAACATCCATTCTATAACCTCACACACCTCCATTCTATGATTTCACACACCTCCATTCTGTGATTCACACACCTGCATTCTGTGTTCACACACCTCAATTCTGTGACTTCACACACCTCCATTCTGACTTCACACACCTCCATTCTATGACTTCACACACCTCCATTCTATGACTTCACACACCTCCATTCTGTGACTTTACACACCTCCATTCTGAGTAGACACACCTCCATTCTGTGACTTCACACACCTCCATTCTGACTTCACACAGCCCCATTGTATGACTTCACACAATTGCATTCTATGACGATACACATCTCCATTCTATGACTTCACACACCTTCATTCTTATTTCACAAAAATCCATTCTATGACTTCACACACCTCAATTCTATGAGTTCACACACCTCCATTCTATGAGTTCACACACCTCCATTTTGACGTCACACACCTCCATTCTATGACTTCACACACCTTCATTCTTACTTTAGAAACATCCATTCTATGACTTCACACACCTCCATTCTATGACTTCACACACCTCCATTCTGTGACTTCACACACCTTCATTCTGAGTTGACACACCTCCATTCTGTGACTTCACACACCTCCATTCTGACTTCACACAGCTCCATTCTTGACTTCACACAATTCCATTCTATGACGATACACACCTCCATTCTATGACTTCACACACCTTCATTCTTATTTCACAAAAATCCATTCTATGACTTCACACACCTCCATTCTATGACTTCACACACCTCCATTTTGTGACTTGACACACCTCCATTCTAAGATTTCACACACCTCCATTGTGACTTCACACACATCCATTCTATGAGTTCACACACCTCCATTCTGACTTCACACAGCTCCATTCTGTGACTTCACAAAACTCCATTCTACGATTCCACACACCTCCATACTATGTCTTCACACACCTCCATCTATGACTTCACACAACTCTATTCTGAGTTCACACACCTCCATTCTGTGACTTCACACACCTCCATTCTGACTTCACACACCTTCATTGTATGACTTCACACACCTCAATTCTATGACTTCACACACCTACATTCTATAACTTCACAAACCTCCATTCTGTGACGTCACACACCTCCATTCTATGTCTTCAAACACCTTCATTCTGTCTTCACAAACATCCATTCGGTGACTTCACACACCTCCCTTCTGTGACTTCACACCTGCATTCTGACTTCACACACCTCTATTCTGTGAATTCACACACCTCAATTCTGTGACTTCACACACCTCCATTCTATGACTTCACACACCTCCATTCTGTGACTTCACCCACCTCCATTGTGAGTTCACATACCTCCATTCTGTGATTCACACACCTTCATTCTGTGACTTCAGACACCTCCATTCTATGACTTCACACACCTCCATTCTATGACTTCACACACCTCTATTCTGTGACTTCACACACCTTGATTCTAGGATTTCACATACCTCCATTCTGACTTCACACACCTCCATTCTATGACTTCACAGACCTCGAATCTGTGTCTTCAGTCACCTCCACTGTATGACTTCACATTTCTCCATTCTGTGATTTCACACACCTCCATACTATGACTTCACACACCTCCATCTATGACTTCACACACCTCCATTCTGAGTTCACACACCTCCATTCTGTGACTTCACACACCTCCATTCTGACTTCACTCACCTCCATTGTATGACTTCACACACCTCCATTCTGTGACTTCACACACCTCCATTCTATCACTTCACACACTTCAATTGTGACGTCACACACCTCCATTCTATGAATTCACAAATCTCCATTCGATGACTTCACACACCTCCATTCTGACTTTACACACCTCCATTCTATGACTTCACAGACCTTGAATCTGTGTCTTCAGTCACCTCCACTGTATGACTTCACAGTCCTCCATTCTATGACTTCCCACACCTCCTTTCTATGACTTCACCCACCTCCCTTCTATGACCGCACACCTCCATTCGAGACTTCACACACCTCCCTTGTGTGACTTCACACACCTCCATTGTGTGACTTCACACACCTCCATTCTTTGACTTCACACACCTCTATTCTATGACTTCACACACCTTCATTCTTACTTCACAAACATCCATTCTATGACTTCACACACCTCCATTCTATGATTTCACACACCTCCATTCTGTGATTCACACACCTGCATTCTGCGTTCACACACCTCAATTCTGTGACTTCACACACCTCCATTCTGACTTCACACATCTCCATTCTATAACTTCACACACCTCCATTTTATGACTTCACACACCTCCATTCTGTCACTTCACACACCTCCATTCTGAGTTGACACACCTCCTTTCTGTGACTTCACACACCTCCATTCTGACTTCACACAGCTCCATTCTATGACTTCACACAACTCCATTCTGTGACGTCACACACCTCCATTCTATGACTTCACACACCTTCATTCTTATTTCACAAAAATCCATTCTATGACTTCACACACCTCCATTCTATGAGTTCACACACCTCCATTCTGAGTTCACACAGCACCATTCTGTGCCTTCACAAAACTCCATTCTATGATTCCACACACCTCGATACTATGTCTTCACACACCTCCACCTATGACTTCACACACCTCCATTCTGAGTTCACACACGTCCACTCTGTGACTTCACAAACCTCCATTCTTACTTCACACACCTTCATTGTATAACTTCACAGACCTCAATTCTATGACTTCACACACCTCCATTCTATGACTTCACAAACCTCCATTCTGTGGCTTCACACATCTACATTCTGAGTTCACACACCTCCCTTCTGTGACTTCACACACCTCCATTTTGTGACTTCACACACCTCCATTCTGTGACTTCACACACCTCGATCCTATGACTCCACAACTCCATTCTAAGAATTCACACACCTCCATTCTGTGCTTTCACAAACCTCCATTCTATGACTTCACACACCTCCATTCTATGACTTTACACACCTCCATTCTGAGTTCACACACCTCCATTCTATGACTTCACAAACCTCCATTCTGAGTTCACAGACCTCCATTCTATGACTTCACACACCTCCATTCTATGACTTCACTCACCTCCATTCTGACTCCACACACCTCCATTCTGACTTCACACACCTCAATTCTGTGACTTCACACACATCCATTCTATGATTTCACACACTTTCATTCTGTGACTTCACACACCTCCATTCTGTGGCTTCACACACCTACATTCTGAGTTCACACACCTCCATTCTGTGATTTCACACACCTCCAATCTGACTTCACACACCTCCATTCTATGACTTCACACACCTCCATTCGTTGACATCACAAACCACCATTCTATGACTTCACACAACTCCATTTTGACTTCACACACCTCCATTCTATGAGCTCACACACCTCCAATTTATGACTTCACACACCTCCATTCTATGACTTCACACACCTCCATTCTATGAGTTCACACACCTCCATTCTGTGACTTCACACACCTCCACTCTATGACTTCAAACACCTTCATTCTTACTTCACAAACATCCATTCTGTGACTTCACACACCTCCATTCTGTGACTTCACACACCTTCATTCTGACTTCACACACCTCCATTCTGTGACTTCACACACCTCAATTCTGTGACTTCCCACACCTTCATTCTGACTTCACACACCTCCATTCTATGACTTCACACACCTCCATTCTATGACTTCACACACCTCATTTTGTGACTTCACACACCTAAATTCTATGACTTCACACACCTCCATGTTGACTTCACACACCTCCATTCTATGAGTTCACACACCTCCATTCTGACTTCACACATCTCCATTCTATGACTTCACACACCTCCGTTCTGACTTCACACAGCTCCATTCTGTGACTTCACAAAACTCCATTCTGTGATTACACACACCTCCATACTATGACTTCACACACCTCCATCTATGACTTCACACACCTCCATTCGGAGTTCACACACCTACATTCTGTGACTTCAGACACCTCCATTCTGTGACTTCACACACCTCCATTCTATGACTTCACACACCTCCATTCTGTGACTTCTCACACCTCCATTCTATGTCTTCACACACTTCCCTTGTGACGCAACACAACTCAATTCTGTGAGTTCACACATCTCCATTCTATGATTTCACACACCTCCATTCTGACTTCACACACCTCCATTCTATGACATCACAGACCTCGAATCTGTGACTTCACTCACCTCCACTCTATGAATTCACACTGCTCCATTCTATGACTTCCCACACCTCCTTTCTATGACTTCACCCACCTCAGTCTATGACTTCACACACCTCCATTCTGACTTCACACACCTCCATTCTATGACTTCACACCTCCATTCTATGACTTCACACACCTTCATTCTGTGACTTGACACACCTCCATTCTATGACTTCAAACACCTTCATTCTTACTTCATAAACATCCATTCTGTGACTTCACACACCTCCTTTCTGTGACTTCACACACCTTCCTTCTGACTTCACACACCTCCATTCTCTGACTTAACACACCTCAATTCTGTGACTTGACACACCTCCATTCTGACTTCACACAGCTCCATTCTATGATTTCACAGACCTCCATTCTATGACTTCACACACCTCCATTCTGTGACTTCACACACCTGCATTCTGACTTCACAACCCTCCATTCTGACTTCACACACCTGCATTCTCACTTCACACAGCTCCATTCTATGAATTCACACACCTCCATTCTGTGACTTCACACACCACCTTTTTGACTTCACACACCTCCATTCTGACTTCACACACCTCCATTCTATGACTTCACACACCTCCATTCTATGACTTCACACACATCCATTCTGTGACTTCACACACCTACATTCTGAGTTGACACACCTCCATTCTGTGACTTCACACACCTCCATTCTTACTTCACACAGCTCCATTCTATGACTTCACACAATTCCATTCTATGACGATACACACCTCCATTCTCTGACTTCATACACCTTCATTCTTATTTCACAAAAATCCATTCTATGACTTCACACACCTCCATTCTATGACTTCACACACCTCCATTTTGTGACTTGACACACCTCCATTCTAAGATTTCCCACACCTCCATTGTGACTTCACACACCTCCATTCTATGAGTTCACACACCTCCATTCTGACTTCACACAGCTCCATTCTGTGACTTCACAAAACTCCATTCTATGATTCCACACACCTCCATACTATGTCTTCAGACACCTCCATCTATGACTTCACACACCTCCATTCGGAGTTCACACACCTCCATTCTATAACTTCACAAACCTCCATTCTGTGACGTCACACACCTCCATTCTGTGACTTCACACACCTCCATTCTATGACTTCACACACCTCCATTCTGTGACTTCACCCATCTCCATTGTGAGTTCACATACCACCACTCTGTGATTCACACACCTTCATTCTGTGTCTTCAGACACCTCCATTCTATGACTTCACACACCTCCATTCTATGACTTCACACACCTCCATTCTGTGACTTTACACACCTTGATTCTATGATTTCACATACCTCCATTCTGACTTCACACACCTCCATTCTATGACTTCACACACCTCGAATCTGGATCTTCAGTCAAATCCACTGTATGACTTCACACTCCTCCATTCTGTGATTTCACACACCTCCATACTATGACTTCACACACCTCCATCTATGACTTCACACACCTCCATTCTGAGTTCACACACCTCCATTCTGTGACTTCACACACCTCCATTCTGACTTCACTCAGCTCCATTGTATGACTTCACACACCTCCATTCTGTGACTTCACACACCTCAATTCTATGACTTCACACACTTCAATTGTGACGTCACACACCTCCATTCTATGAATTCACAAATCTCCATTCTATGACTTCACACACCTCCATTCTGACTTTACACACCTCCATTCTATGACTTCACAGACCTCGAATCTGTGTCTTCAGTCACCTCCACTGTATGACTTCACAGTCCTCCATTCTATGACTTCCCACACCTCCTTTCTATGACTTCACCCACCTCCCTTCTATGACCGCACACCTCCATTCGAGACTTCACACACTTCCATTGTGTGACTTCACACACCTCCATTCTGTGACTTCACACACCTCCATTCTTTGACTTCACACACCTCTATTCTATGACTTCACACACCTTCATTCTTACTTCACAAACATCCATTCTATGACTTCACACACCTCCATTCTATGATTTCACACACCTCCATTCTGTGATTCACACACCTGCATTCTGTGTTCACACACCTCAATTCTGTGACTTCACACACCTCCATTCTGACTTCACACATCTCCATTCTATAACTTCACACACCTCCATTCTATGACTTCACACACCTCCATTCTGTCACTTCACACACCTCCATTCTGAGTTGACACACCTCCTTTCTGTGACTTCACACACCTCCATTCTGACTTCACACAGCTCTATTCTATGTCTTCACACAACTCCATTCTGTGACGTCACACACCTCCATTCTATGACTTCACACACCTTCATTCTTATTTCACAAAAATCCATTCTATGACTTCACACACCTCCATTCTATGACTTCTCACACCTCCATTTTTTGACTTCACACACCTCCATTCTAAGATTTCACACACCTCCATTGTGACTTCACACACCTCCATTCTATGAGTTCACACACCTCCATTCTGACTTCACACAGCTCCATTCTGTGACTTCACAAAACTCCATTCTATGATTCCACACACCTCCATAATATGTCTTCACACACCTCCACCTATGACTTCACACACCTCCATTCTGAGTTCACACACCTCCACTCTGTGACTTCACACACCTCCATTCTGACTTTACACACCTTCATTGTATGACTTCACACATCTCAATTCTATGACTTCACACACCTCCATTCTATGACTTTACAAACCTCCATTCTGTGACTTCGCACATCTCCATTCTGAGTTCACACACCTCCTTTCTATGACTTCACACACTTCCATTCTATGACTTCACACACCTCCATTCTGTGCCTTCACACACCTACATTCTGTGACTTCACACACCTCGATCCTACGAATCCACACCTCCATTCTATAAATTCATACACCTCCATTCTTTGCTTTCACAAACCTCCATTCTATGACTTCACACACCTCCATTCTGTGACATCACACACCTCCATTCTGAGTTCACACACCTCCATTCTATGACTTCACAAACCTCCATTCTGAGTTCACAGACCTCCATTCTATGACTTCACACACCTGCATTCTATGATTTCACTCACCTCCATTCTATGATTTCACACACTTTCATTCTATGACTTCACACACCTCCATTCTGTGGCTTCACACACCT
This sequence comes from Megascapheus bottae, assembly GCA_024803745.1. Classification (NCBI taxonomy): domain Eukaryota; kingdom Metazoa; phylum Chordata; class Mammalia; order Rodentia; family Geomyidae; genus Megascapheus; species Megascapheus bottae. The sequence goes on along the minus strand of JANJXV010000371.1, from coordinate 960,882 downwards.
ACATTCTGAGTTCACACACCTCCATTCTGTGATTTCACACACCTCCAATCTGACTTCACACACCTCCATTCTATGACTTCACACACCTCCATTCGTTTACATAAAAATCATCATTCTATGACTTCACACAACTCCATTTTGACTTCACACACCTCCATTCTATGAGTTCACACACCTCCAATTTATGACTTCACACACCTCCATTCTATGACTTCACACACCTCAATTCTATGACTTCACACACCTCCATTCTATGACTTCACACAGCTCCATTCTGTGACTTCACAAACCTCCACTCTATGACTTCAAACACCTTCATTTTACTTCACAAACATCCATTCTGTGACTTCACACACCTCCATTCCGTGACTTCACACACCTTCATTCTGACTTCACACACCTCCATTCTGTGACTTCACACACCTCAATTCTGTGACTTCACACACCTTCATTCTGACTTCACACACCTCCATTCTATGACTTCACACACCTCCATTCTATGACTTCACACACCTCCATTTTGTGACTTCACACACCTAAATTCTATGACTTCACACACCTCCATTGTGACTTCACACACCTCCATTCTATGAGTTCACACACCTCCATTCTGACTTCACACACCTCCATTCTATGACTTCACACACCTCCATTCTGTGACTTCACACACCTCCACGCTATGACTTCAAACACCTTCATTCTTACTTCACAAACATCCATTCTATGACTTCACACACCTCCATTCTGTGACTTCACACACCTCAATTCTGTGACATCACACACCTCCATTCTGACTTCACACACCTCCATTCTATGATTTCACACACCTCCATTCTATGACTTCACACACCTCTGTTCTGTGTCTTCACACACCACCTTTTTGACTTCACACACCTCCATTCTGTGACTTCACACACCTCCATTCGTTTACATAAAAATCATCATTCTATGACTTCACACAACTCCATTTTGACTTCACACACCTCCATTCTATGAGTTCACACACCTCCAATTTATGACTTCACACACCTCCATTCTATGACTTCACACACCTCAATTCTATGACTTCACACACCTCCATTCTATGACTTCACACACCTCCATTCTGTGACTTCACAAACCTCCACTCTATGACTTCAAACACCTTCATTCTTACTTCACAAACATCCATTCTGTGACTTCACACACCTCCATTCCGTGACTTCACACACCTTCATTCTGACTTCACACACCTCCATTCTGTGACTTCACACACCTCAATTCTGTGACTTCACACACCTTCATTCTGACTTCACACACCTCCATTCTATGACTTCACACACCTCCATTCTATGACTTCACACACCTCCATTTTGTGACTTCACACACCTAAATTCTATGACTTCACACACCTCCATTGTGACTTCACACACCTCCATTCTATGAGTTCACACACCTCCATTCTGACTTCACACACCTCCATTCTATGACTTCACACACCTCCATTCTGTGACTTCACACACCTCCACACTATGACTTCAAACACCTTCATTCTTCCTTCACAAACATCCATTCTATGACTTCACACACCTCCATTCTGTGACTTCACACACCTCAATTCTGTGACATCACACACCTCCATTCTGACTTCACACACCTCCATTCTATGATTTCACACACCTCCATTCTATGACTTCACACACCTCTGTTCTGTGTCGTCACACACCACCTTTTTGACTTCACACACCTCCATTCTGTGACTTCACACACCTCCATTCGTTTACATAAAAATCATCATTCTATGACTTCACACAACTCCATTTTGACTTCACACACCTCCATTCTATGAGTTCACACACCTCCAATTTATGACTTCACACACGTCCATTCTATGACTTCACACACCTCAATTCTATGACTTCACACACCTCCATTCTATGACTTCACACACCTCCATTCTGTGACTTCACAAACCTCCACTCTATGACTTCAAACACCTTCATTCTTACTTCACAAACATCCATTCTGTGACTTCACACACCTCCATTCCGTGACTTCACACACCTTCATTCTGACTTCACACACCTCCATTCTGTTACTTCACACACCTCAATTCTGTGACTTCACACACCTTCATTCTGACTTCACACACCTCCATTCTATGACTTCACACACCTCCATTCTATGACTTCACACACCTCCATTTTGTGACTTCACACACCTAAATTCTATGACTTCACACACCTCCATTGTGACTTCACACACCTCCATTCTATGAGTTCACACACCTCCATTCTGACTTCACACACCTCCATTCTATGACTTCACACACCTCCATTCTGTGACTTCACACACCTCCACGCTATGACTTCACACACCTCAATTCTATGACTTCACACACCTCCATTCTATGACTTCACACACCTCCATTCTGTGACTTCACAAACCTCCACTCTATGACTTCAAACACCTTCATTCTTACTTCACAAACATCCATTCTATGACTTCACACACCTCCATTCTGTGACTTCACACACCTCAATTCTGTGACATCACACACCTCCATTCTGACTTCACACACCTCCATTCTATGATTTCACACACCTCCATTCTATGACTTCACACACCTCTGTTCTGTGTCTTCACACACCACCTTTTTGACTTCACACACCTCCATTCTGTGACTTCACACACCTCCATTCTGTGACTTCACACACCTCCGTTTTGACTTCACACACTTCCATTCTGTGACTTCACACACCTCCATTCTGTGACTTCACACACCTCTATTGTTTCATTTCACACACCTCCATTCTTTGACTTCACACACCTCCATTCCATGATTTCACACACCTCCATTCTATGAATTCACACACCTCCATTCTATGAGTTCACACACCTCTAATTTGACTTCACACACCTCCATTCTATGACTTCACAAACCTCCAATCTGTGGCTTCACACACCTCCATTCTGAGTTCACACACCTCCATTCTGTGACTTCACACACCTCCATTCTTCCTTCACACACCTCCATTCTATGACTTCACACACTTCCATTCTATGACTTCACACACCTCCATTCTGTGGCTTCACACACCTCCATTCTGATTTAACACACCTCCATTCTGTGACTTCACACACCTCCATTCTCTGACTTCACACACCTCCATTCTGTGACTTCACACACCTCGATTCTGTGACTTCACACACCTCCATTCTATGAATTCACACACCTCCATTCTATGACTTCACACACCTCCATTCTATGAATTCACACACCTCCATTCTGTGACTTCACACACCTCCATTCTATGACTTCACACACCTCCATTCTGTGACTTCACCCACCTCCATTGTGAGTTCACATACCTCCATTCTGTGACTTCACTCACCTTCATTCTGTGACTTCACACACCTCCATTCTATGACTTCACACACCTCCATTCTATGTTTTCACACACCTCCATTCTGTGACTTCACGCATCTCCATTCTATGACTTCACACACCTCCATTCTGTGACTTCACACACCTTGATTCTATGATTTCACATACCTCCATTCTGACTTCACACACCTCCATTCTATGACTTCACACACCTCCATTCTGACTTCACACAGCTCCATTGTGTGACTTCACAAAACTCCATTCTATGATTTCAAAAACCTTCATACTATCACTTCACAGACCTCCATCTATGACTTCAAATACCTCCATTCTGCGTTCACACACCTCCGTTCTGTGACTTCACACACCTCCATTCTGACTTCACTCACCTCCATTGTATGACTTCACACACCTCCATTCTTTGACTTCACACACTTCCATTCTAAGACTTCACACACTTCAATTGTGACGTCACACACCTCCATTCTATGAATTCACAAATCTCCATTCTATGACTTCACACACCTCCATTCTGACTTTACACACCTCCATTCTATTACTTCACAGACCTCGAATCTGTGTCTTCAGTCACCTCCACTGTATGACTTCACACTCCTCCATTCTATGACTTCTCACACCTCCTTTCTATGGCTTCACCCACCTCCCTTCTATGACCGCACACCTCCATTCGAGACTTCACACACCTCCATTGTGTGACTTCACACACCTGCATTCTGTGACTTCACACACCTCCATTCTTTGACTTCACACACCTCTATTCTATGACTTCACACACCTTCATTCTTCACAAACATCCATTCTATAACCTCACACACCTCCATTCTATGATTTCACACACCTCCATTCTGTGATTCACACACCTGCATTCTGTGTTCACACACCTCAATTCTGTGACTTCACACACCTCCATTCTGACTTCACACACCTCCATTCTATGACTTCACACACCTCCATTCTATGACTTCACACACCTCCATTCTGTGACTTTACACACCTCCATTCTGAGTAGACACACCTCCATTCTGTGACTTCACACACCTCCATTCTGACTTCACACAGCCCCATTGTATGACTTCACACAATTGCATTCTATGACGATACACATCTCCATTCTATGACTTCACACACCTTCATTCTTATTTCACAAAAATCCATTCTATGACTTCACACACCTCAATTCTATGAGTTCACACACCTCCATTCTATGAGTTCACACACCTCCATTTTGACGTCACACACCTCCATTCTATGACTTCACACACCTTCATTCTTACTTTAGAAACATCCATTCTATGACTTCACACACCTCCATTCTATGACTTCACACACCTCCATTCTGTGACTTCACACACCTACATTCTGAGTTGACACACCTCCATTCTGTGACTTCACACACCTCCATTCTGACTTCACACAGCTCCATTCTTGACTTCACACAATTCCATTCTATGACGATACACACCTCCATTCTATGACTTCACACACCTTCATTCTTATTTCACAAAAATCCATTCTATGACTTCACACACCTCCATTCTATGACTTCACACACCTCCATTTTGTGACTTGACACACCTCCATTCTAAGATTTCACACACCTCCATTGTGACTTCACACACATCCATTCTATGAGTTCACACACCTCCATTCTGACTTCACACAGCTCCATTCTGTGACTTCACAAAACTCCATTCTATGATTCCACACACCTCCATACTATGTCTTCACACACCTCCTTCTATGACTTCACACACCTCTATTCTGAGTTCACACACCTCCATTCTGTGACTTCACACACCTCCATTCTGACTTCACACACCTTCATTGTATGACTTCACACACCTCAATTCTATGACTTCACACACCTACATTCTATAACTTCACAAACCTCCATTCTGTGACGTCACACACCTCCATTCTATGTCTTCAAACACCTTCATTCTGTCTTCACAAACATCCATTCGGTGACTTCACACACCTCCCTTCTGTGACTTCACACCTGCATTCTGACTTCACACACCTCTATTCTGTGAATTCACACACCTCAATTCTGTGACTTCACACACCTCCATTCTATGACTTCACACACCTCCATTCTGTGACTTCACCCACCTCCATTGTGAGTTCACATACCTCCATTCTGTGATTCACACACCTTCATTCTGTGACTTCAGACACCTCCATTCTATGACTTCACACACCTCCATTCTATGACTTCACACACCTCTATTCTGTGACTTCACACACCTTGATTCTAGGATTTCACATACCTCCATTCTGACTTCACACACCTCCATTCTATGACTTCACAGACCTCGAATCTGTGTCTTCAGTCACCTCCACTGTATGACTTCACATTTCTCCATTCTGTGATTTCACACACCTCCATACTATGACTTCACACACCTCCATCTATGACTTCACACACCTCCATTCTGAGTTCACACACCTCCATTCTGTGACTTCACACACCTCCATTCTGACTTCACTCACCTCCATTGTATGACTTCACACACCTCCATTCTGTGACTTCACACACCTCCATTCTATCACTTCACACACTTCAATTGTGACGTCACACACCTCCATTCTATGAATTCACAAATCTCCATTCGATGACTTCACACACCTCCATTCTGACTTTACACACCTCCATTCTATGACTTCACAGACCTCGAATCTGTGTCTTCAGTCACCTCCACTGTATGACTTCACAGTCCTCCATTCTATGACTTCCCACACCTCCTTTCTATGACTTCACCCACCTCCCTTCTATGACCGCACACCTCCATTCGAGACTTCACACACCTCCCTTGTGTGACTTCACACACCTCCATTGTGTGACCTCACACACCTCCATTCTTTGACTTCACACACCTCTATTCTATGACTTCACACACCTTCATTCTTACTTCACAAACATCCATTCTATGACTTCACACACCTCCATTCTATGATTTCACACACCTCCATTCTGTGATTCACACACCTGCATTCTGTGTTCACACACCTCAATTCTGTGACTTCACACACCTCCATTCTGACTTCACACATCTCCATTCTATAACTTCACACACCTCCATTTTATGACTTCACACACCTCCATTCTGTCACTTCACACACCTCCATTCTGAGTTGACACACCTCCTTTCTGTGACTTCACACACCTCCATTCTGACTTCACACAGCTCCATTCTATGACTTCACACAACTCCATTCTGTGACGTCACACACCTCCATTCTATGACTTCACACACCTTCATTCTTATTTCACAAAAATCCATTCTATGACTTCACACACCTCCATTCTATGAGTTCACACACCTCCATTCTGAGTTCACACAGCACCATTCTGTGCCTTCACAAAACTCCATTCTATGATTCCACACACCTCGATACTATGTCTTCACACACCTCCACCTATGACTTCACACACCTCCATTCTGAGTTCACACACGTCCACTCTGTGACTTCACAAACCTCCATTCTTACTTCACACACCTTCATTGTATAACTTCACAGACCTCAATTCTATGACTTCACACACCTCCATTCTATGACTTCACAAACCTCCATTCTGTGGCTTCACACATCTACATTCTGAGTTCACACACCTCCCTTCTGTGACTTCACACACCTCCATTTTGTGACTTCACACACCTCCATTCTGTGACTTCACACACCTCGATCCTATGACTCCACACCTCCATTCTAAGAATTCACACACCTCCATTCTGTGCTTTCACAAACCTCCATTCTATGACTTCACACACCTCCATTCTATGACTTTACACACCTCCATTCTGAGTTCACACACCTCCATTCTATGACTTCACAAACCTCCATTCTGAGTTCACAGACCTCCATTCTATGACTTCACACACCTCCATTCTATGACTTCACTCACCTCCATTCTGACTCCACACACCTCCATTCTGACTTCACACACCTCAATTCTGTGACTTCACACACATCCATTCTATGATTTCACACACTTTCATTCTGTGACTTCACACACCTCCATTCTGTGGCTTCACACACCTACATTCTGAGTTCACACACCTCCATTCTGTGATTTCACACACCTCCAATCTGACTTCACACACCTCCATTCTATGACTTTACACACCTCCATTCGTTGACATCAAAAACCACCATTCTATGACTTCACACAACTCCATTTTGACTTCACACACCTCCATTCTATGAGTTCACACACCTCCAATTTATGACTTCACACACCTCCATTCTATGACTTCACACACCTCCATTCTATGACTTCACACACCTCCATTCTGTGACTTCACACACCTCCACTCTATGACTTCAAACACCTTCATTCTTACTTCACAAACATCCATTCTGTGACTTCACACACCTCAATTCTGTGACTTCACACACCTTCATTCTGACTTCACACACCTCCATTCTGTGACTTCACACACCTCAATTCTGTGACTTCCCACACCTTCATTCTGACTTCACACACCTCCATTCTATGACTTCACACACCTCCATTCTATGACTTCACACACCTCATTTTGTGACTTCACACACCTAAATTCTATGACTTCACACACCTCCATGTTGACTTCACACACCTCCATTCTATGAGTTCACACACCTCCATTCTGACTTCACACATCTCCATTCTATGACTTCACACACCTCCGTTCTGACTTCACACAGCTCCATTCTGTGACTTCACAAAACTCCATTCTGTGATTTCACACACCTCCATACTATGACTTCACACACCTCCATCTATGACTTCACACACCTCCATTCGGAGTTCACACACCTACATTCTGTGACTTCACACACCTCCATTCTGTGACTTCACACACCTCCATTCTATGACTTCACACACTTCCATTCTGTGACTTCTCACACCTCCACTCTATGTCTTCACACACTTCCCTTGTGACGCAACACAACTCAATTCTGTGAGTTCACACATCTCCATTCTATGATTTCACACACCTCCATTCTGACTTCACACACCTCCATTCTATGACATCACAGACCTCGAATCTGTGACTTCACTCACCTCCAGTCTATGAATTCACACTGCTCCATTCTATGACTTCCCACACCTCCTTTCTATGACTTCACCCACCTCAGTCTATGACTTCACACACCTCCATTCTGACTTCACACACCTCCATTCTATGACTTCACACCTCCATTCTATGACTTCACACACCTTCATTCTGTGACTTCACACACCTCCATTCTATGACTTCAAACACCTTCATTCTTACTTCATAAACATCCATTCTGTGACTTCACACACCTCCTTTCTGTGACTTCACACACCTTCCTTCTGACTTCACACACCTCCATTCTCTGACTTAACACACCTCAATTCTGTGACTTGACACACCTCCATTCTGACTTCACACAGCTCCATTCTATGATTTCACAGACCTCCATTCTATGACTTCACACACCTCCATTCTGTGACTTCACACACCTGCATTCTGACTTCACAACCCTCCATTCTGACTTCACACACCTGCATTCTCACTTCACACAGCTCCATTCTATGAATTCACACACCTCCATTCTGTGACTTCACACACCACCTTTTTGACTTCACACACCTCCATTCTGACTTCACACACCTCCATTCTATGACTTCACACACCTCCATTCTATGACTTCACACACATCCATTCTGTGACTTCACACACCTACATTCTGAGTTGACACACCTCCATTCTGTGACTTCACACACCTCCATTCTTACTTCACACAGCTCCATTCTATGACTTCACACAATTCCATTCTATGACGATACACACCTCCATTCTCTGACTTCATACACCTTCATTCTTATTTCACAAAAATCCATTCTATGACTTCACACACCTCCATTCTATGACTTCACACACCTCCATTTTGTGACTTGACACACCTCCATTCTAAGATTTCCCACACCTCCATTGTGACTTCACACACCTCCATTCTATGAGTTCACACACCTCCATTCTGACTTCACACAGCTCCATTCTGTGACTTCACAAAACTCCATTCTATGATTCCACACACCTCCATACTATGTCTTCAGACACCTCCATCTATGACTTCACACACCTCCATTCGGAGTTCACACACCTCCATTCTATAACTTCACAAACCTCCATTCTGTGACGTCACACACCTCCATTCTATGACTTCAAACACCTTCATTCTTTCTTCACAAACATCCATTCGGTGACTTCACACACCTCCCTTCTGTGACTTCACACCTGCATTCTGACTTCACACACCTCTATTCTGTGAATTCACACACCTCAATTCTGTGACTTTACACACCTCCATTCTGACTTCACACACCTCCATTCTATGTTTTCACACACTTCCATTCTATATCTTCACACACCTCCATTCTATGAATTCACACACCTCCATTCTGTGACTTCACACACCTCCATTCTATGACTTCACACACCTCCATTCTGTGACTTCACCCATCTCCATTGTGAGTTCACATACCACCACTCTGTGATTCACACACCTTCATTCTGTGTCTTCAGACACCTCCATTCTATGACTTCACACACCTCCATTCTATGACTTCACACACCTCCATTCTGTGACTTTACACACCTTGATTCTATGATTTCACATACCTCCATTCTGACTTCACACACCTCCATTCTATGACTTCACACACCTCGAATCTGGATCTTCAGTCAAATCCACTGTATGACTTCACACTCCTCCATTCTGTGATTTCACACACCTCCATACTATGACTTCACACACCTCCATCTATGACTTCACACACCTCCATTCTGAGTTCACACACCTCCATTCTGTGACTTCACACACCTCCATTCTGACTTCACTCAGCTCCATTGTATGACTTCACACACCTCCATTCTGTGACTTCACACACCTCAATTCTATGACTTCACACACTTCAATTGTGACGTCACACACCTCCATTCTATGAATTCACAAATCTCCATTCTATGACTTCACACACCTCCATTCTGACTTTACACACCTCCATTCTATGACTTCACAGACCTCGAATCTGTGTCTTCAGTCACCTCCACTGTATGACTTCACAGTCCTCCATTCTATGACTTCCCACACCTCCTTTCTATGACTTCACCCACCTCCCTTCTATGACCGCACACCTCCATTCGAGACTTCACACACTTCCATTGTGTGACTTCACACACCTCCATTCTGTGACTTCACACACCTCCATTCTTTGACTTCACACACCTCTATTCTATGACTTCACACACCTTCATTCTTACTTCACAAACATCCATTCTATGACTTCACACACCTCCATTCTATGATTTCACACACCTCCATTCTGTGATTCACACACCTGCATTCTGTGTTCACACACCTCAATTCTGTGACTTCACACACCTCCATTCTGACTTCACACATCTCCATTCTATAACTTCACACACCTCCATTCTATGACTTCACACACCTCCATTCTGTCACTTCACACACCTCCATTCTGAGTTGACACACCTCCTTTCTGTGACTTCACACACCTCCATTCTGACTTCACACAGCTCTATTCTATGTCTTCACACAACTCCATTCTGTGACGTCACACACCTCCATTCTATGACTTCACACACCTTCATTCTTATTTCACAAAAATCCATTCTATGACTTCACACACCTCCATTCTATGACTTCACACACCTCCATTTTTTGACTTCACACACCTCCATTCTAAGATTTCACACACCTCCATTGTGACTTCACACACCTCCATTCTGTCACTTCACACACCTCCATTCTGAGTTGACACACCTCCTTTCTGTGACTTCACACACCTCCATTCTGACTTCACACAGCTCCATTCTGTGACTTCACAAAACTCCATTCTATGATTCCACACACCTCCATAATATGTCTTCACACACCTCCACCTATGACTTCACACACCTCCATTCTGAGTTCACACACCTCCACTCTGTGACTTCACACACCTCCATTCTGACTTCACACACCTTCATTGTATGACTTCACACATCTCAATTCTATGACTTCACACACCTCCATTCTATGACTTCACAAACCTCCATTCTGTGACTTCGCACATCTCCATTCTGAGTTCACACACCTCCTTTCTATGACTTCACACACTTCCATTCTATGACTTCACACACCTCCATTCTGTGCCTTCACACACCTACATTCTGTGACTTCACACACCTCGATCCTACGAATCCACACCTCCATTCTATAAATTCATACACCTCCATTCTGTGCTTTCACAAACCTCCATTCTATGACTTCACACACCTCCATTCTGTGACATCACACACCTCCATTCTGAGTTCACACACCTCCATTCTATGACTTCACAAACCTCCATTCTGAGTTCACAGACCTCCATTCTATGACTTCACACACCTGCATTCTATGATTTCACTCACCTCCATTCTATGATTTCACACACTTTCATTCTATGACTTCACACACCTCCATTCTGTGGCTTCACACACCTACATTCTGAGTTCACACACCTCCATTCTGTGATTTCACACACCTCCAATCTGACTTCACACACCTCCATTCTATGACTTCACACACCTCCATTCGTTTACATAAAAATCATCATTCTATGACTTCACACAACTCCATTTTGACTTCACACACCTCCATTCTATGAGTTCACACACCTCCAATTTATGACTTCACACACCTCCATTCTATGACTTCACACACCTCAATTCTATGACTTCACACACCTCCATTCTATGACTTCACACACCTCCATTTTGTGACTTGACACACCTCCATTCTAAGATTTCCCACACCTCCATTGTGACTTCACACACCTCCATTCTATGAGTTCACACACCTCCATTCTGACTTCACAGAGCTCCATTCTGTGACTTCACAAAACTCCATTCTATGATTCCACACACCTCCATACTATGTCTTCAGACACCTCCATCTATGACTTCACACACCTCCATTCGGAGTTCACACACCTCCATTCTATAACTTCACAAACCTCCATTCTGTGACGTCACACACCTCCATTCTATGACTTCAAACACCTTCATTCTTTCTTCACAAACATCCATTCGGTGACTTCACACACCTCCCTTCTGTGACTTCACACCTGCATTCTGACTTCACACACCTCTATTCTGTGAATTCACACACCTCAATTCTGTGACTTTACACACCTCCATTCTGACTTCACACACCTCCATTCTATGTTTTCACACACTTCCATTCTATATCTTCACACACCTCCATTCTATGAATTCACACACCTCCATTCTGTGACTTCACACACCTCCATTCTATGACTTCACACACCTCCATTCTGTGACTTCACCCATCTCCATTGTGAGTTCACATACCACCACTCTGTGATTCACACACCTTCATTCTGTGTCTTCAGACACCTCCATTCTATGACTTCACACACCTCCATTCTATGACTTCACACACCTCCATTCTGTGACTTTACACACCTTGATTCTATGATTTCACATACCTCCATTCTGACTTCACACACCTCCATTCTATGACTTCACACACCTCGAATCTGGATCTTCAGTCAAATCCACTGTATGACTTCACACTCCTCCATTCTGTGATTTCACACACCTCCATACTATGACTTCACACACCTCCATCTATGACTTCACACACCTCCATTCTGAGTTCACACACCTCCATTCTGTGACTTCACACACCTCCATTCTGACTTCACTCAGCTCCATTGTATGACTTCACACACCTCCATTCTGTGACTTCACACACCTCAATTCTATGACTTCACACACTTCAATTGTGACGTCACACACCTCCATTCTATGAATTCACAAATCTCCATTCTATGACTTCACACACCTCCATTCTGACTTTACACACCTCCATTCTATGACTTCACAGACCTCGAATCTGTGTCTTCAGTCACCTCCACTGTTTGACTTCACAGTCCTCCATTCTATGACTTCCCACACCTCCTTTCTATGACTTCACCCACCTCCCTTCTATGACCGCACACCTCCATTCGAGACTTCACACACTTCCATTGTGTGACTTCACACACCTCCATTCTGTGACTTCACACACCTCCATTCTTTGACTTCACACACCTCTATTCTATGACTTCACACACCTTCATTCTTACTTCACAAACATCCATTCTATGACTTCACACACCTCCATTCTATGATTTCACACACCTCCATTCTGTGATTCACACACCTGCATTCTGTGTTCACACACCTCAATTCTGTGACTTCACACACCTCCATTCTGACTTCACACATCTCCATTCTATAACTTCACACACCTCCATTCTATGACTTCACACACCTCCATTCTGTCACTTCACACACCTCCATTCTGAGTTGACACACCTCCTTTCTGTGACTTCACACACCTCCATTCTGACTTCACACAGCTCTATTCTATGTCTTCACACAACTCCATTCTGTGACGTCACACACCTCCATTCTATGACTTCACACACCTTCATTCTTATTTCACAAAAATCCATTCTATGACTTCACACACCTCCATTCTATGACTTCACACACCTCCATTTTTTGACTTCACACACCTCCATTCTAAGATTTCACACACCTCCATTGTGACTTCACACACCTCCATTCTATGAGTTCACACACCTCCATTCTGACTTCACACAGCTCCATTCTGTGACTTCACAAAACTCCATTCTATGATTCCACACACCTCCATAATATGTCTTCACACACCTCCACCTATGACTTCACACACCTCCATTCTGAGTTCACACACCTCCACTCTGTGACTTCACACACCTCCATTCTGACTTCACACACCTTCATTGTATGACTTCACACATCTCAATTCTATGACTTCACACACCTCCATTCTATGACTTCACAAACCTCCATTCTGTGACTTCGCACATCTCCATTCTGAGTTCACACACCTCCTTTCTATGACTTCACACACTTCCATTCTATGACTTCACACACCTCCATTCTGTGGCTTCACACACCTACATTCTGTGACTTCACACACTTCGATCCTACGAATCCACACCTCCATTCTATAAATTCATACACCTCCATTCTGTGCTTTCACAAACCTCCATTCTATGACTTCACACACCTCCATTCTGTGACATCACACACCTCCATTCTGAGTTCACACACCTCCATTCTATGACTTCACAAACCTCCATTCTGAGTTCACAGACCTCCATTCTATGACTTCACACACCTGCATTCTATGATTTCACTCACCTCCATTCTATGATTTCACACACTTTCATTCTATGACTTCACACACCTCCATTCTGTGGCTTCACACACCTACATTCTGAGTTCACACACCTCCATTCTGTGATTTCACACACCTCCAATCTGACTTCACACACCTCCATTCTATGACTTCACACACCTCCATTCGTTTACATAAAAATCATCATTCTATGACTTCACACAACTCCATTTTGACTTCACACACCTCCATTCTATGAGTTCACACACCTCCAATTTATGACTTCACACACCTCCATTCTATGACTTCACACACCTCAATTCTATGACTTCACACACCTCCATTCTATGACTTCACACACCTCCATTCTGTGACTTCACAAACCTCCACTCTATGACTTCAAACACCTTCATTCTTACTTCACAAACATCCATTCTATGACTTCACACACCTCCATTCTGTGACTTCACACACCTCAATTCTGTGACATCACACACCTCCATTCTGACTTCACACACCTCCATTCTATGATTTCACACACCTCCATTCTATGACTTCACACACCTCTGTTCTGTGTCTTCACACACCACCTTTTTGACTTCACACACCTCCATTCTGTGACTTCACACACCTCCATTCGTTTACATAAAAATCATCATTCTATGACTTCACACAACTCCATTTTGACTTCACACACCTCCATTCTATGAGTTCACACACCTCCAATTTATGACTTCACACACCTCCATTCTATGACTTCACACACCTCAATTCTATGACTTCACACACCTCCATTCTATGACTTCACACACCTCCATTCTGTGACTTCACAAACCTCCACTCTATGACTTCAAACACCTTCATTCTTACTTCACAAACATCCATTCTGTGACTTCACACACCTCCATTCCGTGACTTCACACACCTTCATTCTGACTTCACACACATCCATTCTGTGACTTCACACACCTCAATTCTGTGACTTCACACACCTTCATTCTGACTTCACACACCTCCATTCTATGACTTCACACACCTCCATTCTATGACTTCACACACCTCCATTTTGTGACTTCACACACATAAATTCTATGACTTCACACACCTCCATTGTGACTTCACACACCTCCATTCTATGAGTTCACACACCTCCATTCTGACTTCACACACCTCCATTCTATGACTTCACACACCTCCATTCTGTGACTTCACACACCTCCACGCTATGACTTCAAACACCTTCATTCTTACTTCACAAACATCCATTCTATGACTTCACACACCTCCATTCTGTGACTTCACACACCTCAATTCTGTGACATCACACACCTCCATTCTGACTTCACACACCTCCATTCTATGATTTCACACACCTCCATTCTATGACTTCACACACCTCTGTTCTGTGTCTTCACACACCACCTTTTTGACTTCACACACCTCCATTTTGTGACTTCACACACCTCCATTCTGTGACTTCACACACCTCCGTTTTGACTTCACACACTTCCATTCTGTGACTTCACACACCTCCATTCTGTGACTTCACACACCTCTATTGTTTCATTTCACACACCTCCATTCTTTGACTTCACACACCTCCATTCCATGATTTCACACACCTCCATTCTATGAATTCACACACCTCCATTCTATGAGTTCACACACCTCTAATTTGACTTCACACACCTCCATTCTATGACTTCACAAACCTCCAATCTGTGGCTTCACACACCTCCATTCTGAGTTCACACACCTCCATTCTGTGACTTCACACACCTCCATTCTTCCTTCACACACCTCCATTCTATGACTTCACACACTTCCATTCTATGACTTCACACACCTCCATTCTGTGGCTTCACACACCTCCATTCTGATTTAACACACCTCCATTCTGTGACTTCACACACCTCCATTCTCTGACTTCACACACCTCCATTCTGTGACTTCACACACCTCGATTCTGTGACTTCACACACCTCCATTCTATGAATTCACACACCTCCATTCTATGACTTCACACACCTCCATTCCATGAATTCACACACCTCCATTCTGTGACTTCACACACCTCCATTCTATGACTTCACACACCTCCATTCTGTGACTTCACCCAGCTCCATTGTGAGTTCACATACCTCCATTCTGTGACTTCACTCACCTTCATTCTGTGACTTCACACACCTCCATTCTATGACTTCACACACCTCCATTCTATGTTTTCACACACCTCCATTCTGTGACTTCACGCATCTCCATTCTATGACTTCACACACCTCCATTCTGTGACTTCACACACCTTGATTCTATGATTTCACATACCTCCATTCTGACTTCACACACCTCCATTCTATGACTTCACACACCTCCATTCTGACTTCACACAGCTCCATTGTGTGACTTCACAAAACTCCATTCTATGATTTCAAAAACCTCCATACTATCACTTCACAGACCTCCATCTATGACTTCAAATACCTCCATTCTGCGTTCACACACCTCCGTTCTGTGACTTCACACACCTCCATTCTGACTTCACTCACCTCCATTGTATGACTTCACACACCTCCATTCTTTGACTTCACACACTTCCATTCTAAGACTTCACACACTTCAATTGTGACGTCACACACCTCCATTCTATGAATTCACAAATCTCCATTCTATGACTTCACACACCTCCATTCTGACTTTACACACCTCCATTCTATTACTTCACAGACCTCGAATCTGTGTCTTCAGTCACCTCCACTGTATGACTTCACACTCCTCCATTCTATGACTTCTCACACCTCCTTTCTATGGCTTCACCCACCTCCCTTCTATGACCGCACACCTCCATTGTGTGACTTCACACACCTGCATTCTGTGACTTCACACACCTGCATTCTGTGACTTCACACACCTCCATTTTTTGACTTCACACACCTCTATTCTATGACTTGACACACCTTCATTCTTCACAAACATCCATTCTATGACTTCACACACCTCCATTCTATGATTTCACACAGCTCCATTCTGTGATTCACACACCTGCATTCTGTGTTCACACACCTCAATTCTGTGACTTCACACACCTCCATTCTGACTTCACACACCTCCATTCTATGACTTCACAAACCTCCATTCTATGACTTCACACACCTCCATTCTGTGACTTCACACACCTCCATTCTGAGTAGACACACCTCCATTCTGTGACTTCACACACCTCCATTCTGACTTCACACAGCTCCATTGTATGACTTCACACAATTCCATTCTATGACGATACACAACTCCATTCTATGACTTAACACACCTTCATTCTTATTTCACAAAAATCCATTCTATGACTTCACACACCTCCATTCTTGGACTTCACACACCTCCATTCCATGACTTCACAAACCTCAATTCTATGAGTTCACACACCTCCATTCTATGAGTTCACACACCTCCATTTTGACGTCACACACCTCCATTCTATGAGTTCACACACCTTCATTCTTACTTTAGAAACATCCATTCTATGACTTCACACACCTCCATTGTATGACTTCACAAACCTCCATTCTGTGACTTCACACACCTCGATTCTGTGACTTCACACACCTCCATTCTATGAATTCACACACCTCCATTCTATGACTTCACACACCTCCATTCTATGACTTCACACACCTCCATTCTATGAATTCACACACCTCCATTCTGTGACTTCACACACCTCCATTCTATGATTTCACACACCTCCATTCTGTGACTTCACCCACCTCCATTGTGAGTTCACATACCTCCATTCTGTGACTTCACACACCTTCATTCTGTGACTTCACACACCTCCATTCTATGACTTCACACACCTCCATTCTATGATTTCACACACCTCCATTCTGTGACTTCACGCACCTCCATTCTATGACTTCACACACCTCCATTCTGTGACTTCACACACCTTGATTCTATGATTTCACATACCTCCATTCTGACTTCACACACCTCCATTCTATGACTTCACACACCTCCATTCTGACTTCACACAGCTCCATTGTGTGACTTCACAAAACTCCATTCTATGATTTCAAAAACCTCCATACTATGACTTCACAGACCTCCATCTATGACTTCAAATACCTCCATTCTGCGTTCACACACCTCCGTTCTGTGACTTCACACACCTCCATTCTGACTTCACTCACCTCCATTGTATGACTTCACACACCTCCATTCTTTGACTTCACACACTTCCATTCTAAGACTTCACACACTTCAATTGTGACGTCACACACCTCCATTCTATGAATTCACAAATCTCCATTCTATGACTTCACACACCTCCATTCTGACTTTACACACCTCCATTCTATGACTTCACAGACCTCGAATCTGTGCCTTCAGTCACCTCCCCTGTATAACTTCACACTCCTCCATTCTATGACTTCTCCCACCTCCTTTCTATGGCTTCACCCACCTCCCTTCTATGACCGCACACCTCCATTCGAGACTTCACACACCTCCATTGTGTGACTTCACACACCTGCATTCTGTGACTTCACACACCTCCATTCTTTGACTTCACACACCTCTATTCTATGACTTCACACACCTTCATTCTTCACAAACATCCATTCTATGACTTCACACACCTCCATTCTATGATTTCACATACCTCCATTCTGACTTCACACACCTCCATTCTATGACTTCACACACCTCCATTCTGACTTCACACAGCTCCATTGTTTGACTTCACAAAACTCCATTCTATGATTTCACACACCTCCATACTATGACTTCACAGACCTCCATCTATGACTTCAAATACCTCCATTCTGCGTTCACACACCTCCGTTCTGTGACTTCACACACCTCCATTCTGACTTCACTCACCTCCATTGTATGACTTCACACACCTCCATTCTTTGACTTCACACACTTCCATTCTATGACTTCACACACTTCAATTGTGACGTTACACACCTCCATTCTATGAATTCACAAATCTCCATTCTATGACTTCACACACCTCCATTCTATGACTTCACAGACCTCGAATCTGTGTCTTCAGTCACCTCCACTGTATGACTTCACACTCCTCCATTCTATGACTTCTCACACCTCCTTTCTATGACTTCACCCACCTCCCTTCTATGACCGCACACCTCCATTCGAGACTTCACACACCTCCATTGTGTGACTTCACACACCTGCATTCTGTGACTTCACACACCTCCATTCTTTGACTTCACACACCTCTATTCTATGACTTCACACACCTTCATTCTTCACAAACATCCATTCTATGACTTCACACACCTCCATTCTATGATTTCACAAACCTCCATTTTGTGATTCACACACCTGCATTCTGTGTTCACACACCTCAATTCTGTGACTTCACACACCTCCATCCTGGCTTCACACACCTCCATTCTATGACTTCACACACCTCCATTCTATGACTTCACACACCTCCATTCTGTGACTTCACACAACTCCATTCTGAGTTGACACACCTCCATTCTGTGACTTCACACACCTCCATTCTGACTTCACACAGCTCCATTCTATGACTTCACACAATTCCATTCTATGACGATACACACCTCCATTCTATGACTTCACACACCTTCATTCTTATTTCACAAAAATCCATTCTATGACTTCACACACCTCCATTCTATGACTTAACACACCTCCATTTTTTGACTTCACACACCTCCATTCTGACTTCACACAGCTCCATTCTGTGACTTCACAAAACTCCATTCTATGATTCCACACACCTCCATACTGTGTCTTCACACACCTCCATTCTGTGACTTCACACACCTCCATTCTATGATTTCACAAACCTCCATTCTGTGGCTTCACACACCTCCATTCTGAGTTCACACACCTCCATTCTGTGACTTCACACACCTCCATTCTTCCTTCACACACCTCCATTCTATGACTTCACACACTTCCATTCTATGACTTCACACACCTCCATTCTGTGGCTTCACACACCTCCATTCTGAGTTCACACACCTCCATTCTGTGACTTCACACACTTCCATTCTGTGACTTCACACACCTGCATTCTGTGACTTCACACACCTCGATCCTATGACTTCACACACCTCCATTCTATGAATTCACACACCTCCATTCTGTGACTTCACACACCTCCATTCTATGACTTCACACACCTCCATTCTGTGACTTCACACACCTCCATTCTGAGTTCACACACCTCCATTCTATGACTTCACAAACCCCCATTCTGAGTTCACAGACCTCCATTCTATGACTTCACACACTTCCATTCTATGAGTTCACACACCTCCATTCTGACTTCACACACCTCCATTCTGACTTCACACACCTCAATTCTTTGACTTCACACACCTCCATTCTATGATTTCACACACCTCCAGTCTATGACTTCACACACCTCCATTCTATGACTTCACACACCTTATTTCTGAGTTGACACACCTCCATTCTGTGATTTCACACATCTCCAATCTGACTTCACACAACTCCATTCTATGACTTCACACACCTCCATTCGTTGACATGAAGAACAACCATTCTATGACTTCGCACCACGCCATTGTGACTTCACACACCTCCATTCTATTAATTCACACACCTCCATTTTATGACTTCACACACCTCCATTCTATGACTTCACACACCTCCATTCTGTGACTTCACACACCTCCATTCTATGACTTCACAAACCTCCATTCTGAGTTCACAGTCTTCCATTCTATGACATCACACACCTCCATTCTATGACTTCACACACCTCCATTCTATGACTTCACACACCTCCATTCTGTGACTTCACACACCTCCATTCTATGACTTCACACACCTCCATTCTGTGACTTCACACACCTCCATTCTGTGACTTCACACACCTCCATTCTGACTTCACTCACCTTCACTGTATGACTTCACACACCTCAATTTTATGACTTCACACACCTCCCTTCTATAACTTCACACACTTCCATTGTGTGACGTCACACACCTCCATTCTATGATTTCAAACACCTTCATTCTTTCTTCACAGACATCCATTCGGTGACTTCACACACCCCCCTTCTGTGACTTCACACCTGCATTCTGACTTCACACACATCTATTCTGTGAATTCACACACCTCAATTCTGTGACTTCACACACCTAAATTCTGACTTCACACACCTCCATTCTATGTTTTCACACACCTCCATTCTATGACTTCACACACCTCCATTCTATGAATTCACACACCTCCATTCTGTGACTTCACACACCTCCATTCTATGACTTCACACACCTCCATTCTGTGACTTCACCCACCTCCATTGTGAGTTCACATACCTACATTCTGTGATTCACACACCTTCATTCTGTGACTTCACACACCTCCATTCTATGACTTCACACACCTCCATTCTATGACTTCACACACCTCCATTCTGTGACTTCACACACCTCCATTCTATGACTTCACACACCTCCATTCTGTAACTTCACACACCTTGATTCTATGATTTCACATACCTCCATTCTGACTTCACACACCTCCATTCTATGACTTCACACACCTCCATTCTGACTTCACACAGCTCCATTGTGTGACTTCACAAAACTCCATTCTGTGATTTCACACACCTCCATACTATGACTTCACACACCTCAATCTATGACTTCACACACCTCCATTCTGAGTTCACACACCTCCATTCTGTGACTTCACACACCTCCATTCTATGACTTCACACACCTTCATTCTTACTTCAGAAACATCCATTGTCTGACTTCACACACCTCCATTCTATGATTTCACAAACCTCCATTCTGTGGCTTCACACACCTCCATTCTGAGTTCACACACCTCCATTCTGTGACTTCACACACCTCCATTCTTCCTTCACACACCTCCATTCTATGACTTCACACACTTCCATGCTATGACTTCACACACCTCCATTCTGTGGCTTCACACACCTCCATTCTGAGTTCACACACCACCATTCTGTGACTTCACACACTTCCATTCTGTGACTTCACACACCTGCATTCTGTGACTTCACACACCTCGATCCTATGACTTCACACACCTTCATTCTATGAATTCACACACCTCCATTCTGTGACTTCACACACCTCCATTCTATGACTTCACACACCTCCATTCTGTGACTTCACACACCTCCATTCTGAGTTCACACACCTCCATTCTATGACTTCACAAACCCCCATTCTGAGTTCACAGACCTCCATTCTATGACTTCACACACTTCCATTCTATGAGTTCACACACCTCCATTCTGACTTCACACACCTCCATTCTGACTTCACACACCTCAATTCTTTGACTTCACACACCTCCATTCTATGATTTCACACACCTCCAGTCTATGACTTCACACACCTCCATTCTATGACTTCACACACCTTATTTCTGAGTTGACACACCTCCATTCTGTGATTTCACACATCTCCAATCTGACTTCACACAACTCCATTCTATGACTTCACACACCTCCATTCGTTGACATGAAAAACAACCATTCTATGACTTCGCACCACGCCATTGTGACTTCACACACCTCCATTCTATTAATTCACACACCTCCATTTTATGACTTCACACACCTCCATTCTATGACTTCACACACCTCCATTCTGTGACTTCACACACCTCCATTCTATGACTTCACAAACCTCCATTCTGAGTTCACAGTCTTCCATTCTATGACATCACACACCTCCATTCTATGACTTCACACACCTCCATTCTATGACTTCACACACCTCCATTCTGTGACTTCACACACCTCCATTCTATGACTTCACACACCTCCATTCTGTGACTTCACACACCTCCATTCTGTGACTTCACACACCTCCATTCTGACTTCACTCACCTTCACTGTATGACTTCACACACCTCAATTTTATGACTTCACACACCTCCATTCTATAACTTCACACACTTCCATTGTGTGACGTCACACACCTCCATTCTATGACTTCAAACACCTTCATTCTTTCTTCACAGACATCCATTCGGTGACTTCACACACACCACTTCTGTGACTTCACACCTGCATTCTGACTTCACACACATCTATTCTGTGAATTCACACACCTCAATTCTGTGACTTCCCACACCTCAATTCTGACTTCACACACCTCCATTCTATGTTTTCACACACCTCCATTCTATGACTTCACACACCTCCATTCTATGAATTCACACACCTCCATTCTGTGACTTCACACACCTCCATTCTATGACTTCACACACCTCCATTCTGTGACTTCACCCACCTCCATTGTGAGTTCACATACCTCCATTCTGTGATTCACACACCTTCATTCTGTGACTTCACACACCTCCATTCTATGACTTCACACACCTCCATTCTATGACTTCACACACCTCCATTCTGTGACTTCACACACCTCCATTCTATGACTTCACACACCTCCATTCTGTAACTTCACACACCTTGATTCTATGATTTCACATACCTCCATTCTGACTTCACACACCTCCATTCTATGACTTCACACACCTCCATTCTGACTTCACACAGCTCCATTGTGTGACTTCACAAAACTCCATTCTGTGATTTCACACACCTCCATACTATGACTTCACACACCTCAATCTATGACTTCACACACCTCCATTCTGAGTTCACACACCTCCATTCTGTGACTTCACACACCTCCATTCTATGACTTCACACACCTTCATTCTTACTTCAGAAACATCCATTCTCTGACTTCACACACCTCCATTCTATGATTTCACAAACCTCCATTCTGTGGCTTCACACACCTCCATTCTGAGTTCACACACCTCCATTCTGTGACTTCACACACCTCCATTCTTCCTTCACACACCTCCATTCTATGACTTCACACACTTCCATTCTATGACTTCACACACCTCCATTCTGTGGCTTCACACACCTCCATTCTGAGTTCACACACCTCCATTCTGTGACTTCACACACTTCCATTCTGTGACTTCACACACCTGCATTCTGTGACTTCACACACCTCGATCCTATGACTTCACACACCTCCATTCTATGATTTCACACACCTCCATTCTGTGACTTCACACACTTCCATTCTATGACTTCACACACCTCCATTCTGTGACTTCACACACCTCCATTCTGAGTTCACACACCTCCATTCTATGACTTCACAAACCCCCATTCTGAGTTCACAGACCTCCATTCTATGACTTCACACACTTCCATTCTATGAGTTCACACACCTCCATTCTGACTTCACACACCTCCATTCTGACTTCACACACCTCAATTCTTTGACTTCACACACCTCCATTCTATGATTTCACACACCTCCAGTCTATGACTTCACACACCTCCATTCTATGACTTCACACACCTTATTTCTGAGTTGACACACCTCCATTCTGTGATTTCACACATCTCCAATCTGACTTCACACAACTCCATTCTATGACTTCACACACCTCCATTCGTTGACATGAAAAACAACCATTCTATGACTTCGCACCACTCCATTGTGACTTCACACACCTCCATTCTATGAATTCACACACCTCCATTTTATGACTTCACACACCTCCATTCTGACTTCACACAGCTCCATTGTGTGACTTCACAAAACTCCATTCTATGATTTCAAAAACCTCCATACTATGACTTCACAGACCTCCATCTATGACTTCAAATACCTCCATTCTGCGTTCACACACCTCCGTTCTGTGACTTCACACACCTCCATTCTGACTTCACTCACCTCCATTGTATGACTTCACACACCTCCATTCTTTGACTTCACACACTTCCATTCTAAGACTTCACACACTTCAATTGTGACGTCACACACCTCCATTCTATGAATTCACAAATCTCCATTCTATGACTTCACACACCTCGATTCTGACTTTACACACCTCCATTCTATGACTTCACAGACCTCGAATCTGTGTCTTCAGTCACCTCCACTGTATGACTTCACACTCCTCCATTCTATGACTTCTCACACCTCCTTTCTATGACTTCACCCACCTCCCTTCTATGACCGCACACCTCCATTCGAGACTTCACACACCTCCATTGTGTGACTTCACACAACTGCATTCTGTGACTTCACACACCTCCATTCTTTGACTTCACACACCTCTATTCTATGACTTCACACACCTTCATTCTTCACAAACATCCATTCTATGACCTCACACACCTCCATTCTATGATTTCACACACCTCCATTCTGTGATTCACACACCTGCATTCTGTGTTCACACACCTCAATTCTGTGACTTCACACACCTCCATTCTGACTTCACACACCTCCATTCTATGACTTCACACACCTCCATTCTATGACTTCACACACCTCCATTCTGTGAGTTTACACACCTCCATTCTGAGTAGACACACCTCCATTCTGTGACTTCACACACCTCCATTCTGACTTCACACAGCCCCATTGTATGACTTCACAAAATTCCATTCTATGACGATACACAACTCCATTCTATGACTTCACACACCTTCATTCTTATTTCACAAAAATCCATTCTATGACTTCACACACCTCAATTCTATGAGTTCACACACCTCCATTCTATGAGTTCACACACCTCCATTTTGACGTCACACACCTCCATTCTATGACTTCACACACCTTCATTCTTACTTTAGAAACATCCATTCTATGACTTCACACACCTCCATTGTATGACTTCACAAACCTCCATTCTGTGACTTCACACACCTCGATTCTGTGACTTCACACACCTCCATTCTATGAATTCACACACCTCCATTCTATGACTTCACACACCTCCATTCTATGACTTCACACACCTCCATTCTATGAATTCACACACCTCCATTCTGTGACTTCACACACCTCCATTCTATGACTTCACACACCTCCATTCTGTGACTTCACCCACCTCCATTGTGAGTTCACATACCTCCATTCTGTGACTTCACACACCTTCATTCTGTGACTTCACACACCTCCATTCTATGACTTCACACACCTCCATTCTATGATTTCACACACCTCCATTCTGTGACTTCACGCACCTCCATTCTATGACTTCACACACCTCCATTCTGTGACTTCACACACCACGATTCAATGATTTCAAATACCTCCATTCTGACTTCACACACCTCCATTCTATGACTTCACACACCTCCATTCTGACTTCACACAGCTCCATTGTGTGACTTCACAAAACTCCATTCTATGATTTCACAAACCTCCATACTATGACTTCACAGACCTCCATCTATGACTTCAAATACCTCCATTCTGCGTTCACACACCTCCGTTCTGTGACTTCACACACCTCCATTCTGACTTCACTCACCTCCATTGTATGACTTCACACACCTCCATTCTTTGACTTCACAC
Source organism: Megascapheus bottae (assembly GCA_024803745.1). NCBI lineage: Eukaryota > Metazoa > Chordata > Mammalia > Rodentia > Geomyidae > Megascapheus > Megascapheus bottae. The sequence continues at coordinate 933,830 of JANJXV010000371.1, read as the reverse complement.
ACTTCCATTCTAAGACTTCACACACTTCAATTGTGACGTCACACACCTCCATTCTATGAATTCACAAATCTCCATTCTATGACTTCACACACCTCCATTCTGACTTTACACACCTCCATTCTATGACTTCACAGACCTCGAATCTGTGTCTTCAGTCACCTCCACTGTATGACTTCACACTCCTCCATTCTATGACTTCTCACACCTCCTTTCTATGGCTTCACCCACCTCCCTTCTATGACCGCACACCTCCATTCGAGACTTCACACACCTCCATTGTGTGACTTCACACACCTGCATTCTGTGACTTCACACACCTCCATTCTTTGACTTCACACACCTCTATTCTATGACTTGACACACCTTCATTCTTCACAAACATCCATTCTGTGACTTCACACACCTCCATTCTATGATTTCACACAGCTCCATTCTGTGATTCACACACCTGCATTCTGTGTTCACACACCTCAATTCTGTGACTTCACACACCTCCATTCTGACTTCACACACCTCCATTCTATGACTTCACAAACCTCCATTCTATGACTTCACACACCTCCATTCTGTGACTTCACACACCTCCATTCTGAGTAGACACACCTCCATTCTGTGACTTCACACACCTCCATTCTGACTTCACACAGGTCCATTGTATGACTTCACACAATTCCATTCTATGACGATACACAACTCCATTCTATGATTTCACACACCTTCATTCTTATTTCACAAAAATCCATTCTATGACTTCACACACCTCCATTCTTGGACTTCACACACCTCCATTCCATGACTTCACACACCTCAATTCTATGAGTTCACACACCTCCATTCTATGAGTTCACACACCTCCATTTTGACGTCACACACCTCCATTCTATGACTTCACACACCTTCATTCTTACTTTAGAAACATCCATTCTATGACTTCACACACCTCCATAGTATGACTTCACAAACCTCCATTCTGTGACTTCACACACCTCGATTCTGTGACTTCACACACCTCCATTCTATGAATTCACACACCTCCATTCTATGACTTCACACACCTCCATTCTATGACTTCACACACCTCCATTCTATGAATTCACACACCTCCATTCTGTGACTTCACACACCTCCATTCTATGACTTCACACCCCTAAATCCTGTGATTTCACCCACCTCCATTGTGAGTTCACATACCTCCATTCTGTGACTTCACACACCTTCATTCTGTGACTTCACACACCTCCATTCTATGACTTCACACACCTCCATTCTATGATTTCACACACCTCCATTCTGTGACTTCACGCACCTCCATTCTCTGACTTCACACACCTCCATTCTGTGACTTCACACACCTTGATTCTATGATTTCACATACCTCCATTCTGACTTCACACACCTCCATTCTATGACTTCACACACCTCCATTCTGACTTCACACAGCTCCATTGTTTGACTTCACAAAACTCCATTCTATGATTTCACACACCTCCATACTATGACTTCACAGACCTCCATCTATGACTTCAAATACCTCCATTCTGCGTTCACACACCTCCGTTCTGTGACTTCACACACCTCAATTCTGACTTCACTCACCTCCATTGTATGACTTCACACACCTCCATTCTTTGACTTCACACACTTCCATTCTATGACTTCACACACTTCAATTGTGACGTCACACACCTCCATTCTATGAATTCACAAATCTCCATTCTATGACTTCACACACCTCCATTCTATGACTTCACAGACCTCGAATCTGTGTCTTCAGTCACCTCCACTGTATGACTTCACACTCCTCCATTCTATGACTTCTCACACCTCCTTTCTATGACTTCACCCACCTCCCTTCTATGACCGCACACCTCCATTCGAGACTTCACACACCTCCATTGTGTGACTTCACACACCTGCATTCTGTGACTTCACACACCTCCATTCTTTGACTTCACACACCTCTATTCTATGACTTCACACACCTTCATTCTTCACAAACATCCATTCTATGACTTCACACACCTCCATTCTATGATTTCACAAACCTCCATTCTGTGATTCACACACCTGCATTCTGTGTTCACACACCTCAATTCTGTGACTTCACACACCTCCATCCTGGCTTCACACACCTCCATTCTATGACTTCACACACCTCCATTCTATGACTTCACACACCTCCATTCTGTGACTTCACACAACTCCATTCTGAGTTGACACACCTCCATTCTGTGACTTCACACACCTCCATTCTGACTTCACACAGCTCCATTCTATGACTTCACACAATTCCATTCTATGACGATACACACCTCCATTCTATGACTTCACACACCTTCATTCTTATTTCACAAAAATCCATTCTATGACTTCACACACCTCCATTCTATGACTTAACACACCTCCATTTTTTGACTTCACACACCTCAATTCTGACTTCACACTGCTCCATTCTGTGACTTCACAAAACTCCATTCTATGATTCCACACACCTCCATACTGTGTCTTCACACACCTCCATCTATGACTTCACACACCTCCATTCTGAGTTCACACACCTACATTCTGTGACTTCACACACCTCCATTCTGACTTCACTCACCTTCACTGTATGACTTCACACACCTCAATTTTATGACTTCACACACCTCCATTCTATAACTTCACACACTTCCATTGTGTGACGTCACACACCTCCATTCTATGACTTCAAACACCTTCATTCTTTCTTCACAGACATCCATTCGGTGACTTCACACACCCCCCTTCTGTGACTTCACACCTGCATTCTGACTTCACACACATCTATTCTGTGAATTCACACACCTCAATTCTGTGACTTCACACACCTAAATTCTGACTTCACACACCTCCATTCTATGTTTTCACACACCTCCATTCTATGACTTCACACACCTCCATTCTATGAATTCACACACCTCCATTCTGTGACTTCACACACCTCCATTCTATGACTTCACACACCTCCATTCTGTGACTTCACCCACCTCCATTGTGAGTTCACATACCTCCATTCTGTGATTCACACACCTTCATTCTGTGACTTCACACACCTCCATTCTATGACTTCACACACCTCCATTCTATGACTTCACACACCTCCATTCTGTGACTTCACACACCTCCATTCTATGACTTCACACACCTCCATTCTGTAACTTCACACACCTTGATTCTATGATTTCACATACCTCCATTCTGACTTGACACACCTCCATTCTATGACTTCACACACCTCCATTCTGACTTCACACAGCTCCATTGTGTGACTTCACAAAACTCCATTCTGTGATTTCACACACCTCCATACTATGACTTCACACACCTCAATCTATGACTTCACACACCTCCATTCTGAGTTCACACACCTCCATTCTCTGACTTCACACACCTCCATTCTATGACTTCACACACCTTCATTCTTACTTCAGAAACATCCATTCTCTGACTTCACACACCTCCATTCTATGATTTCACAAACCTCCATTCTGTGGCTTCACACACCTCCATTCTGAGTTCACACACCTCCATTCTGTGACTTCACACACCTCCATTCTTCCTTCACACACCTCCATTCTATGACTTCACACACTTCCATTCTATGACTTCACACACCTCCATTCTGTGGCTTCACACACCTCCATTCTGAGTTCACACACCTCCATTCTGTGACTTCACACACTTCCATTCTGTGACTTCACACACCTGCATTCTGTGACTTCACACACCTCGATCCTATGACTTCACACACCTCCATTCTATGAATTCACACACCTCCATTCTGTGACTTCACACACCTCCATTCTATGACTTCACACACCTCCATTCTGTGACTTCACACACCTCCATTCTGAGTTCACACACCTCCATTCTATGACTTCACAAACCCCCATTCTGAGTTCACAGACCTCCATTCTATGACTTCACACACTTCCATTCTATGAGTTCACACACCTCCATTCTGACTTCACACACCTCCATTCTGACTTCACACACCTCAATTCTTTGACTTCACACACGTCCATTCTATGATTTCACACACCTCCAGTCTATGACTTCATACACCTCCATTCTATGACTTCACACACCTTATTTCTGAGTTGACACACCTCCATTCTGTGATTTCACACATCTCCAATCTGACTTCACACAACTCCATTCTATGACTTCACACACCTCCATTCGTTGACATGAAAAACAACCATTCTATGACTTCGCACCACGCCATTGTGACTTCACACACCTCCATTCTATGAATTCACACACCTCCATTTTATGACTTCACACACCTCCATTCTATGACTTCACACACCTCCATTCTGTGACTTCACACACCTCCATTCTATGACTTCACAAACCTCCATTCTGAGTTCACAGTCTTCCATTCTATGACATCACACACCTCCATTCTATGACTTCACACACCTCCATTCTATGACTTCACACACCTCCATTCTGTGACTTCACACACCTCCATTCTATGACTTCACACACCTCCATTCTGTACCTTCACACACCTCCATTCTGTGACTTCACACACCTCCATTCTGACTTCACTCACCTTCACTGTATGACTTCACACACCTCAATTTTATGACTTCACACACCTCCATTCTATAACTTCACACACTTCCATTGTGTGACGTCACACACCTCCATTCTATGACTTCAAACACCTTCATTCTTTCTTCACAGACATCCATTCGGTGACTTCACACACCCCCCTTCTGTGACTTCACACCTGCATTCTGACTTCACACACATCTATTCTGTGAATTCACACACCTCAATTCTGTGACTTCACACACCTCAATTCTGACTTCACACACCTCCATTCTATGTTTTCACACACCTCCATTCTATGACTTCACACACCTCCATTCTATGAATTCACACACCTCCATTCTGTGACTTCACACACCTCCATTCTATGACTTCACACACCTCCATTCTGTGACTTCACCCACCTCCATTGTGAGTTCACATACCTCCATTCTGTGATTCACACACCTTCATTCTGTGACTTCACACACCTCCATTCTATGACTTCACACACCTCCATTCTATGACTTCACACACCTCCATTCTGTGACTTCACACACCTCCATTCTATGACTTCACACACCTCCATTCTGTAACTTCACACACCTTGATTCTATGATTTCACATACCTCCATTCTGACTTCACACACCGCCATTCTATGACTTCACACACCTCCATTCTGACTTCACACACCTCCATTCTGAGTTCACACACCTCCATTCTGTGACTTCACACACCTCCATTCTATGACTTCACACACCTTCATTCTTACTTCAGAAACATCCATTCTCTGACTTCACACACCTCCATTCTATGATTTCACAAACCTCCATTCTGTGGCTTCACACACCTCCATTCTGAGTTCACACACCTCCATTCTGTGACTTCACACACCTCCATTCTTCCTTCACACACCTCCATTCTATGACTTCACACACTTCCATTCTATGACTTCACACATCTCCATTCTGTGGCTTCACACACCTCCATTCTGAGTTCACACACCTCCATTCTGTGACTTCACACACTTCCATTCTGTGACTTCACACACCTGCATTCTGTGACTTCACACACCTCGATCCTATGACTTCACACACCTCCATTCTATGATTTCACACACCTCCATTCTGTGACTTCACACACCTCCATTCTATGACTTCACACACCTCCATTCTGTGACTTCACACACCTCCATTCTGAGTTCACACACCTCCATTCTATGACTTCACAAACCCCCATTCTGAGTTCACAGACCTCCATTCTATGACTTCACACACTTCCATTCTATGAGTTCACACACCTCCATTCTGACTTCACACACCTCCATTCTGACTTCACACACCTCAATTCTTTGACTTCACACACCTCCATTCTATGATTTCACACACCTCCAGTCTATGACTTCACACACCTCCATTCTATGACTTCACACACCTTATTTCTGAGTTGACACACCTCCATTCTGTGATTTCACACATCTCCAATCTGACTTCACACAACTCCATTCTATGACTTCACACACCTCCATTCGTTGACATGAAAAACAACCATTCTATGACTTCGCACCACTCCATTGTGACTTCACACACCTCAATTCTATGAATTCACACACCTCCATTTTATGACTTCACACACCTCCATTCTATGACTTCACACACCTCCATTCTGTGACTTCACACACCTCCATTCTATGACTTCACAAACCTCCATTCTGAGTTCACAGTCTTCCATTCTATGACATCACACACCTCCATTCTATGACTTCACACACCTCCATTCTATGACTTCACACACCTCCATTCTGTGACTTCACACACCTCCATTCTATGACTTCACACACCTCCATTCTGTGACTTCACACACCTCCATTCTGTGACTTCACACACCTCCATTCTGACTTCACTCACCTTCACTGTATGACTTCACACACCTCAATTTTATGACTTCACACACCTCCATTCTATAACTTCACACACTTCCATTGTGTGACGTCACACACCTCCATTCTATGACTTCAAACACCTTCATTCTTTCTTCACAGACATCCATTCGGTGACTTCACACACCCCCCTTCTGTGACTTCACACCTGCATTCTGACTTCACACACATCTATTCTGTGAATTCACACACCTCAATTCAGTGACTTCACACACCTCAATTCTGACTTCACACACCTCCATTCTATGTTTTCACACACCTCCATTCTATGACTTCACACACCTCCATTCTATGAATTCACACACCTCCATTCTGTGACTTCACACACCTCCATTCTATGACTTCACACACCTCCATTCTGTGACTTCACCCACCTCCATTGTGAGTTCACATACCTCCATTCTGTGATTCACACACCTTCATTCTGTGACTTCACACACCTCCATTCTATGACTTCACACACCTCCATTCTATGACTTCACACACCTCCATTCTGTGACTTCACACACCTCCATTCTATGACTTCACACACCTCCATTCTGTAACTTCACACACCTTGATTCTATGATTTCACATACCTCCATTCTGACTTCACACACCGCCATTCTATGACTTCACACACCTCCATTCTGACTTCACACAGCTCCATTGTGTGACTTCACAAAACTCCATTCTGTGATTTCACACACCTCCATACTATGACTTCACACACCTCAATCTATGACTTCACACACCTCCATTCTGAGTTCACACACCTCCATTCTGTGACTTCACACACCTCCATTCTATGACTTCACACACCTTCATTCTTACTTCAGAAACATCCATTCTCTGACTTCACACACCTCCATTCTATGATTTCACAAACCTCCATTCTGTGGCTTCACACACCTCCATTCTGAGTTCACACACCTCCATTCTGTGACTTCACACACCTCCATTCTTCCTTCACACACCTCCATTCTATGACTTCACACACTTCCATTCTATGACTTCACACACCTCCATTCTGTGGCTTCACACACCTCCATTCTTCCTTCAAACACCTCCATTCTATGACTTCACAAACTTCCATTCTATGACTTCACACACCTCCATTCTGTGGCTTCACACACCTCCATTCTGAGTTCACACACCTCCATTCTGTGACTTCACACACTTCCATTCTGTGACTTCACACACCTGCATTCTGTGACTTCACACACCTCGATCCTATGACTTCACACACCTCCATTCTATGAATTCACACACCTCCATTCTGTGACTTCACACACCTCCATTCTATGACTTCACACACCTCCATTCTGTGACTTCACACACCTCCATTCTGAGTTCACACACCTCCATTCTATGACTTCACAAACCCCCATTCTGAGTTCACAGACCTCCATTCTATGACTTCACACACTTCCATTCTATGAGTTCACACACCTCCATTCTGACTTCACACACCTCCATTCTGACTTCACACACCTCAATTCTTTGACTTCACACACCTCCATTCTATGATTTCACACACCTCCAGTCTATGACTTCACACACCTCCATTCTATGACTTCACACACCTTATTTCTGAGTTGACACACCTCCATTCTGTGATTTCACACATCTCCAATCTGACTTCACACAACTCCATTCTATGACTTCACACACCTCCATTCGTTGACATGAAAAACAACCATTCTATGACTTCGCACCACGCCATTGTGACTTCACACACCTCCATTCTATGAATTCACACACCTCCATTTTATGACTTCACACACCTCCATTCTATGACTTCACACACCTCCATTCTGTGACTTCACACACCTCCATTCTATGACTTCACAAACCTCCATTCTGAGTTCACAGTCTTCCATTCTATGACATCACACACCTCCATTCTATGACTTCACACACCTCCATTCTATGACTTCACACACCTCCATTCTGTGACTTCACACACCTCCATTCTATGACTTCACACACCTCCATTCTGTGACTTCACACACCTCCATTCTGTGACTTCACACACCTCCATTCTGACTTCACTCACCTTCACTGTATGACTTCACACACCTCAATTTTATGACTTCACACACCTCCATTCTATAACTTCACACACTTCCATTGTGTGACGTCACACACCTCCATTCTATGACTTCAAACACCTTCATTCTTTCTTCACAGACATCCATTCGGTGACTTCACACACCCCCCTTCTGTGACTTCACACCTGCATTCTGACTTCACACACATCTATTCTGTGAATTCACACACCTCAATTCTGTGACTTCACACACCTCAATTCTGACTTCACACACCTCCATTCTATGTTTTCACACACCTCCATTCTATGACTTCACACACCTCCATTCTATAAATTCACACACCTCCATTCTGTGACTTCACACACCTCCATTCTATGACTTCACACACCTCCATTCTGTGACTTCACCCACCTCCATTGTGAGTTCACATACCTCCATTCTGTGACTTCACACACCTCCATTCTGACTTCACTCACCTTCACTGTATGACTTCACACACCTCCATTTTATGACTTCACACACCTCCATTCTATAACTTCACACACTTCCATTGTGTGACGTCACACACCTCCATTCTATGACTTCAAACACCTTCATTCTTTCTTCACAGACATCCATTCGGTGACTTCACACACCCCCCTTCTGTGACTTCACACCTGCATTCTGACTTCACACACATCTATTCTGTGAATTCACACACCTCAATTCAGTGACTTCACACACCTCAATTCTGACTTCACACACCTCCATTCTATGTTTTCACACACCTCCATTCTATGACTTCACACACCTCCATTCTATGAATTCACACACCTCCATTCTGTGACTTCACACACCTCCATTCTATGACTTCACACACCTCCATTCTGTGACTTCACCCACCTCCATTGTGAGTTCACATACCTCCATTCTGTGATTCACACACCTTCATTCTGTGACTTCACACACCTCCATTCTATGACTTCACACACCTCCATTCTATGACTTCACACACCTCCATTCTGTGACTTCACACACCTCCATTCTATGACTTCACACACCTCCATTCTGTAACTTCACACACCTTGATTCTATGATTTCACATACCTCCATTCTGACTTCACACACCGCCATTCTATGACTTCACACACCTCCATTCTGACTTCACACAGCTCCATTGTGTGACTTCACAAAACTCCATTCTGTGATTTCACACACCTCCATACTATGACTTCACACACCTCAATCTATGACTTCACACACCTCCATTCTGAGTTCACACACCTCCATTCTGTGACTTCACACACCTCCATTCTATGACTTCACACACCTTCATTCTTACTTCAGAAACATCCATTCTCTGACTTCACACACCTCCATTCTATGATTTCACAAACCTCCATTCTGTGGCTTCACACACCTCCATTCTGAGTTCACACACCTCCATTCTGTGACTTCACACACCTCCATTCTTCCTTCACACACCTCCATTCTATGACTTCACACACTTCCATTCTATGACTTCACACACCTCCATTCTGTGGCTTCACACACCTCCATTCTTCCTTCAAACACCTCCATTCTATGACTTCACAAACTTCCATTCTATGACTTCACACACCTCCATTCTGTGGCTTCACACACCTCCATTCTGAGTTCACACACCTCCATTCTGTGACTTCACACACTTCCATTCTGTGACTTCACACACCTGCATTCTGTGACTTCACACACCTCGATCCTATGACTTCACACACCTCCATTCTATGAATTCACACACCTCCATTCTGTGACTTCACACACCTCCATTCTATGACTTCACACACCTCCATTCTGTGACTTCACACACCTCCATTCTGAGTTCACACACCTCCATTCTATGACTTCACAAACCCCCATTCTGAGTTCACAGACCTCCATTCTATGACTTCACACACTTCCATTCTATGAGTTCACACACCTCCATTCTGACTTCACACACCTCCATTCTGACTTCACACACCTCAATTCTTTGACTTCACACACCTCCATTCTATGATTTCACACACCTCCAGTCTATGACTTCACACACCTCCATTCTATGACTTCACACACCTTATTTCTGAGTTGACACACCTCCATTCTGTGATTTCACACATCTCCAATCTGACTTCACACAACTCCATTCTATGACTTCACACACCTCCATTCGTTGACATGAAAAACAACCATTCTATGACTTCGCACCACGCCATTGTGACTTCACACACCTCCATTCTATGAATTCACACACCTCCATTTTATGACTTCACACACCTCCATTCTATGACTTCACACACCTCCATTCTGTGACTTCACACACCTCCATTCTATGACTTCACAAACCTCCATTCTGAGTTCACAGTCTTCCATTCTATGACATCACACACCTCCATTCTATGACTTCACACACCTCCATTCTATGACTTCACACACCTCCATTCTGTGACTTCACACACCTCCATTCTATGACTTCACACACCTCCATTCTGTGACTTCACACACCTCCATTCTGTGACTTCACACACCTCCATTCTGACTTCACTCAACTTCACTGTATGACTTCACACACCTCAATTTTATGACTTCACACACCTCCATTCTATAACTTCACACACTTCCATTGTGTGACGTCACACACCTCCATTCTATGACTTCAAACACCTTCATTCTTTCTTCACAGACATCCATTCGGTGACTTCACACACCCCCCTTCTGTGACTTCACACCTGCATTCTGACTTCACACACATCTATTCTGTGAATTCACACACCTCAATTCTGTGACTTCACACACCTCAATTCTGACTTCACACACCTCCATTCTATGTTTTCACACACCTCCATTCTATGACTTCACACACCTCCATTCTATAAATTCACACACCTCCATTCTGTGACTTCACACACCTCCATTCTATGACTTCACACACCTCCATTCTGTGACTTCACCCACCTCCATTGTGAGTTCACATACCTCCATTCTGTGATTCACACACCTTCATTCTGTGACTTCACACACCTCCATTCTATGACTTCACACACCTCCATTCTATGACTTCACACACCTCCATTCTGTGACTTCACACACCTCCATTCTATGACTTCACACACCTCCATTCTGTAACTTCACACACCTTGATTCTATGATTTCACATACCTCCATTCTGACTTCACACACCTCCATTCTATGACTTCACACACCTCCATTCTGACTTCACACAGCTCCATTGTGTGACTTCACAAAACTCCATTCTGTGATTTCACACACCTCCATACTATGACTTCACACACCTCAATCTATGACTTCACACACCTCCATTCTGAGTTCACACACCTCCATTCTGTGACTTCACACACCTCCATTCTATGACTTCACACACCTTCATTCTTACTTCAGAAACATCCATTCTCTGACTTCACACACCTCCATTCTATGATTTCACAAACCTCCATTCTGTGGCTTCACACACCTCCATTCTGAGTTCACACACCTCCATTCTGTGACTTCACACACCTCCATTCTTCCTTCACACACCTCCATTCTATGACTTCACACACTTCCATTCTATGACTTCACACATCTCCATTCTGTGGCTTCACACACCTCCATTCTGAGTTCACACACCTCCATTCTGTGACTTCACACACTTCCATTCTGTGACTTCACACACCTGCATTCTGTGACTTCACACACCTCGATCCTATGACTTCACACACCTCCATTCTATGATTTCACACACCTCCATTCTGTGACTTCACACACCTCCATTCTATGACTTCACACACCTCCATTCTGTGACTTCACACACCTCCATTCTGAGTTCACACACCTCCATTCTATGACTTCACAAACCCCCATTCTGAGTTCACAGACCTCCATTCTATGACTTCACACACTTCCATTCTATGAGTTCACACACCTCCATTCTGACTTCACACACCTCCATTCTGACTTCACACACCTCAATTCTTTGACTTCACACACCTCCATTCTATGATTTCACACACCTCCAGTCTATGACTTCACACACCTCCATTCTATGACTTCACACACCTTATTTCTGAGTTGACACACCTCCATTCTGTGATTTCACACATCTCCAATCTGACTTCACACAACTCCATTCTATGACTTCACACACCTCCATTCGTTGACATGAAAAACAACCATTCTATGACTTCGCACCACTCCATTGTGACTTCACACACCTCAATTCTATGAATTCACACACCTCCATTTTATGACTTCACACACCTCCATTCTATGACTTCACACACCTCCATTCTGTGACTTCACACACCTCCATTCTATGACTTCACAAACCTCCATTCTGAGTTCACAGTCTTCCATTCTATGACATCACACACCTCCATTCTATGACTTCACACACCACCATTCTATGACTTCACACACCTCCATTCTGTGACTTCACACACCTCCATTCTATGACTTCACACACCTCCATTCTGTGACTTCACACACCTCCATTCTGTGACTTCACACACCTCCATTCTGACTTCACTCACCTTCACTGTATGACTTCACACACCTCAATTTTATGACTTCACACACCTCCATTCTATAACTTCACACACTTCCATTGTGTGACGTCACACACCTCCATTCTATGACTTCAAACACCTTCATTCTTTCTTCACAGACATCCATTCGGTGACTTCACACACCCCCCTTCTGTGACTTCACACCTGCATTCTGACTTCACACACATCTATTCTGTGAATTCACACACCTCAATTCAGTGACTTCACACACCTCAATTCTGACTTCACACACCTCCATTCTATGTTTTCACACACCTCCATTCTATGACTTCACACACCTCCATTCTATGAATTCACACACCTCCATTCTGTGACTTCACACACCTCCATTCTATGACTTCACACACCTCCATTCTGTGACTTCACCCACCTCCATTGTGAGTTCACATACCTCCATTCTGTGATTCACACACCTTCATTCTGTGACTTCACACACCTCCATTCTATGACTTCACACACCTCCATTCTATGACTTCACACACCTCCATTCTGTGACTTCACACACCTCCATTCTATGACTTCACACACCTCCATTCTGTAACTTCACACACCTTGATTCTATGATTTCACATACCTCCATTCTGACTTCACACACCGCCATTCTATGACTTCACACACCTCCATTCTGACTTCACACAGCTCCATTGTGTGACTTCACAAAACTCCATTCTGTGATTTCACACACCTCCATACTATGACTTCACACACCTCAATCTATGACTTCACACACCTCCATTCTGAGTTCACACACCTCCATTCTGTGACTTCACACACCTCCATTCTATGACTTCACACACCTTCATTCTTACTTCAGAAACATCCATTCTCTGACTTCACACACCTCCATTCTATGATTTCACAAACCTCCATTCTGTGGCTTCACACACCTCCATTCTGAGTTCACACACCTCCATTCTGTGACTTCACACACCTCCATTCTTCCTTCACACACCTCCATTCTATGACTTCACACACTTCCATTCTATGACTTCACACACCTCCATTCTGTGGCTTCACACACCTCCATTCTTCCTTCAAACACCTCCATTCTATGACTTCACAAACTTCCATTCTATGACTTCACACACCTCCATTCTGTGGCTTCACACACCTCCATTCTGAGTTCACACACCTCCATTCTGTGACTTCACACACTTCCATTCTGTGACTTCACACACCTGCATTCTGTGACTTCACACACCTCGATCCTATGACTTCACACACCTCCATTCTATGAATTCACACACCTCCATTCTGTGACTTCACACACCTCCATTCTATGACTTCACACACCTCCATTCTGTGACTTCACACACCTCCATTCTGAGTTCACACACCTCCATTCTATGACTTCACAAACCCCCATTCTGAGTTCACAGACCTCCATTCTATGACTTCACACACTTCCATTCTATGAGTTCACACACCTCCATTCTGACTTCACACACCTCCATTCTGACTTCACACACCTCAATTCTTTGACTTCACACACCTCCATTCTATGATTTCACACACCTCCAGTCTATGACTTCACACACCTCCATTCTATGACTTCACACACCTTATTTCTGAGTTGACACACCTCCATTCTGTGATTTCACACATCTCCAATCTGACTTCACACAACTCCATTCTATGACTTCACACACCTCCATTCGTTGACATGAAAAACAACCATTCTATGACTTCGCACCACGCCATTGTGACTTCACACACCTCCATTCTATGAATTCACACACCTCCATTTTATGACTTCACACACCTCCATTCTATGACTTCACACACCTCCATTCTGTGACTTCACACACCTCCATTCTATGACTTCACAAACCTCCATTCTGAGTTCACAGTCTTCCATTCTATGACATCACACACCTCCATTCTATGACTTCACACACCTCCATTCTATGACTTCACACACCTCCATTCTGTGACTTCACACACCTCCATTCTATGACTTCACACACCTCCATTCTGTGACTTCACACACCTCCATTCTGTGACTTCACACACCTCCATTCTGACTTCACTCAACTTCACTGTATGACTTCACACACCTCAATTTTATGACTTCACACACCTCCATTCTATAACTTCACACACTTCCATTGTGTGACGTCACACACCTCCATTCTATGACTTCAAACACCTTCATTCTTTCTTCACAGACATCCATTCGGTGACTTCACACACCCCCCTTCTGTGACTTCACACCTGCATTCTGACTTCACACACATCTATTCTGTGAATTCACACACCTCAATTCTGTGACTTCACACACCTCAATTCTGACTTCACACACCTCCATTCTATGTTTTCACACACCTCCATTCTATGACTTCACACACCTCCATTCTATAAATTCACACACCTCCATTCTGTGACTTCACACACCTCCATTCTATGACTTCACACACCTCCATTCTGTGACTTCACCCACCTCCATTGTGAGTTCACATACCTCCATTCTGTGATTCACACACCTTCATTCTGTGACTTCACACACCTCCATTCTATGACTTCACACACCTCCATTCTATGACTTCACACACCTCCATTCTGTGACTTCACACACCTCCATTCTATGACTTCACACACCTCCATTCTGTAACTTCACACACCTTGATTCTATGATTTCACATACCTCCATTCTGACTTCACACACCTCCATTCTATGACTTCACACACCTCCATTCTGACTTCACACAGCTCCATTGTGTGACTTCACAAAACTCCATTCTGTGATTTCACACACCTCCATACTATGACTTCACACACCTCAATCTATGACTTCACACACCTCCATTCTGAGTTCACACACCTCCATTCTGTGACTTCACACACCTCCATTCTATGACTTCACACACCTTCATTCTTACTTCAGAAACATCCATTCTCTGACTTCACACACCTCCATTCTATGATTTCACAAACCTCCATTCTGTGGCTTCACACACCTCCATTCTGAGTTCACACACCTCCATTCTGTGACTTCACACACCTCCATTCTTCCTTCACACACCTCCATTCTATGACTTCACACACTTCCATTCTATGACTTCACACATCTCCATTCTGTGGCTTCACACACCTCCATTCTGAGTTCACACACCTCCATTCTGTGACTTCACACACTTCCATTCTGTGACTTCACACACCTGCATTCTGTGACTTCACACACCTCGATCCTATGACTTCACACACCTCCATTCTATGATTTCACACACCTCCATTCTGTGACTTCACACACCTCCATTCTATGACTTCACACACCTCCATTCTGTGACTTCACACACCTCCATTCTGAGTTCACACACCTCCATTCTATGACTTCACAAACCCCCATTCTGAGTTCACAGACCTCCATTCTATGACTTCACACACTTCCATTCTATGAGTTCACACACCTCCATTCTGACTTTACACACCTCCATTCTGACTTCACACACCTCAATTCTTTGACTTCACACACCTCCATTCTATGATTTCACACACCTCCAGTCTATGACTTCACACACCTCCATTCTATGACTTCACACACCTTATTTCTGAGTTGACACACCTCCATTCTGTGATTTCACACATCTCCAATCTGACTTCACACAACTCCATTCTATGACTTCACACACCTCCATTCGTTGACATGAAAAACAACCATTCTATGACTTCGCACCACTCCATTGTGACTTCACACACCTCAATTCTATGAATTCACACACCTCCATTTTATGACTTCACACACCTCCATTCTATGACTTCACACACCTCCATTCTGTGACTTCACACACCTCCATTCTATGACTTCACAAACCTCCATTCTGAGTTCACAGTCTTCCATTCTATGACATCACACACCTCCATTCTATGACTTCACACACCACCATTCTATGACTTCACACACCTCCATTCTGTGACTTCACACACCTCCATTCTATGACTTCACACACCTCCATTCTGTGACTTCACACACCTCCATTCTGTGACTTCACACACCTCCATTCTGACTTCACTCACCTTCACTGTATGACTTCACACACCTCAATTTTATGACTTCACACACCTCCATTCTATAACTTCACACACTTCCATTGTGTGACGTCACACACCTCCATTCTATGACTTCAAACACCTTCATTCTTTCTTCACAGACATCCATTCGGTGACTTCACACACCCCCCTTCTGTGACTTCACACCTGCATTCTGACTTCACACACATCTATTCTGTGAATTCACACACCTCAATTCAGTGACTTCACACACCTCAATTCTGACTTCACACACCTCCATTCTATGTTTTCACACACCTCCATTCTATGACTTCACACACCTCCATTCTATGAATTCACACACCTCCATTCTGTGACTTCACACACCTCCATTCTATGACTTCACACACCTCCATTCTGTGACTTCACCCACCTCCATTGTGAGTTCACATACCTCCATTCTGTGATTCACACACCTTCATTCTGTGACTTCACACACCTCCATTCTATGACTTCACACACCTCCATTCTATGACTTCACACACCTCCATTCTGTGACTTCACACACCTCCATTCTATGACTTCACACACCTCCATTCTGTAACTTCACACACCTTGATTCTATGATTTCACATACCTCCATTCTGACTTCACACACCGCCATTCTATGACTTCACACACCTCCATTCTGACTTCACACAGCTCCATTGTGTGACTTCACAAAACTCCATTCTGTGATTTCACACACCTCCATACTATGACTTCACACACCTCAATCTATGACTTCACACACCTCCATTCTGAGTTCACACACCTCCATTCTGTGACTTCACACACCTCCATTCTATGACTTCACACACCTTCATTCTTACTTCAGAAACATCCATTCTCTGACTTCACACACCTCCATTCTATGATTTCACAAACCTCCATTCTGTGGCTTCACACACCTCCATTCTGAGTTCACACACCTCCATTCTGTGACTTCACACACCTCCATTCTTCCTTCACACACCTCCATTCTATGACTTCACACACTTCCATTCTATGACTTCACACACCTCCATTCTGTGGCTTCACACACCTCCATTCTTCCTTCACACACCTCCATTCTATGACTTCACAAACTTCCATTCTATGACTTCACACACCTCCATTCTGTGGCTTCACACACCTCCATTCTGAGTTCACACACCTCCATTCTGTGACTTCACACACTTCCATTCTGTGACTTCACACACCTGCATTCTGTGACTTCACACACCTCGATCCTATGACTTCACACACCTCCATTCTATGAATTCACACACCTCCATTCTGTGACTTCACACACCTCCATTCTATGACTTCACACACCTCCATTCTGTGACTTCACACACCTCCATTCTGAGTTCACACACCTCCATTCTATGACTTCACAAACCCCCATTCTGAGTTCACAGACCTCCATTCTATGACTTCACACACTTCCATTCTATGAGTTCACACACCTCCATTCTGACTTCACACACCTCCATTCTGACTTCACACACCTCAATTCTTTGACTTCACACACCTCCATTCTATGATTTCACACACCTCCAGTCTCTGACTTCACACACCTCCATTCCATGACTTCACACACCTTATTTCTGAGTTGACACACCTCCATTCTGTGATTTCACACATCTCCAATCTGACTTCACACAACTCCATTCTATGACTTCACACACCTCCATTTTATGACTTCACACACCTCCATTCTATGACTTCACACACCTCCATTCTGTGACTTCACACACCTCCATTCTATGACTTCACAAACCTCCATTCTGAGTTCACAGTCTTCCATTCTATGACATCACACACCTCCATTCTATGACTTCACACACCTCCATTCTATGACTTCACACACCTCCATTCTGTGACTTCACACACCTCCATTCTATGACTTCACACACCTCCATTCTGTGACTTCACACACCTCCATTCTGTGACTTCACACACCTCCATTCTATGGCTTCACACACCTGCAATTTTACTTCACACACCTTCATTCCATGAGTTCACACACCTGCATTGTGGCTTCACACACCTCCATTCTATGATTTCACACACCTCCATTCTGATTTCACACACCTCCATTCTGACTTCACACACCTCTATTCTATGCCTTCACAGACCTCCACTGTCTGACTTCACACACCTCCATTTTGACTTCACACACTTCAATTCTGTGACTTCACACACCTCCTGTTTTGAGCCAGAGTGGAATGAAACTGTACCTTGGCTTGCATCAGACGATGGCTTTATTGTCTTATTGCTTTCTGGCCCTATTCTATGAAATGATCTGAGAATTACCATATGAATGTAATACGTGGAGGTTCCCTGGGTCAGGAGGAGGGAAGAAGGGGCAGTGGAAAATAAACAGGCAGTCTCGGCAGTCTTTACCTGGACTGCGGACATCCCGGACCCGCTGTGTCTGTCTCTCTTCTATTTCTTGCTAGTCCTAGCCCCCGATTTCAGGAACCCCAATCTGAGAACCCTGGTTTGCCGTCGGTTGGCCCCGGCAACCTCCATTCTGTGACTTCACACACTTCCATTCTTTGACTTCACACACCTCCATTCTTGGACTTCACACACCTCCATTCCATGACTTCACACACCTCAAATCTATGAGTGCACACACCTCCATTCTATGAGTTCACACACCTCCATTTTGACGTCACACACCTCCATTCTATGACTTCACACACCTTCATTCTTACTTTAGAAACATCCATTCTATGACTTCACATACCTCCATTGTATGACTTCACAAACCTCCATTCTGTGACTTCACACACCTCGATTCTGTGACTTCACACACCTCCATTCTATGAATTCACACACCTCCATTCTATGACTTCACAAACCTCCATTCTATGACTTCACACACCTCCATTCTATGAATTCACCCACCTCCATTGTGAGTTCACATACCTCCATTCTGTGATTCACACACCTTCATTGTGTGACTTCACACACCTCCATTCTATGACTTCACACATCTCCATTCTATGACTTCACACACCTCCATTCTGTGACTTCACACACCTCCATTCTATGACTTCACACACCTCCATACTGTAACTTCACACACCTTGATTCTATGATTTCACATACCTCCATTCTGACTTCACACACCTCCATTCTATGACTTCACACACCTCCATTCTGACTTCACACAGCTCCATTGTGTGACTTCACAAAACTCCATTCTGTGATTTCACACACCTCCATACTATGAATTCACACACCTCAATCTATGACTTCACAGACCTCCATTCTGAGTTCACACACCTCCATTCTGTGACTTCACACACCTCCATTCTGACTTCACTCACGTCCATTGTATGACTTCACACACCTCCATTCTGTGACTTCACACACCTCCATTCTATGACTTCACACACTTCAATTGTGACGTCACACACCTCCATTCTGTGAATTCACAAATCTCCATTCTATGACTTCACACACCTCCATTCTGACTTTACACACCTCCATTCTATGACTTCACAGACCTCGAATCTGTGTCTTCAGTCGCCTCCACTGTATGACTTCACAGTCCTCCATTCTATGACTTCCCACACCTCCTTTCTATGACTTCACCCACCTCCCTTCTATGACCGCACACCTCCATTCGAGACTTCACACACCTCCTTGTGTGACTTCACACACCTCCATTCTGTGACTTCACACACCTCCATTCTTTGACTTCACACACCTCTATTCTATGACTTCACACACCTTCATTCTTACTTCACAAACATCCATTCTATGACTTCACACACCTCCATTCTATGGTTTCACACACCTCCATTCTGTGATTAACACACCTGCATTCTGTGTTCACACACCTCAATTCTGTGACATCACACACCTCAATTCTGACTTCACACATCTCCATTCTTTGACTTCACACACCTCCATTCTATGACTTCACACACCTCCATTCTGTCACTTCACACACCTCCATTCTGAGTTGACACACATCCTTTCTGTGACTTCACACACCTCCATTCTGACTTCACACAGCTCCATTCTATGACTTCACACAACTCCATTCTGTGACGTCACACACCTCCATTCTATGACTTCACACACCTTCATTCTTATTTCACAAAAATCCATTCTATGACTTCACACACCTCCATTCTATGACTTCACACACCTCCATTTTTTGACTTCACACACCTCCATTCTAAGATTTCACACACCTCTATTGTGACTTCACACACCTCCATTCTATGAGTTCACACACCTCCATTCTGACTTCACACAGCTCCATTCTGTGACTTCACAAAACTCCATTCTATGATTCCACACACCTCCATACTATGTCTTCACACACCCCCATCTATGACTTCACACACCTCCATTCTGAGTTCACACACCTCCACTCTGTGACTTCACACACCTCCATTCTGACTTCACACACCTTCATTGTATGACTTCACACACCTCAAGTCTATGACTTCACACACCTCCATTCTGTGACTTCAAACACTTCCATTTTATGATTTCACACCCCTCCATTCTATGAATTCACACACCTCCATTCTGTGACTTCACACACCTCCATTCTATGACTTCACACACCTCCATTCTGTGACTTCACCCACCTCCATTCTGTGACGACACACATCTCCATTCTATGACTTCAAACACCTTCATTCTTACTTCACAAACATCCATTCTGTGACTTCACACACCTCACTTCTGTGACTTCACACCTGCATTCTGACTTCACACACCTCTATTCTGTGAATTCACACACCTCAATTCTGTGACTTCACACACCTCCATTCTGACTTCACACAGCTCCATTCTATGACTTCACACATCTCCATTCTATGACTTCACACACCTCCACTGTGATTTCACACACCTCCATTCCATGAGCTCACACACCTCCAATTTGACTTAACACACCTCCATTCTATGACTTCACACACCTCCATTCTGACTTCACACAACTCCATTCTATGACTTCATAGACCTCGAATCTGTGACTTCACTCACCTCCACTCTACGACTTCACACTCCTCCATTCGATGACTTCCCAAACCTCCACTGTGATTTCACACACCTCCATTCTATGAGTTCACACACCTCCATTCTGACTTCACACACATCAATTCTATGACTTCACACACCTCCATTCTGTGACTTCAAACACTTTCATTTTATGATTTCACACACCTCCATTCTATGAATTCACACACCTCCATTCTGTGACTTCACACACCTCCATTCTATGACTTCACACACCTCCATTCTGTGACTTCACCCACCTCCATTCTGAGTTCACACACCTCCATTCTGTGACTTCACACACCTCCATTCTGACTTCACACAGCTCCATTCTGTGACTTCACAAATCTCCATTCTATGATTTGACACACATCCATACTATGACTTCACATACCTCCATCTATGACTTCACACACCTCCACTCTGAGTTCACACAACTCCATTCTGTGACTTCACACACCTCAATTCTGTGACTTCACACACCTCCGTTGTATGACTTCACACACCTCCATTCTGTGACTTCACACACTTCCATTATGACGTCACACACCTCCGTTCTATGAGTTCACACATCTCCATTCTATGACTTCACACACCTGCATTCTGACTTCACAAACCTCCATTCTATGACTTCACAGACCTCGAATCTGTGACTTCACTCACCTCCACTCTATGACTTCACACTCCTCCATTCTATGACTTCCCACACCTCCTTTCTATGACTTCACCCAGCACCATTCTATGACTTCACACACTTCCATTCTGTGACTTCACACACCTCCCTTCTATGACTTCACACACCTCCATTCATTGATTTCACACACGTTCATTCTTACTTCAGAAATATCCACTCTCTGACTTCACACACCTCCATTCTATGACTTCACAAACCTCCATTCTGAGTTCACACACCTCCTTTCTATGACTTCACACACTTCCATTCTATGACTTCACACACCTCCATTCTGTGGCTTCACACACCTACATTCTGAGTTCACACACCTCCATTCTGTGACTTCACACACCTGCATTCTCTGACTTCACACACCTCGATTCTATGACTTCACACACCTCCATTCTATGAATTCACACACCACCATTCTGTGATTTCACAAACCTCCATTCTATGACTTCACACACCTCCATTCTGTGACTTCACACACCTCCATTCTCTGACTTCACACACCTCCATTCTATGACTTCACAAACCCCCATTCTGAGTTCACAGACCTCCTTTCTATGACTTCACTCAGCACCATTCTATGACTTCACACCTCCACTCTGACTTCACACACCTCCATTCTGTGACTTCACACACCTCCCTTCTATGACTTCACACACCTCCATTCATTGATTTCACACACGTTCCTTCTTACTTCAGAAATATCCATTCTCTGACTTCACACACCTCCATTCTATGACTTCACAAACCTCCATTCTGTGAGTTCACACACCTTAATTCTGAGTTCACACACCTCCTTTCTATGACTTCACAAACCCCCATTCTGAGTTCACAGACCTCCATTCTATGACTTCACACACCTCCATTCTATGACTTCACTCACCTCCATTCTGACTTCACACACCTACATTCTGACTTCACAGACCTCAATTCTGTGACTTCACACACCTCCATTCTTTGATTTCACACACTTCCATTCTATGACTTCACACACCTCCATTCTATGACTTCACACACCTCATTTCTGAGTTAACACACCTCCATTCTGTGATTTCACCCACCTCCAATCTGACTTCACCCACCTCCATTCTATGACTTCACACACCTACATTCGTTGACATCAAAAACCACCATTCTATGATTTCACACAACTCCACTTTGACTTCACACACCTCCATACTATGAGTTCACACACCTCCATTTTATGACTTCACACACCTCCATTCTATGACTTCACAAACCTCCATTCTGTGACTTCACACACCTCCATTCTATGACTTCACACACCTCCATTCTGTAACTTCACTCACCTCCATTCTGACTTCACACACCTACATTCTGACTTCACAGACCTCAATTCTGTGACTTCACACACCTCCATTCTTTGATTTCACACACTTCCATTCTATGACTTCACACACCTCCATTCTATGACTTCACACACCTCATTTCTGAGTTAACACACCTCCATTCTGTGATTTCACCCACCTCCAATCTGACTTCACCCACCTCCATTCTATGACTTCACACACCTACATTCGTTGACATCAAAAACCACCATTCTATGACTTCACACAACTCCACTTTGACTTCACACACCTCCATACTATGAGTTCACAAACCTCCATTTTATGACTTCACACACCTCCATTCTATGACTTCACAAACCTCAATTCTATGACTTCACACACCTCCATTCTATGACTTCACACACCTCCATTCTGTGACTTCACACAACTCCATTCTATGACTTAAAACACCTTCATTCTTACTTCAAAAACATCCATTCTGTGACTTCACACACCTCCATTCTATGACTTCACACACCTCCATTCTGTGACTTCACACACCTCCATTCTATGACTTCACAAACCTCCATTCTGAGTTCACAGTCTTCCATTCTATGACATCACACACCTCCATTCTATGACTTCACACACCTCCATTCTGTGACTTCACCCACCTCCATTCTGCGTTCACACACCTCCATTCTGTGACTTCACACACCTCCATTCTGACTTCACACAGCTCCATTCTGTGACTTCACAAAACTCCATTCTATGATTTGACACACATCCATTCTGAGTTCACACAACTCCATTCTGTGACTTCACACACCTCAATTCTGTGACTTCACACACCTCCGTTGTATGACTTCACACACCTCCATTCTGTGACTTCACACACTTCCATTATGACGTCACACACCTCCATTCTATGAGTTCACACATCTCCATTCTATGACTTCACACACCTGCATTCTGACTTCACAAACCTCCATTCTATGACTTCACAGACTTCGAATCTGTGACTTCACTCACCTCCACTCTATGACTTCACACTCCTCCATTCTATGACTTCCCACACCTCCTTTCTATGACTTCACTCAGCACCATTCTATGACTTCACACCTCCACTCTGACTTCACACACCTCCATTCTGTGACTTCACACACCTCCCTTCTATGACTTCACACACCTCCATTCATTGATTTCACACACGTTCATTCTTACTTTAGAAATATCCATTCTCTGACTTCACACACCTCCATTCTATGACTTCACAAACCTCCATTCTGTGAGTTCACACACCTTAATTCTGAGTTCACACACCTCCTTTCTATGACTTCACACACAGCCCTTCTATGACTTCACACACCTCCATTCTGTGTCTTCACACACCTACATTCTGAGTTCACACACCTCCATTCTGTGACTTCACACACCTCCATTCTGTGACTTCACACACCTGCATTCTCTGACTTCACACACCTCGATTCTATGACTTCACACACCTCCATTCTATGAATTCACACACCACCATTCTGTGATTTCACAAACCTCCATTCTATGACTTCACACACCTCCATTCTATGACTTCACACACCTCCATTCTATGACTTCACACACCTCCATTCTATGACTTCACAAACCCCCATTCTGAGTTCACAGACCTCCATTCTATGACTTCACACACCTCCATTCTATGACTTCATTCACCTCCATTCTGACTTCACACACCTCCATTCTGACTTCACAGACCTCAATTCTGTGACTTCACACACCTCCATTCTTTGATTTCACACACTTCCATTCTATGACTTCACACACCTCCATTCTATGACTTCACACACCTCATTTCTGAGTTGACACACCTCCATTCTGTAATTTCACCCACCTCCAATCTGACTTCACCCACCTCCGTTCTATGACTTCACACACCTCCATTCGTTGACATCAAAAACCACTATTCTATGACTTCACACAACTCCACTTTGACTTCACACACCTCCATACTATGAGTTCACACACCTCCATTTTATGACTTCACACACCTCCATTCTATGACTTCACAAACCTCAATTCTATGACTTCACACACCTCCATTCTATGACTTCACACACCTCCATTCTGTGACTTCACACACCTCCATTCTATGACTTCAAACACCTTCATTCTTACTTCAAAAACATCCATTCTGTGACTCCACACACCTCCATTCTGTGACTTCACAAACCTTCATTCTGACTTCACACACCTCCATTCTGTGACTTTACACACCTCAATTCTGTGACTTCACACACCTCCATTCTGACTTCACACACCTCCATTCTATGACTTCACACACCTCCATTCTGTGACTTCTCCCACCTCCATTCTGAGTTCACACACCTCCATTCTGTGACTTCACACACCTCCATTCTGACTTCACACAGCTCCATTCTGTGACTTCACAAAACTCCATTCTATGATTTGACACACATCCATACTATGACTTCACACACCTCCATCTATGACTTCACACACCTCCATTCTGAGTTCACACAACTCCATTCTGTGACTTCACACACCTCCATTCTGTGACTTCACACACCTCCGTTGAATGACTTCACACACCTCCATTCTGTGACTTTACACACCTCAATTCTGTGACTTCACACACCTCCATTCTGACTTCACACACCTCCATTCTATGACTTCACACACCTCCATTCGATTCCTTCACACACCTCCATTTTGTGACTTCACACACCAAAATTCTATGACTTCACACACCTCCATTGTGACTTCACACACCTCCATTCTGTGACTTCACACACCTCCATTTTGACTTCACACAGCTCCATTCTGTGACTCCACAAAACTCCATTCTATGATTTCCCACACCTCCATACTATGACTTCACACACCTCCCTCTATGACTTCACACACCTCCATTTTGAGTTCACACACCTCAATTCTGTGACTTCACACACCTCCATTCTGACTTAACACACCTCCATTCTCTGACTTCACACACCTCCATTCTGTGACTTCACACACCTCCATTCTATGACTTCACACACTTCCATTGTGACATCAGACACCTCCATTCTATGAGTTCACACATCTCCATTCTATGATTTCACACACCTCCATTCTGACTTCACACACCTCCATTCTATGACTTCCCACACCTTGTTTCTATGAC
Source organism: Megascapheus bottae (assembly GCA_024803745.1). Lineage (NCBI taxonomy): Eukaryota > Metazoa > Chordata > Mammalia > Rodentia > Geomyidae > Megascapheus > Megascapheus bottae. The sequence continues at coordinate 906,535 of JANJXV010000371.1, read as the reverse complement.
TTCACCTACCTCCATTCTGCGACCTCACACCTCCATTATGACTTCACACACCTCCATTCTCTGACTTCAAACACCTCCATTCTATGACTTCACACACTTCCATTCTATGACTTCACACACCTCCATTTTGAGTTCACACACCTCCATTTTGTGACTTCAAACACCTTCATTCTGACTTCACACACCTTCATTGCATGACTTCACACACCTCCATTCTGTGACGTCACACACCTCCCTTCTATGACTTGACACACTTCCATTGTGACCCACACACCTCCATTTTATGAGTTCACACATCTCCATTCTATGATTTCACACACCTCCATTCTGATTTCACACACCTCCATTCTATGACTTCACACACCTCCATTCTATGACTTCACACACCTCCATTTTATGAGTACACACGCCTAAATTCTATGACTTCACACAACTCCATTCTATGACTTCACACACCTCCATTCTGTGACTTCACACACCTCCATTCTATGACTTCATACACCTAAATTCTATGACTTCACAGAACTCCATTCTATCACTTCACACACCTCCATTCTCTGACGTCACACACCTCCATTCTGACTTCACACACCTCTATTCTGTGTCTTCACACACCTCAATTCTGTGACTTCACACACTTCCATTCTGACTTCACACACCTCCATTCTATGATTTCACACACCTCCATTCTATCACTTCACCCAGCTCCATTCTATAACTTCACACACCTGCATTCTGTGACTTCACACATCTCAATTCTATGACTTCACACACTTCCATTCTGACTTCACACACCTCCATTCTCTGACTTCACACACCTCGATTCTATGACTTCACACACCTCCATTCTATGAATTCACACACCACCATTCTGTGATTTCACAAACCTCCATTCTATGACTTCACACACCTCCATTCTATGACTTCACACACCTCCATTCTATGACTTCACACACCTCCATTCTATGACTTCACAAACCCCCATTCTGAGTTCACAGACCTCCATTCTATGACTTCACACACCTCCATTCTATGACTTCATTCACCTCCATTCTGACTTCACACACCTCCATTCTGACTTCACAGACCTCAATTCTGTGACTTCACACACCTCCATTCTTTGATTTCACACACTTCCATTCTATGACTTCACACACCTCCATTCTATGACTTCACACACCTCATTTCTGAGTTGACACACCTCCATTCTGTAATTTCACCCACCTCCAATCTGACTTCACCCACCTCCGTTCTATGACTTCACACACCTCCATTCGTTGACATCAAAAACCACTATTCTATGACTTCACACAACTCCACTTTGACTTCACACACCTCCATACTATGAGTTCACACACCTCCATTTTATGACTTCACACACCTCCATTCTATGACTTCACAAACCTCAATTCTATGACTTCACACACCTCCATTCTATGACTTCACACACCTCCATTCTGTGACTTCACACACCTCCATTCTATGACTTCAAACACCTTCATTCTTACTTCAAAAACATCCATTCTGTGACTCCACACACCTCCATTCTGTGACTTCACAAACCTTCATTCTGACTTCACACACCTCCATTCTGTGACTTTACACACCTCCATTCTGTGACTTTACACACCTCAATTCTGTGACTTCACACACCTCCATTCTATGACTTCACACACCTCCATTCTGTGACTTCTCCCACCTCCATTCTGAGTTCACACACCTCCATTCTGTGACTTCACACACCTCCATTCTGACTTCACACAGCTCCATTCTGTGACTTCACAAAACTCCATTCTATGATTTGACACACATCCATACTATGACTTCACACACCTCCATCTATGACTTCACACACCTCCATTCTGAGTTCACACAACTCCATTCTGTGACTTCACACACCTCCATTCTGTGACTTCACACACCTCCGTTGAATGACTTCACACACCTCCAGTCTGTGACTTTACACACCTCAATTCTGTGACTTCACACACCTCCATTCTGACTTCACACACCTCCATTCTATGACTTCACACACCTCCATTCGATTCCTTCACACACCTCCATTTTGTGACTTCACACACCAAAATTCTATGACTTCACACACCTCCATTGTGACTTCACACACCTCCATTCTGTGACTTCACACACCTCCATTCTGACTTCACACAGCTCCATTCTGTGACTCCACAAAACTCCATTCTATGATTTCCCACACCTCCATACTATGACTTCACACACCTCCCTCTATGACTTCACACACCTCCATTTTGAGTTCACACACCTCAATTCTGTGACTTCACACACCTCCATTCTGACTTAACACACCTCCATTCTCTGACTTCACACACCTCCATTCTGTGACTTCACACACCTCCATTCTATGACTTCACACACTTCCATTGTGACATCAGACACCTCCATTCTATGAGTTCACACATCTCCATTCTATGATTTCACACACCTCCATTCTGACTTCACACACCTCCATTCTATGACTTCCCACACCTTGTTTCTATGACTTCACCTACCTCCATTCTGCGACCTCACACCTCCATTATGACTTCACACACCTCCATTCTCTGACTTCAAACACCTCCATTCTATGACTTCACACACTTCCATTCTATGACTTCACACACCTCCATTCTGAGTTCACACACCTCCATTTTGTGACTTCAAACACCTTCATTCTGACTTCACACACCTTCATTGCATGACTTCACACACCTCCATTCTGTGACGTCACACACCTCCCTTCTATGACTTGACACACTTCCATTGTGACCCACACACCTCCATTTTATGAGTTCACACATCTCCATTCTATGATTTCACACACCTCCATTCTGATTTCACACACCTCCATTCTATGACTTCACACACCTCCATTCTATGACTTCACACACCTCCATTTTATGAGTACACACGCCTAAATTCTATGACTTCACACAACTCCATTCTATGACTTCACACACCTCCATTCTGTGACTTCACACACCTCCATTCTATGACTTCATACACCTAAATTCTATGACTTCACAGAACTCCATTCTATCACTTCACACACCTCCATTCTCTGACGTCACACACCTCCATTCTGACTTCACACACCTCTATTCTGTGTCTTCACACACCTCAATTCTGTGACTTCACACACTTCCATTCTGACTTCACACACCTCCATTCTATGATTTCACACACCTCCATTCTATCACTTCACCCAGCTCCATTCTATAACTTCACACACCTGCATTCTGTGACTTCACACATCTCAATTCTATGACTTCACACACCTCCATTCTGACTTCACACACCTCCATTCTGTGACTTCAAACACCTCCATTCTATGATTTCAAACACCTCCATTATATGATTTCACACACCTCCATTCTATGACTTCACACACCTCCATTCTATGACTTCACTCACATCCATTCTGAATTCACACACCTCCATTCTGTGACTTATCACACCTCCATTCTTACTTCACACACCTCCATTCTATGACTTCATTCACCTCCATTCTGACTTCACACACCTTCATTGTATGACTTCACACACCTCAATTCTATGACTTCACACACCTCCATTCTGTGACTTCAAACACTTCCATTTTATGAATTCACACACCTCCATTCTATGAATTCACACACCTCCATTCTGTGACTTCACACACCTCCATTCTATGACTTCACACACCTCCATTCTGTGACTTCACCAACCTCCATTCTGTGACGACACACATCTCCATTCTATGACTTCAAACACCTTCATTCTTACTTCACAAACATCCATTCTGTGACTTCACACACCTCACTTCTGTGACTTCACACGTGCATTCTGACTTCACACACCTCTATTCTGTGAATTCACACACCTCAATTCTGTGACTTCACACAGCTCCATTCTGACTTCACACACCTCCATTCTGACTTCACACAGCTCCATTCTATGACTTCACACATCTCCATTCTATGACTTCACACACCTCCACTGTGATTTCACACACCTCCATTCCATGAGCTCACACACCTCCAATTTGACTTCACACACCTCCATTCTGACTTCACACACCTCCATTCTATGACTTCATAGACCTCAAATCTGTGACTTCACTCACCTCCACTCTATGACTTCACACTCCTCCATTCTATGACTTCCCACACCTCCACTGTGATTTCACACACCTCCATTCTATGAATTCACACACCTCCATTCTGACTTCACACACCTCAATTCTATGACTTCACACACCTCCATTCTGACTTCACACTCCTCCATTCTGTGACTTCAAACACTTTTATTTTATGATTTCACACACCTCCATTCTATGACTTCACACACCTCCATTCTGTGACTTCACACACCTCCATTCTATGACTTCACACACCTCCATTCTATGACTTCACAAACCTCCATTCTGATTTCACAGACCTCCATTCTATGACTTCACACACCTCCATTCTATGACTTCACTCACCTCCATTCTGACTTCAAAACACCTCCATTCTGACTTCAAAGACCTCCATTCTATGACTTCACACATCTCCATTCTATGACTTCACACACCTCCACTGTGATTTCACACACCTCCATTCCATGAGCTCACACACCTCCAATTTGACTTCACACACCTCCATTCTATGACTTCACACACTTCCATTCTGACTTCACACACCTCCATTCTATGACTTCATAGACCTCGAATCTGTGACTTCACTCACCTCCACTCTATGACTTCACACTCCTCCATTCTATGACTTCCCACACCTCCACTGTGATTTCACACACCTCCATTCTTTGAGTTCACACACCTCCATTCTGACTTCACACACATCAATTCTATGACTTCACACACCTCCATTCTGACTTCTCACTCCTCCATTCTGTGACTTCAAACACTTTCATTTCATGATTTCACACACCTCCATTCTATGACTTCACACACCTCATTTCTGAGTTGACACACCTCCATTCTGTGATTTCACCCACCTCCAATCTGACTTCACACACCTCCATTCTATGACTTCACACACCTCCATTCTGTGACTTCACACACCTCCATTCTATGACTTCACACACTTCCATTGTGACATCAGACACCTCCATTCTATGGGTTCACACATCTCCATTCTATGATTTCACACACCTCCATTCTGACTTCACACACCTCCATTCTATGACTTCCCACACCTTGTTTATATGACTTCACCTACCTCCATTCTGCGACCTCACACCTCCATTATGACTTCACACACCTCCATTCTCTGACTTCAAACACCTCCATTCTATGACTTCACACACTTCCATTCTATGACTTCACACACATCCATTCTATACCTACACACACCTCCTTTCTTTGACTTCACACACCTCCATTCTATGACTTCACACACATTCATTCTTCACAAACATCCATTCTATGACTTCACACACCTCCATTCTATGACTTCACAAACCTCCATTTTGTGACTTCACACACCTCCATTATATGATTTCACACACCTCCAATGTGACTTCACACACCTCCATTCTATGAGTTCACACACCTCCATTCTGACTTCAAACACCTCCATTCTATGACTTCACACACCTTCATTCTTCACAAACATCCAATCTATGACTTCACACACCTCCATTCTATGACTTCACACACCTCCATTTTGTGACTTCACACACCTCCATTATATGATTTCACACACCTCCATTGTGACTTCACACACCTCCATTCTATGAGTTCACACACTTCCATTCTGACTTCACATACCTCCATTCTATGACTTCACACACCTCCATTCTGACTTCACACAGCTTCATTCTGTGACTTCAAAAACTCCATTCTATGATTTCACACACGTCCATACTATGACTTCACACACCTCCATCTCTGACTTCACACACCTCCATTCTGAGTTCACACACCTCAATTTTGTGACTTCAAACACCTTCATTCTGACTTCACACACGTTCATTGCATGACTTCACACACCTCCATTCTGTGACGTCACACACCTCCCTTCTATGACTTTACACACTTCCATTGTGACGCACACACCTCCATTTTATGAGTTCACACATCTCCATTCTATGATTTCACACACCTCCATTCTGATTTCACACACCTCCATTCTATGACTTCACACACCTCCATTCTATGACTTCACACACCTCCATTCTATGAGTACACACGCCTAAATTCTATGACTTCACACAACTCCATTCTATGACTTCACACACCTCCATTCTGTGACTTCACACACCTCCATTCTATGACTTCAAACACCTAAATTCTATGACTTCACAGAACTCCATTCTATAACTTCACACACCTCCATTCTCTGACGTCACACACCTCCATTCTGACTTCACACACCTCTATTCTGTGTCTTCACACACCTCAATTCTGTGACTTCACACACTTCCATTCTGACTTCACACACCTCCATTCTATGATTTCACACACCTCCATTCTATCACTTCACCCAGCTCCATTCTATAACTTCACACACCTGCATTCTGTGACTTCACACATCTCAATTCTATGACTTCACACACCTCCATTCTGACTTCACACACCTCCATTCTGTGACTTCAAACACCTCCATTCTATGATTTCAAACACCTCCATTATATGATTTCACACACCTCCATTCTATGACTTCACACACCTCCATTCTATGACTTCACTCACATCCATTCTGAATTCACACACCTCCATTCTGTGACTTATCACACCTCCATTCTTACTTCACACACCTCCATTCTATGACTTCATTCACCTCCATTCTGACTTCACACACCTTCATTGTATGACTTCACACACCTCAATTCTATGACTTCACACACCTCCATTCTGTGACTTCAAACACTTCCATTTTATGAATTCACACACCTCCATTCTATGAATTCACACACCTTCATTCTGTGACTTCACACACCTCCATTCTATGACTTCACACACCTCCATTCTGTGACTTCACCAACCTCCATTCTGTGACGACACAAATCTCCATTCTATGACTTCAAACACCTTCATTCTTACTTCACAAACATCCATTCTGTGACTTCACACACCTCACTTCTGTGACTTCACACCTGCATTCTGACTTCACACACCTCTATTCTGTGAATTCACACACCTCAATTCTGTGACTTCACACAGCTCCATTCTGACTTCACACACCTCCATTCTGACTTCACACAGCTCCATTCTATGACTTCACACATCTCCATTCTATGACTTCACCCACCTCCACTGTGATTTCACACACCTCCATTCCATGAGCTCACACACCTCCAATTTGACTTCACACACCTCCATTCTGACTTCACACACCTCCATTCTATGACTTCATAGACCTCGAATCTGTGACTTCACTCACCTCCACTCTATGACTTCACACTCCTCCATTCTATGACTTCCCACACCTCCACTGTGATTTCACACACCTCCATTCTATGAATTCACACACCTCCATTCTGACTTCACACACATCAATTCTATGACTTCACACACCTCCATTCTGACTTCACACACCTCCATTCTGTGACTTCAAACACTTTTATTTTATGATTTCACACACCTCCATTCTATGACTTCACACACCTCCATTCTGTGACTTCACACACCTCCATTCTATGACTTCACACACCTCCATTCTATGACTTCACAAACCTCCATTCTGATTTCACAGACCTCCATTCTATGACTTCACACACCTCCATTCTATGACTTCACTCACCTCCATTCTGACTTCACACACCTCCATTCTGACTTCAAAGACCTCCATTCTATGACTTCACACATCTCCATTCTATGACTTCACACACCTCCACTGTGATTTCACACACCTCCATTCCATGAGCTCACACACCTCCAATTTGACTTCACACACCTCCATTCTATGACTTCACACACTTCCATTCTGACTTCACACACCTCCATTCTATGACTTCATAGACCTCGAATCTGTGACTTCACTCACCTCCACTCTATGACTTCACACTCCTCCATTCTATGACTTCCCACACCTCCACTGTGATTTCACACACCTCCATTCTTTGAGTTCACACACCTCCATTCTGACTTCACACACATCAATTCTATGACTTCACACAACTCCATTCTGACTTCACACTCCTCCATTCTGTGACTTCAAACACTTTCATTTTATGATTTCACACACCTCCATTCTATGACTTCACACACCTCCATTCTGTGACTTCACACACCTCCATTCTATGACTTCACACACCTCCATTCTGTGACTTCACCCACCTCCATTCTGAGTTCACACACCTCCATTCTGTGACTTCACACACCTCCCTTCTATGACTTCACACACCTCCATTCATTGATTTCACACACGTTCATTCTTACTTCAGAAATATCCATTCTCTGACTTCACACACCTCCATTCTATGACTTCACAAACCTCCATTCTGTGAGTTCACACACCTCCTTTCTATGACTTCACTCAGCACCATTCTATGACTTCACACCTCCACTCTGACTTCACACACCTCCATTCTGTGACTTCACACACCTCACTTCTATGACTTCACACACCTCCATTCTATGAGTTCACACATCTCCATTCTATGACTTCACACACCTGCATTCTGACTTCACAAACCTCCATTCTATGACTTCACAGACCTCGAATCTGTGACTTCACTCACCTCCAATCTATGACTTCACACTCCTCCATTCTATGACTTCCCACACCTCCTTTCTATGACTTCACTCAGCACCATTCTATGACTTCACACCTCCACTCTGACTTCACACACCTCCATTCTGTGACTTCACACACCTCACTTCTATGACTTCACACACCTCCATTCATTGATTTCACACACGTTCATTCTTACTTCAGAAATATCCATTCTCTGACTTCACACACCTCCATTCTATGACTTCACAAACCTCCATTCTGTGAGTTCACACACCTTAATTCTGAGTTCACACACCTCCTTTCTATGACTTCACAAACCCCCATTCTGAGTTCACAGACCTCCATTCTATGACTTCACACACCTCCATTCTATGACTTCACTCACCTCCATTCTGACTTCACACACCTACATTCTGACTTCACAGACCTCAATTCTGTGACTTCACACACCTCCATTCTTTGATTTCACACACTTCCATTCTATGACTTCACACACCTCCATTCTATGACTTCACACATCTCCATTCTATGACTTCACACACCTCCACTGTGATTTCACACACCTCCATTCCATGAGCTCACACACCTCCAATTTGACTTCACACACCTCCATTCTATGACTTCACACACCTCCATTCTGACTTCACACAACTCCATTCTATGACTTCATAGACCTCGAATCTGTGACTTCACTCACCTCCACTCTATGACTTCACAATCCTCCATTCGATGACTTCCCAAACCTCCACTGTGATTTCACACACCTCCATTCTATGAGTTCACACACCTCCATTCTGACTTCACACACATCAATTCTATGACTTCACACACCTCAATTCTGTGACTTCAAACACTTTCATTTTATGATTTCACACACCTCCATTCTATGAATTCACACACCTCCATTCTGTGACTTCACACACCTCCATTCTATGACTTCACACACCTCCATTCTGTGACTTCACCCACCTCCATTCTGAGTTCACACACCTCCATTCTGTGACTTCACACACCTCCATTCTGACTTCACACAGCTCCATTCTGTGACTTCACAAATCTCCATTCTATGATTTGACACACATCCATACTATGACTTCACATACCTCCATCTATGACTTCACACACCTCCACTCTGAGTTCACACAACTCCATTCTGTGACTTCACACACCTCAATTCTGTGACTTCACACACCTCCATTGTATGACTTCACACACCTCCATTCTGTGAATTCACACACTTCCATTATGACGTCACAAACCTCCATTCTATGAGTTCACACATCTCCATTCTATGACTTCACACACCTCCATTCTGTGACTTCACACACCTTCATTCTGACTTCACACACCTCCATTCTGTGACTTTACACACCTCAATTCTGTGACTTCACACACCTCCATTCTGATTTCACACACCTCCATTATATGACTTCACACACCTCCATTATATGACTTCACCCACCTCCATTCTGAGTTCACACACCTCCATTCTGTGACTTCACACACCTCCATTCTGACTTCACACAGCTCCATTCTGTGACTTCACAAAACTCCATTCTATGATTTGACACACATCCATACTATGACTTCACACACCTCCATCTATGACTTCACACACCTCCATTCTGAGTTCACACAACTCCATTCTGTGACTTCACACACCTCAATTCTGTGACTTCACACACCTCCGTTGTATGACTTCACACACCTCCATTCTGTGACTTCACACACTTCCATTATGACGTCACACACCTCCATTCTATGAGTTCACACATCTCCATTCTATGACTTCACACACCTGCATTCTGACTTCACAAACCTCCATTCTATGACTTCACAGACCTCGAATCTGTGACTTCACTCACCTCCAATCTATGACTTCACACTCCTCCATTCTATGACTTCCCACACCTCCTTTCTATGACTTCACTCAGCACCATTCTATGACTTCACACCTCCACTCTGACTTCACACACCTCCATTCTGTGACTTCACACACCTCACTTCTATGACTTCACACACCTCCATTCATTGATTTCACACACGTTCATTCTTACTTCAGAAATATCCATTCTCTGACTTCACACACCTCCATTCTATGACTTCACAAACCTCCATTCTGTGAGTTCACACACCTTAATTCTGAGTTCACACACCTCCTTTCTATGACTTCACACACAGCCCTTCTATGACTTCACACACCTCCATTCTGTGGCTTCACACTCCTACATTCTGAGTTCACACACCTCCATTCTGTGACTTCACACACCTCCATTCTGTGACTTCACACACCTGCATTCTCTGACTTCACACACCTCGATTCTATGACTTCACACACCTCCATTCTATGAATTCACACACCACCATTCTGTGATTTCACAAACCTCCATTCTATGACTTCACACACCTCCATTCTGTGACTTCACACACCTCCATTCTATGACTTCACACACCTCCATTCTATGACTTCACAAACCCCCATTCTGAGTTCACAGACCTCCATTCTATGACTTCAGACACCTCCATTCTATGACTTCACTCACCTCCATTCTGACTTCACACACCTCCATTCTGACTTCACAGACCTCAATTCTGTGACTTCACACACCTCCATTCTTTGATTTCACACACTTCCATTCTATGACTTCACACACCTCCATTCTATGACTTCACACACCTCATTTCTGAGTTGACACACCTCCATTCTGTAATTTCACCCACCTCCAATCTGACTTCACCCACCTCCATTCTATGACTTCACACACCTCCATTCGTTGACATCAAAAACCACCATACTATGACTTCACACAACTCCACTTTGACTTCACACACCTCCATACTATGAGTTCGCACACCTCCATTTTATGACTTCACACACCTCCATTCTATGACTTCACAAACCTCAATTCTATGACTTCACACACCTCCATTCTATGACTTCACACACCTCCATTCTGTGACTTCACACACCTCCATTCTATGACTTCAAACACCTTCATTCTTACTTCAAAAACATCCATTCTGTGACTTCACACACCTCCATTCTGTGACTTCACACACCTTCATTCTGACTTCACACACCTCCATTCTGTGACTTTACACACCTCAATTCTGTGACTTCACACACCTCCATTCTGACTTCACACACCTCCATTCTATGACTTCACACACCTCCATTCTGTGACTTCTCCCACCTCTATTCTGAGTTCACACACCTCCATTCTGTGACTTCACACACCTCCATTCTGACTTCACACAGCTCCATTCTGTGACTTCACAAAACTCCATTCTATGATTTGACACACATCCATACTATGACTTCACACACCTCCATCTATGACTTCACACACCTCCATTCTGAGTTCACACAACTCCATTCTGTGACTTCACACACCTCAATTCTGTGACTTCACACACCTCCGTTGTATGACTTCACACACCTCCATTCTGTGACTTCACACACTTCCATTATGACGTCACACACCTCCATTCTATGAGTTCACACATCTCCATTCCATGACTTCACACACCTGCATTCTGACTTCACAAACCTCCATTCTATGACTTCACAGACCTCGAATCTGTGACTTCACTCACTTCCACTCTTTGACTTCACACTCCTCCATTCTATGACTTCCCACACCTCCATTCTATAACTTCACACACCTCCATTCTCTGACGTCACACACCTCCATTCTGACTTCACACACCTCTATTCTGTGTCTTCACACACCTCAATTCTGTGACTTCACACACTTCCATTCTGACTTCACACACCTCCATTCTATGATTTCACACACCTCCATTCTATCACTTCACCCAGCTCCATTCTATAACTTCACACACCTGCATTCTGTGACTTCACACATCTCAATTCTATGACTTCACACACCTCCATTCTGACTTCACACACCTCCATTCTGTGACTTCAAACACCTCCATTCTATGATTTCAAACACCTCCATTATATGATTTCACACACCTCCATTCTATGACTTCACACACCTCCATTCTATGACTTCACTCACATCCATTCTGAATTCACACACCTCCATTCTGTGACTTATCACACCTCCATTCTTACTTCACACACCTCCATTCTATGACTTCATTCACCTCCATTCTGACTTCACACACCTTCATTGTATGACTTCACACACCTCAATTCTATGACTTCACACACCTCCATTCTGTGACTTCAAACACTTCCATTTTATGAATTCACACACCTCCATTCTATGAATTCACACACCTTCATTCTGTGACTTCACACACCTCCATTCTATGACTTCACACACCTCCATTCTGTGACTTCACCAACCTCCATTCTGTGACGACACACATCTCCATTCTATGACTTCAAACACCTTCATTCTTACTTCACAAACATCCATTCTGTGACTTCACACACCTCACTTCTGTGACTTCACACCTGCATTCTGACTTCACACACCTCTATTCTGTGAATTCACACACCTCAATTCTGTGACTTCACACAGCTCCATTCTGACTTCACACACCTCCATTCTGACTTCACACAGCTCCATTCTATGACTTCACACATCTCCATTCTATGACTTCACCCACCTCCACTGTGATTTCACACACCTCCATTCCATGAGCTCACACACCTCCAATTTGACTTCACACACCTCCATTCTGACTTCACACACCTCCATTCTATGACTTCATAGACCTCGAATCTGTGACTTCACTCACCTCCACTCTATGACTTCACACTCCTCCATTCTATGACTTCCCACACCTCCACTGTGATTTCACACACCTCCATTCTATGAATTCACACACCTCCATTCTGACTTCACACACATCAATTCTATGACTTCACACACCTCCATTCTGACTTCACACACCTCCATTCTGTGACTTCAAACACTTTTATTTTATGATTTCACACACCTCCATTCTATGACTTCACACACCTCCATTCTGTGACTTCACACACCTCCATTCTATGACTTCACACACCTCCATTCTATGACTTCACAAACCTCCATTCTGATTTCACAGACCTCCATTCTATGACTTCACACACCTCCATTCTATGACTTCACTCACCTCCATTCTGACTTCACACACCTCCATTCTGACTTCAAAGACCTCCATTCTATGACTTCACACATCTCCATTCTATGACTTCACACACCTCCACTGTGATTTCACACACCTCCATTCCATGAGCTCACACACCTCCAATTTGACTTCACACACCTCCATTCTATAACTTCACACACTTCCATTCTGACTTCACACACCTCCATTCTATGACTTCATAGACCTCGAATCTGTGACTTCACTCACCTCCACTCTATGACTTCACACTCCTCCATTCTATGACTTCCCACACCTCCACTGTGATTTCACACACCTCCATTCTTTGAGTTCACACACCTCCATTCTGACTTCACACACATCAATTCTATGACTTCACACAACTCCATTCTGACTTCACACTCCTCCATTCTGTGACTTCAAACACTTTCATTTTATGATTTCACACACCTCCATTCTATGACTTCACACACCTCCATTCTGTGACTTCACACACCTCCATTCTATGACTTCACACACCTCCATTCTGTGACTTCACCCACCTCCATTCTGAGTTCACACACCTCCATTCTGTGACTTCACACCCCTCCCTTCTATGACTTCACACACCTCCATTCATTGATTTCACACACGTTCATTCTTACTTCAGAAATATCCATTCTCTGACTTCACACACCTCCATTCTATGACTTCACAAACCTCCATTCTGTGAGTTCACACACCTTAATTCTGAGTTCACACACCTCCTTTCTATGACTTCACAAACCCCCATTCTGTGTTCACAGACCTCCATTCTATGACTTCACACACCTCCATTCTATGACTTCACTCACCTCCATTCTGACTTCACACACCTACATTCTGACTTCACAGACCTCAATTCTGTGACTTCACAAACCTCCATTCTTTGATTTCACACACTTCCATTCTATGACTTCACACACCTCCATTCTATGACTTCACACATCTCCATTCTATGACTTCACACACCTCCACTGTGATTTCACACACCTCCATTCCATGAGCTCACACACCTCCAATTTGACTTCACACAACTCCATTCTATGACTTCATAGACCTCGAATCTGTGACTTCACTCACCTCCACTCTATGACTTCACAATCCTCCATTCGATGACTTCCCAAACCTCCACTGTGATTTCACACACCTCCATTCTATGAGTTCACACACCTCCATTCTGACTTCACACACATCAATTCTATGACTTCACACACCTCAATTCTGTGACTTCAAACACTTTCATTTTATGATTTCACACACCTCCATTCTATGAATTCACACACCTCCATTCTGTGACTTCACACACCTCCATTCTATGACTTCACACACCTCCATTCTGTGACTTCACCCACCTCCATTCTGAGTTCACACACCTCCATTCTGTGACTTCACACACCTCCATTCTGACTTCACACAGCTCCATTCTGTGACTTCACAAATCTCCATTCTATGATTTGACACACATCCATACTATGACTTCACATACCTCCATCTATGACTTCACACACCTCCACTCTGAGTTCACACAACTCCATTCTGTGACTTCACACACCTCAATTCTGTGACTTCACACACCTCCATTGTATGACTTCACACACCTCCATTCTGTGAATTCACACACTTCCATTATGACGTCACAAACCTCCATTCTATGAGTTCACACATCTCCATTCTATGACTTCACACACCTGCATTCTGACTTCACAAACCTCCATTCTATGACTTCACAGACCTCGAATCTGTGACTTCACTCACCTCCACTCTATGACTTCACACTCCTCCATTCTATTACTTCCCACACCTCCTTTCTATGACTTCACCCAGCACCATTCTATGACTTCACACACCTCCATTCTGTGACTTCACACACCTCCCTTCTATGACTTCACACACCTCCATTCATTGATTTCACACACGTTCATTCTTACTTCAGAAATATCCATTCTCTGACTTCACACACCTCCATTCTATGACTTCACAAACCTCCATTCTGAGTTCACACACCTCCTTTCTATGACTTCACACACTTCCATTCTATGACTTCACACACCTCCATTCTGTGGCTTCACACACCTACATTCTGAGTTCACACACCTCCATTCTGTGACTTCACACACCTACATTCGTTGACATCAAAAACCACCATTCTATGACTTCACACAACTCCACTTTGACTTCACACACCTCCATACTATGAGTTCACACACCTCCATTTTATGACTTCACACACCTCCATTCTGTGACTTCACACACCTTCATTCTGACTTCACACACCTCCATTCTGTGACTTTACACACCTCAATTCTGTGACTTCACACACCTCCATTCTGATTTCACACACCTCCATTATATGACTTCACACACCTCCATTATATGACTTCACCCTCCTCCATTCTGAGTTCACACACCTCCATTCTGTGACTTCACACACCTCCATTCTGACTTCACACAGCTCCATTCTGTGACTTCACAAAACTCCATTCTATGATTTGACACACATCCATACTATGACTTCACACACCTCCATCTATGACTTCACACACCTCCATTCTGAGTTCACACAACTCCATTCTGTGACTTCACACACCTCAATTCTGTGACTTCACACACCTCCGTTGTATGACTTCACACACCTCCATTCTGTGACTTCACACACTTCCATTATGACGTCACACACCTCCATTCTATGAGTTCACACATCTCCATTCTATGACTTCACACACCTGCATTCTGAATTCACAAACCTCCATTCTATGACTTCACAGACCTCGAATCTGTGACTTCACTCACCTCCAATCTATGACTTCACACTCCTCCATTCTATGACTTCCCACACCTCCTTTCTATGACTTCACTCAGCACCATTCTATGACTTCACACCTCCACTCTGACTTCACACACCTCCATTCTGTGACTTCACACACCTCACTTCTATGACTTCACACACCTCCATTCATTGATTTCACACACGTTCATTCTTACTTCAGAAATATCCATTCTCTGACTTCACACACCTCCATTCTATGACTTCACAAACCTCCATTCTGTGAGTTCACACACCTTAATTCTGAGTTCACACACCTCCTTTCTATGACTTCACACACAGCCCTTCTATGACTTCACACACCTCCATTCTGTGGCTTCACACACCTACATTCTGAGTTCACACACCTCCATTCTGTGACTTCACACACCTCCATTCTGTGACTTCACACACCTGCATTCTCTGACTTCACACACCTCGATTCTATGACTTCACACACCTCCATTCTATGAATTCACACACCACCATTCTGTGATTTCACAAACCTCCATTCTATGACTTCACACACCTCCATTCTGTGACTTCACACACCTCCATTCTATGACTTCACACACCTCCATTCTATGACTTCACAAACCCCCATTCTGAGTTCACAGACCTCCATTCTATGACTTCAGACACCTCCATTCTATGACTTCACTCACCTCCATTCTGACTTCACACACCTCCATTCTGACTTCACAGACCTCAATTCTGTGACTTCACACACCTCCATTCTTTGATTTCACACACTTCCATTCTATGACTTCACACACCTCCATTCTATGACTTCACACACCTCATTTCTGAGTTGACACACCTCCATTCTGTAATTTCACCCACCTCCAATCTGACTTCACCCACCTCCATTCTATGACTTCACACACCTCCATTCGTTGACATCAAAAACCACCATACTATGACTTCACACAACTCCACTTTGACTTCACACACCTCCATACTATGAGTTCGCACACCTCCATTTTATGACTTCACACACCTCCATTCTATGACTTCACAAACCTCAATTCTATGACTTCACACACCTCCATTCTATGACTTCACACACCTCCATTCTGTGACTTCACACACCTCCATTCTATGACTTCAAACACCTTCATTCTTACTTCAAAAACATCCATTCTGTGACTTCACACACCTCCATTCTGTGACTTCACACACCTTCATTCTGACTTCACACACCTCCATTCTGTGACTTTACACACCTCAATTCTGTGACTTCACACACCTCCATTCTGACTTCACACACCTCCATTCTATGACTTCACACACCTCCATTCTGTGACTTCTCCCACCTCTATTCTGAGTTCACACACCTCCATTCTGTGACTTCACACACCTCCATTCTGACTTCACACAGCTCCATTCTGTGACTTCACAAAACTCCATTCTATGATTTGACACACATCCATACTATGACTTCACACACCTCCATCTATGACTTCACACACCTCAATTCTGAGTTCACACAACTCCATTCTGTGACTTCACACACCTCAATTCTGTGACTTCACACACCTCCGTTGTATGACTTCACACACCTCCATTCTGTGACTTCACACACTTCCATTATGACGTCACACACCTCCATTCTATGAGTTCACACATCTCCATTCCATGACTTCACACACCTGCATTCTGACTTCACAAACCTCCATTCTATGACTTCACAGACCTCGAATCTGTGACTTCACTCACTTCCACTCTTTGACTTCACACTCCTCCATTCTATGACTTCCCACACCTCCTTTCTATGACTTCACCCAGCACCATTCTATGACTTCACACCTCCACTCTGACTTCACACACCTCCATTCTGTGACTTCACACACCTCCCTTCTATGACTTCACACACCTCCATTCATTGATTTCACACACGTTCATTCTTACTTCAGAAATATCCATTCTCTGACTTCACACACCTCCATTCTATGACTTCACAAACCTCCATTCTGTGAGTTCACACACCTCCATTCTGAGTTCACACACCTCCTTTCTATGACTTCACACACTTCCATTCTATGACTTCACACACCTCCATTGTGTGGCTTCACATACCTACATTCTGAGCTCACACACCTCCATTCTGTGACTTCACACACCTCCATTCTGTGACTTCACACACCTCCATTCTGTGACTTCACACACCTGCATTCTCTGACTTCACACACCTCGATTCTATGACTTCACACACCTCCATTCTGTGACTTCACACACCACCATTCTGTGATTTCACAAACCTCCATTCTATGACTTCACACACCTCCATTCTGTGACTTCACACACCTCCATTCTATGACTTCACACACCTCCATTCTATGACTTCACGAACCTCCATTCTGAGTTCACAGACCTCCTTTCTATGACTTCACACACCTCCATTCTATGACTTCCCTCACCTCCATTCTGACTTCACACACCTCCATTCTGACTTCACAGACCTCAATTCTGTAACTTCACACACCTCCATTCTATGGTTTCACACACTTCCATTCTATGACTTCACACACCTCCATTCTATGACTTCACACACCTCATTTCTGAGTTGACACACCTCCATTCTGTGATTTCACCCACCTCCAATCTGACTTCACACACCTCCATTCTATGACTTCACACACCTACATTCGTTGACATCAAAAACCACCATTCTATGACTTCACACAACTCCACTTTGACTTCACACACCTCCATACTATGAGTTCACACACCTCCATTTTATGACTTCACACACCTCCATTCTATGACTTCACAAACCTCAATTCTATGACTTCACACACCTCCATTCTATGACTTCACACACCTCCATTCTGTGACATCACACACCTCCACTCTATGACTTCAAACACCTTTATTCTTACTTCAAAAACGTCCATTCTGTGACTTCACACACCTCCGTTGTATGACTTCACACACCTCCATTCTATGACTTCACACACCTCCATTGTGACTTCACACACCTCCATTCTAAGACTTCACACAACTCCATTCTGACTTCACACAGCTCCATTCTGACTTCACACAGCTCCATTCTGTGACTCCACAAAACTCCATTCTATGATTTCACACACCTCCATACTATGACTTCACACACCTCCATCTATGACTTCACACACCTCCATTTTGAGTTCACACACCTCCATTCTGTGACTTCACACACCTCCATTCTGACTTAACACACCTGCATTCTCTGACTTCACACACCTCCATTCTGTGACTTCACACACCTCCATTCTATGACTTCACACACTTCCACTGTGACATCAGACACCTCCATTCTATGAGTTCACACATCTCCATTCTATGACTTCACACACCTTCATTCTTCACCAACATCCATTCTATGACTTCACACACCTCCATTCTATGACTTCACACACCTCCATTTTGTGACTTCACACACCTCCATTATATGATTTCACACACCTCCAATGTGACTTCACACACCTCCATTCTATGAGTTCACATACCTCCATTCTGACTTCACACACCTCCATTCTATGACTTCACACACCTTCATTCTTCACAAACATCCAATCTATGACTTCACACACCTCCATTCTGTGACTTCACACAACTTCATTCTGTCTTCACACACCTCCATTCTGTGACTTTACACACCTCAATTCTGTGACTTCACACACCTCCATTCTATGACTTCACACACTTCCATTGTGACGTCACACACCTCCATTCTATGAGTTCACACATCTCCATTCTATGACTTCACACACCTCCATTCTGACTTCACACACCTCCATTCTGTGACTTCACACACTTCCATTGTGACGTCACACACCTCCATTCTATGAGTTAACACATCTCCATTCTATGACTTCACACACCTCCATTCTGACTTCACACACCTCCATTCTATGACTTCATAGACCTCGAATCTGTGACTTCACTCACCTCCACTCCATGACTTCACACTCCTCCATTCTATGACTTTCCACACCTCCACTGTGATTTCACACACCTCCATTCTATGAGTTCACACACCTCCATTCTGACTTCACACACCTCAATTCTATTACTTCACACACCTCCATTCTGACTTCACACACCTCCATTCTGTGATTTCAAACACTTCCATTTTATGATTTCACACATCTCCATTCTATAAATTCACACACCTCCATTCTGTGACGTCACACACCTCCATTCTATGACTTCACACACCTCCATTCTGTGACGTCACCCACCTCCATTCTGAGTTC
Source organism: Megascapheus bottae (assembly GCA_024803745.1). Lineage (NCBI taxonomy): Eukaryota > Metazoa > Chordata > Mammalia > Rodentia > Geomyidae > Megascapheus > Megascapheus bottae. Next base: position 885,719 of record JANJXV010000371.1, on the reverse strand, counting down.
ACACACCTCCATTCTGTGACTTCACACACCTTCATTCTGTGACTACACACACCTCCATTCTATGACTTCACACACCTCCATTCTGTGACTTCATACACCTCCATTCTGTGACTTCACACAACTCCATTCTATGACTTCACACAACTCCATTGTGACTTCACACAGCTCCATTCTGTGACTTTACAAAACTCCATTCTATGATTTGACACACATCCATACTATGACTTCACACAACTCCATCTATGACTTCATACACCTCCATTCTGAGTTCACACACCTCCATTGTGTGACTTCACACCCCTCCATTCTGACTTCACACACCTCCATTCTGTGACTTCACACACTTCCATTATGACGTCACACACCTCCATTCTATGAGTTCACACACCTCCATTCTGTGACTTCACACACATCCAATCTGTGACTTCACACACCTCCATTCTATGGCTTCACAAACCTCCCTTCTGAGTTCACAGACCTCCATTCTATGAGTTCACACACCTCCATTCTATGACTTCACTCACCTCCATTCTGACTTCACACACCTCCATTCTGACTTCACACACCTCAATTCTGTGAATTCACACACCTCCATTCTATGATTTCACACACTTCCATTCTATGACTTCACACACCTCCATTCTGTGACTTCACACACCTCATTTCTGAGTTGACACACCTCCCTTCTGTGATTTCACACACCTCCAATCTGAATTCACACACCTCCATTCTATGACTTCACACCTCCATTCTTTGACTTCACACACCTCCATTCCATGACTTCACACACCTCCATTCTATGAGTACACACACCTCCATTCTATGAGTTCACACACCTCCAATTTGACTTCACATACCTCCATTCTATGACTTCACACACCTTCATTCTTACTTCAGAAACATCCATTCTCTGACTTCACACACCTCCATTCTATGACTTCACAAACCTCCATTCTGTGGCTTCACACACCTCCATTCTGAGTTCACACACCTCCATTCTGTGACTTCACACACCTCCATTCTTCCTTCACACACCTCCATTCTATGACTTCACACACTTCCATTCTATGACTTCCCACACTCCATTCTGTGGCTTCACACACCTTCATTCTGAGTTCACACACCTCCATTCTGTGACTTCACACACCTCCATTCTCTGACTTCACACACCTCCATTCTGTGACTTCACACACCTCGATCCTATGACTTCACACACCTCCATTCTATGAAATCACACACCTCCATCCTGTGATTTCACACACCTCCATTCTATGACTTCACACACCTCCATTCTGTGACTTCACACACCTCCATTCTATGACTTCACACACCTCCATTCTGTGACTTCACCCACCTCCATTGTGAGTTCACATACCTCCATTCTGTGACTTCACACACCTTCATTCTGTGACTTCACACACCTCCATTCTATGACTTCACACACCTCCATTCTATGATTTCACACACCTCCATTCTGTGACTTCACGCACCTCCATTCTATGACTTCACACACCTCCATTCTGACTTCGCACAGCTCCATTGTGTGACTTCACAAAACTCCATTCTATGATTTCACACACCTCCATACTATGACTTCACACACCTCCATCTATGACTTCACATACCTCCATTCTGCGTTCACACACCTCCGTTCTGTGACTTCACACACCTCCATTCTGACTTCATTCACCTCCATTGTATGACTTCACACACCTCCATTCTTTGACTTCACACACCTCCATTCTATGACTTCACACACTTCAATTGTGACGTCCCACACCTCCATTCTATGAATTCACAAATCTCCATTCTATGACTTCTCACACCTCCATTCTGACTTTACACAACTCCATTCTATGACTTCACAGACCTCGAATCTGTGTCTTCAATCACCTCCACTCTATGACTTCACACTCCTCCATTCTATGACTTCTCACACCTCCTTTCCATGACTTCACCCACCTCCCTTCTATGACCGCACACCTCCATTCGAGACTTCACACACCTTTATTGTGTGACTTCACACACCTGCATTCTGTGACTTCACACACCTCCATTCTTTGACTTCACACACCTCTATTCTATGACTTCACACACCTTCATTCTTACTTCACAAACATCCATTCTATGACTTCACACACCTCCATTCTATGATTTCATACACCTCCATTCTGTGATTCACACACCTGCATTCTGTGTTCACACACCTCAATTCTGTGACTTCACACACCTCCATTCTGACTTCACACACCTCCATTCTATGACTTCACACACCTCCATTCTATGACTTCACACACCTCCATTCTGTGACTTAACACACCTCCATTCTGCGTTGACACACCTCCATTCTGTGACTTCACACACCTCCATTCTGACTTCACACAGCTCCATTCTATGACTTCACACAATTCCATTCTATGACGATACACACCTCCATTCTATGACTTCACACACCTTCATTCTTATTTCACAAAAATCCATTCTATGACTTCACACACCTCCATTCTATGACTTCACACACCTCCATTTTTTGACTTCACACACCTCCATTCTAAGATTTCACACACCTCCATTCTATGAGTACACACACCTCCATTCTATGAGTTCACACACCTCCAGTTTGACTTCACATACCTCCATTCTATGACTTCATACACCTTCATTCTTACTTCAGAAACATCCATTCTCTGACTTCACACACCTCCATTCTATGACTTCACAAACCTCCATTCTGCGACTTCACACACCTCCATTCTGAGTTCACACACCTCCATTCTGTGACTTCACACACCTCCATTCTTCCTTCACACACCTCCATTCTATGACTTCACACACTTCCATTCTATGACTTCCCACACTCCATTCTGTGGCTTCACACACCTTCATTCTGAGTTCACACACCTCCATTCTGTGACTTCACACACCTCCATTCTCTGACTTCACACACCTCCATTCTGTGACTTCACACACCTCGATCCTATGACTTCACACAACTCCATTCTATGAATTCACACACCTCCATCCTGTGATTTCAACCACCTCCATTCTATGACTTCACACACCTCCATTCTGTGACTTCACACACCTCCATTCTATGACTTCACACACCTCCATTCTGTGACTTCACCCACCTCCATTGTGAGTTCACATACCTCCATTCTGTGACTTCACACACCTTCATTCTGTGACTTCACACACCTCCATTCTATGACTTCACACACCTCCATTCTATGATTTCACACACCTCCATTCTGTGACTTCACGCACCTCCATTCTATGACTTCACACACCTCCATTCTGACTTCGCACAGCTCCATTGTGTGACTTCACAAAACTCCATTCTATGATTTCACACACCTCCATACTATGACTTCACACACCTCCATCTATGACATCACATACCTCCATTCTGCGTTCACACACCTCCGTTCTGTGACTTCACACACCTCCATTCTGACTTCATTCACCTCCATTGTATGACTTCACACACCTCCATTCTTTGACTTCACACACCTCCATTCTATGACTTCACACACTTCAATTGTGACGTCACACACCTCCATTCTATGAATTCACAAATCTCCATTCTATGACTTCGCACACCTCCATTCTGACTTTACACACCTCCATTCTATGACTTCACAGACCTCGAATCTGTGTCTTCAGTCACCTCCACTCTATGACTTCACACTCCTCCATTCTATGACTTCTCACACCTCCTTTCCATGACTTAACCCACCTCCCTTCTATGACCGCACACCTCGATTCGAGACTTCACACACCTTTATTGTGTGACTTCACACACCTGCATTCTGTGACTTCACACACCTCCATTCTTTGACTTCACACACCTCTATTCTATGACTTCACACACCTTCATTCTTACTTCACAAACATCCATTCTATGACTTCACACACCTCCATTCTATGATTTCATACACCTTCATTCTGTGACTTAACACATCTCCATTCTGCGTTGACACACCTCCATTCTGTGACTTCGCACACCTCCATTCTGACTTCACACAGCTCCATTCTATGACTTCACACAATTCCATTCTATGACGATACACACCTCCATTCTATGACTTCACACACCTTCATTCTTATTTCACAAAAATCCATTCTATGACTTCACACACCTCCATTCTATGACTTCACACACCTCCATTTTTTGACTTCACACACCTCCATTCTAAGATTTCACACACCTCCATTGTGACTTCACACACCTCCATTCTATGAGTTCACACACCTCCATTCTGACTTCACACAGCTCCATTCTGTGACTTCACAAAACTCCATTCTATGATTCCACACACCTCCATACTATGTCTTCACACACCTCCATCTATGACTTCACACACCTCCATTCTGAGTTCACACACCTCCATTCTGTGACTCCACACACCTCCATTCTGACTTCACACACCTTCATTGTATGACTTCACACACCTTCATTCTGTGACGTCACACACCTCCATTCTATGACTTCAAACACCTTCATTCTTTCTTCACAAACATCCATTCGGTGACTTCACACACGTCCCTTCTGTGACTTCACACCTGCATTTTGACTTCACACACCTCTATTCTGTGAATTCACACACCTCAATTCTGTGACTTCACACACCTCCATTCTGACTTCACACACTTCCATTCTATGTTTTCACACACCTCCATTCTATGACTTCACACACCTCCATTCTATGAATTCACACACCTCCATTCTGTGACTTCACACACCTCCATTCTATGACTTCACACACCTCCATTCTGTGACTTCACCCACCTCCATTGTGAGTTCACATACCTCCATTCTGTGATTCACACACCTTCATTCTGTGACTTCACACACCTCCATTCTATGAGTTCACACACCTCCATTCTATGACTTCACACACCTCCATTCTGTGACTTCACGCACCTCCATTCTATGACTTCACACACCTCCATTCTGCAACTTCACACACCTTGATTCTATGATTTCACATACCTCCATTCTGACTTCACACACCTCCATTTTATGACTTCACACACCTCCATTCTGACTTCACACAGCTCCATTGTGTGACTTCACAAAACTCCATTCTGTGATTTCACACACCTCCATACTATGACTTCACACACCTCCATCTCTGACTTCACACACCTCCATTCTGAGTTCACACACCTCCATTCTGTGACTTCACACACCTTCATTCTTCACAAACATCCAATCTATGACTTCACACACCTCCATTCTATGACTTCACACACCTCCATTTTGTGACTTCACACACCTCCATTCTATGATTTCAGACACCTCCATTGTATGATTTCACACACCTCCATTCTATGACTTCACACACCTCCATTCTATGACTTCACTCAGATCCATTCTGAATTCACACACCTCCATTCTGTGACTTCTCACACCTCCATTCTTAATTCACACACCTCCATTCTATGACTTCATTCACCTCCATTCTGTGACGTCACACACCTCCCTTCTATGACTTTACACACTTCCATTGTGACGCACACACCTCCATTTTATGAGTTCACACATCTCCATTCTATGATTTCACACACCTCCATTCTGATTTCACACACCTCCATTCTATGATTTCACACAACTCCATTCTATGACTTCACACACCTCCATTCTGTGACTTCACACACCTCCATTCTATGACTTCAAACACCTTAATTCTATGACTTCACAGAACTCCATTCTATCACTTCACACACCTCCATTCTGTGACGTCACACACCTCCATTCTGACTTCACACACCTCTATTCTGTGTCTTCACACACCTCAATTCTTTGACTTCACACACATCCATTCTGACTTCACACACCTCCATTCTATGATTTCACACACCTCCATTCTATCACTTCACCCAGCTCCATTCTATGACTTCACACACCTGAATTCTGTGACTTCACACACCTCAATTCTATGACTTCACACACCTCCATTCTGACTTCACACACCTCCATTCTGTGACTTCAAACACCTCCATTCTATGATTTCAGACACCTCCATTGTATGATTTCACACACCTCCATTCTATGACTTCACACACCTCCATTCTATGACTTCACTCAGATCCATTCTGAATTCACACACCTCCATTCTGTGACTTCTCACACCTCCATTCTTAATTCACACACCTCCATTCTATGACTTCATTCACCTCCATTCTGAATTCACACACCTCCATTCTGTGACTTCTCACACCTCCATTCTGACTTCACACACCTCCATTCCATGACTTCACACACCTCCATTCTGTGAATTCACACACCTCCATTCTATGAGTTCACACACCTTAATTTTGACTTCACAGAACTCCATTCTATGACTTCATACACCTTCATTCTTACTTCAGAAACATCCATTCTATGACTTCACACACCTCCATTATATGACTTCACTCAACTCCATTCTGAATTCACCCACCTCCATTCTGTGACTTCTTACACCTCCCTTCTGACTTCACACACCTCCATTCCATGACTTCACACAACTCCATTCTATGAGTTCACACACCTCCATTCTATGAGTTCACACACTTTCATTTTGACTTCACACACCTCCATTCTATGACTTCACACACCTTCATTCTTACTTCGCAAACATCCATTCTATGACTTCACACACCTCCATTATATGACTTCATAAACCTCCATTCTGTGACTTCACACACCTCCATTCTGAGTTCACACACCTCCATTCTGTGACTTCACACACCTCCATTTTGACTTCACACACCTCCATTCTATGACTTCACACACTTCAATTCCATGACTTCACACACCTCCATTCTGTGACTTCACACACCTCCATTGTGAGTTCACACACCTCCATTCTGTGACTTCACACACCTCCATTCTGTGACTTCACACACCTCCATTCTATGACTTCACACACCTCCATTCTATGACTTCACACACCTCCATTCTATGAATTCACACACCTCCATTCTTTGACTTCACACACCTACATTCTATGACTTCACACACCTCCATTCTTTGACTTCACCTACCTCCATTCTGAGTTCACACACCTCCATTCTGTGACTTCACACACCTTCATTCTGTGACTTCACACACCTCCATTCTATGACTTCACACACCTCCATTCTATGACTTCACACACTTCCATTCTGTGATTTCACACACCTCCATTCTATGACTTCACACACCTCCATTGTGACTTCACACACCACGATTCAATGATTTCACACACTTCCATTTTGACTTCACACACCTCCATTCTATGCCTTCACTCACCGCCATTCTGACTTCACACAGCTTCATTCTGAGACTTCACAATCCTCCATTCTATGATTTCACACACTTCCATACTATGACTTCACACACGTCCTTCTATGACTTCACACACCTCCATTCTAACTTCACACACCTCCATTGTATGACTTCATACACCTCCATTCTGTGACTTCACACACCTCCATTCTATGACTTCACACACCTCCATTCTATGAATTCACACACCTCCATTCTTTGACTTCACACACCTACATTCTATGACTTCACACACCTCCATTCTTTGACTTCACCTACCTCCATTCTGAGTTCACACACCTCCATTCTGTGACTTCACACACCTTCATTCTGTGACTTCACACACCTCCATTCTATGACTTCACACACCTCCATTCTATGACTTCACACACTTCCATTCTGTGATTTCACACACCTCCATTCTATGACTTCATTCACCTCCATTCTGAATTCACACACCTCCATTCTGTGACTTCTCACACCTCCATTGTGACTTCACACACGTCCATTCCATGACTTCACACACCTCCATTCTGTGAATTCACACACCTCCATTCTATGAGTTCACACACCTTCATTTTGACTTCACACAACTCCATTCTATGACTTCATACACCTTCATTCTTACTTCAGAAACATCCATTCTATGACTTCACACACCTCCATTCTATGACTTCACTCACCTCCATTCTGAATTCACACACCTCCATTCTGTGACTTCTCACATCTCCATTCTGACTTCACACACCTCCATTCCATGACTTCACACACCTCCATTCTATGAGTTCACACACCTCCATTCTATGAGTTCACACACCTTCATTTTGACTTCACACACCTCCATTCTATGACTTCACACACCTTCATTCTTACTTCGCAAACATCCATTCCATGACTTCACACACTTCCATTATATGACTTCATAAACCTCCCTTCTGTGACTTCACACACCTCCATTCTGAGTTCACACATCTCCATTCTGTGACTTCACACACCTCCATTTTGACTTCACACACCTCCATTCTATGACTTCACACACTTCAATTCCATGACTTCGCACACCTCCATTCTGTGACTTCACACACCTCCATTGTGAGTTCACACACCTGCATTCTGTGACTTCACACACCTCCATTCTGTGACTTCACACACCTCCATTCTATGACTTCACACACCTCCATTCTATGACTTCACACACCTCCATTCTATGAATTCACACACCTCCATTCTTTGACTTCACACACCTACATTCTATGACTTCACACACCTCCATTCTTTGATTTCACCTACCGCCATTCTGAGTTCACACACCTCCATTCTGTGACTTCACACACCTTCATTCTGTGACTTCACACACCTCCATTCTATGACTTCACACACCTCCATTCTATGACTTCACACACTTCCATTCTGTGATTTCACACACCTCCATTCTATGACTTCACACTCCTCCATTGTGACTTCACACACTACGATTCAATGATTTCACACACTTCCATTTTGACTTCACACACCTGCATTCTATGCCTTCACTCACCGCCATTCTGACTTCACACAGCTTCATTCTGAGACTTCACAAACCTCCATTCTATGATTTCACACACATCCATACTATGACTTCACACACGTCCTTCTATGACTTCACACACCTCCATTCTGATTTCACACACCTCCATTGTATGACTTCATACACCTCCATTCTGTGACTTCACACACCTCCATTCTATGACTTGACACACTTCCATTGTGACGTCACACACCTCCATTCTATGAGTTAACACATCTCCACTCTATGACTTCACACTCCTCCATTCTATGACTTCTCACACCTCCTTTCCATGACTTAACCCACCTCCCTTCTATGACCGCACACCTCCATTCGAGACTTCACACACCTTTATTGTGTGACTTCACACACCTGCATTCTGTGACTTCACACACCTCCATTCTTTGACTTCACACACCTCTATTCTATGACTTCACACACCTTCATTCTTACTTCACAAACATCCATTCTATGACTTCACACACCTCCATTCTATGATTTCATACACCTCCATTCTGTGACTTAACACATCTCCATTCTGCGTTGACACACCTCCATTCTGTGACTTCGCACACCTCCATTCTGACTTCACACAGCTCCATTCTATGACTTCACACAATTCCATTCTATGACGATACACACCTCCATTCTATGACTTCACACACCTTCATTCTTATTTCACAAAAATCCATTCTATGACTTCACACACCTCCATTCTATGACTTCACACACCTCCATTTTTTGACTTCACACACCTCCATTCTAAGATTTCACACACCTCCATTGTGACTTCACACACCTCCATTCTATGAGTTCACACACCTCCATTCTGACTTCACACAGCTCCATTTTGTGACTTCACAAAACTCCATTCTATGATTCCACACACCTCCATACTATGTCTTCACACACCTCCATCTATGACTTCACACACCTCCATTCTGAGTTCACACACCTCCATTCTGTGACTCCACACACCTCCATTCTGACTTCACACACCTTCATTGTATGACTTCACACACCTTCATTCTGTGACGTCACACACCTCCATTCTATGACTTCAAACACCTTCATTCTTTCTTCACAAACATCCATTCGGTGACTTCACACACCTCCCTTCTGTGACTTCACACCTGCATTTTGACTTCACACACCTCTATTCTGTGAATTCACACACCTCAATTCTGTGACTTCACACACCTCCATTCTGACTTCACACACCTCCATTCTATGTTTTCACACACCTCCATTCTATGACTTCACACACCTCCATTCTATGAATTCACACACCTCCATTCTGTGACTTCACACACCTCCATTCTATGACTTCACACACCTCCATTCTGTGACTTCACCCACCTCCATTGTGAGTTCACATACCTCCATTCTGTGATTCACACACCTTCATTCTGTGACTTCACACACCTCCATTCTATGAGTTCACACACCTCCATTCTATGACTTCACACACCTCCATTCTGTGACTTCACGCACCTCCATTCTATGACTTCACACACCTCCATTCTGCAACTTCACACACCTTGATTCTATGATTTCACATACCTCCATTCTGACTTCACACACCTCCATTTTATGACTTCACACACCTCCATTCTGACTTCACACACCTCCATCTCTGACTTCACACACCTCCATTCTGAGTTCACACACCTCCATTCTGTGACTTCACACACCTTCATTCTTCACAAACATCCAATCTATGACTTCACACACCTCCATTCTATGACTTCACACACCTCCATTTTGTGACTTCACACACCTCCATTCTATGATTTCAGACACCTCCATTGTATGATTTCACACACCTCCATTCTATGACTTCACACACCTCCATTCTATGACTTCACTCAGATCCATTCTGAATTCACACACCTCCATTCTGTGACTTCTCACACCTCCATTCTTAATTCACACACCTCCATTCTATGACTTCATTCACCTCCATTCTGTGACGTCACACACCTCCCTTCTATGACTTTACACACTTCCATTGTGACGCACACACCTCCATTTTATGAGTTCACACATCTCCATTCTATGATTTCACACACCTCCATTCTGATTTCACACACCTCCATTCTATGATTTCACACAACTCCATTCTATGACTTCACACACCTCCATTCTGTGACTTCACACACCTCCATTCTATGACTTCAAACACCTTAATTCTATGACTTCACAGAACTCCATTCTATCACTTCACACACCTCCATTCTGTGACGTCACACACCTCCATTCTGACTTCACACACCTCTATTCTGTGTCTTCACACACCTCAATTCTTTGACTTCACACACATCCATTCTGACTTCACACACCTCCATTCTATGATTTCACACACCTCCATTCTATCACTTCACCCAGCTCCATTCTATGACTTCACACACCTGAATTCTGTGACTTCACACACCTCAATTCTATGACTTCACACACCTCCATTCTGACTTCACACACCTCCATTCTGTGACTTCAAACACCTCCATTCTATGATTTCAGACACCTCCATTGTATGATTTCACACACCTCCATTCTATGACTTCACACACCTCCATTCTATGACTTCACTCAGATCCATTCTGAATTCACACACCTCCATTCTGTGACTTCTCACACCTCCATTCTTAATTCACACACCTCCATTCTATGACTTCATTCACCTCCATTCTGAATTCACACACCTCCATTCTGTGACTTCTCACACCTCCATTCTGACTTCACACACCTCCATTCCATGACTTCACACACCTCCATTCTGTGAATTCACACACCTCCATTCTATGAGTTCACACACCTTAATTTTGACTTCACAGAACTCCATTCTATGACTTCATACACCTTCATTCTTACTTCAGAAACATCCATTCTATGACTTCACACACCTCCATTATATGACTTCACTCAACTCCATTCTGAATTCACCCACCTCCATTCTGTGACTTCTTACACCTCCCTTCTGACTTCACACACCTCCATTCCATGACTTCACACAACTCCATTCTATGAGTTCACACACCTCCATTCTATGAGTTCACACACTTTCATTTTGACTTCACACACCTCCATTCTATGACTTCACACACCTTCATTCTTACTTCGCAAACATCCATTCTATGACTTCACACACTTCCATTATATGACTTCATAAACCTCCCTTCTGTGACTTCACACACCTCCATTCTGAGTTCACACATCTCCATTCTGTGACTTCACACACCTCCATTTTGACTTCACACACCTCCATTCTATGACTTCACACACTTCAATTCCATGACTTCGCACACCTCCATTCTGTGACTTCACACACCTCCATTGTGAGTTCACACACCTGCATTCTGTGACTTCACACACCTCCATTCTGTGACTTCACACACCTCCATTCTATGACTTCACACACCTCCATTCTATGACTTCACACACCTCCATTCTATGAATTCACACACCTCCATTCTTTGACTTCACACACCTACATTCTATGACTTCACACACCTCCATTCTTTGATTTCACCTACCGCCATTCTGAGTTCACACACCTCCATTCTGTGACTTCACACACCTTCATTCTGTGACTTCACACACCTCCATTCTATGACTTCACACACCTCCATTCTATGACTTCACACACTTCCATTCTGTGATTTCACACACCTCCATTCTATGACTTCACACTCCTCCATTGTGACTTCACACACTACGATTCAATGATTTCACACACTTCCATTTTGACTTCACACACCTGCATTCTATGCCTTCACTCACCGCCATTCTGACTTCACACAGCTTCATTCTGAGACTTCACAAACCTCCATTCTATGATTTCACACACATCCATACTATGACTTCACACACGTCCTTCTATGACTTCACACACCTCCATTCTGATTTCACACACCTCCATTGTATGACTTCATACACCTCCATTCTGTGACTTCACACACCTCCATTCTATGACTTGACACACTTCCATTGTGACGTCACACACCTCCATTCTATGAGTTAACACATCTCCACTCTATGACTTCACACTCCTCCATTCTATGACTTCTCACACCTCCTTTCCATGACTTAACCCACCTCCCTTCTATGACCGCACACCTCCATTCGAGACTTCACACACCTTTATTGTGTGACTTCACACACCTGCATTCTGTGACTTCACACACCTCCATTCTTTGACTTCACACACCTCTATTCTATGACTTCACACACCTTCATTCTTACTTCACAAACATCCATTCTATGACTTCACACACCTCCATTCTATGATTTCATACACCTCCATTCTGTGACTTAACACATCTCCATTCTGCGTTGACACACCTCCATTCTGTGACTTCGCACACCTCCATTCTGACTTCACACAGCTCCATTCTATGACTTCACACAATTCCATTCTATGACGATACACACCTCCATTCTATGACTTCACACACCTTCATTCTTATTTCACAAAAATCCATTCTATGACTTCACACACCTCCATTCTATGACTTCACACACCTCCATTTTTTGACTTCACACACCTCCATTCTAAGATTTCACACACCTCCATTGTGACTTCACACACCTCCATTCTATGAGTTCACACACCTCCATTCTGACTTCACACAGCTCCATTTTGTGACTTCACAAAACTCCATTCTATGATTCCACACACCTCCATACTATGTCTTCACACACCTCCATCTATGACTTCACACACCTCCATTCTGAGTTCACACACCTCCATTCTGTGACTCCACACACCTCCATTCTGACTTCACACACCTTCATTGTATGACTTCACACACCTTCATTCTGTGACGTCACACACCTCCATTCTATGACTTCAAACACCTTCATTCTTTCTTCACAAACATCCATTCGGTGACTTCACACACCTCCCTTCTGTGACTTCACACCTGCATTTTGACTTCACACACCTCTATTCTGTGAATTCACACACCTCAATTCTGTGACTTCACACACCTCCATTCTGACTTCACACACCTCCATTCTATGTTTTCACACACCTCCATTCTATGACTTCACACACCTCCATTCTATGAATTCACACACCTCCATTCTGTGACTTCACACACCTCCATTCTATGACTTCACACACCTCCATTCTGTGACTTCACCCACCTCCATTGTGAGTTCACATACCTCCATTCTGTGATTCACACACCTTCATTCTGTGACTTCACACACCTCCATTCTATGAGTTCACACACCTCCATTCTATGACTTCACACACCTCCATTCTGTGACTTCACGCACCTCCATTCTATGACTTCACACACCTCCATTCTGCAACTTCACACACCTTGATTCTATGATTTCACATACCTCCATTCTGACTTCACACACCTCCATTTTATGACTTCACACACCTCCATTCTGACTTCACACACCTCCATCTCTGACTTCACACACCTCCATTCTGAGTTCACACACCTCCATTCTGTGACTTCACACACCTTCATTCTTCACAAACATCCAATCTATGACTTCACACACCTCCATTCTATGACTTCACACACCTCCATTTTGTGACTTCACACACCTCCATTCTATGATTTCAGACACCTCCATTGTATGATTTCACACACCTCCATTCTATGACTTCACACACCTCCATTCTATGACTTCACTCAGATCCATTCTGAATTCACACACCTCCATTCTGTGACTTCTCACACCTCCATTCTTAATTCACACACCTCCATTCTATGACTTCATTCACCTCCATTCTGTGACGTCACACACCTCCCTTCTATGACTTTACACACTTCCATTGTGACGCACACACCTCCATTTTATGAGTTCACACATCTCCATTCTATGATTTCACACACCTCCATTCTGATTTCACACACCTCCATTCTATGATTTCACACAACTCCATTCTATGACTTCACACACCTCCATTCTGTGACTTCACACACCTCCATTCTATGACTTCAAACACCTTAATTCTATGACTTCACAGAACTCCATTCTATCACTTCACACACCTCCATTCTGTGACGTCACACACCTCCATTCTGACTTCACACACCTCTATTCTGTGTCTTCACACACCTCAATTCTTTGACTTCACACACATCCATTCTGACTTCACACACCTCCATTCTATGATTTCACACACCTCCATTCTATCACTTCACCCAGCTCCATTCTATGACTTCACACACCTGAATTCTGTGACTTCACACACCTCAATTCTATGACTTCACACACCTCCATTCTGACTTCACACACCTCCATTCTGTGACTTCAAACACCTCCATTCTATGATTTCAGACACCTCCATTGTATGATTTCACACACCTCCATTCTATGACTTCACACACCTCCATTCTATGACTTCACTCAGATCCATTCTGAATTCACACACCTCCATTCTGTGACTTCTCACACCTCCATTCTTAATTCACACACCTCCATTCTATGACTTCATTCACCTCCATTCTGAATTCACACACCTCCATTCTGTGACTTCTCACACCTCCATTCTGACTTCACACACCTCCATTCCATGACTTCACACACCTCCATTCTGTGAATTCACACACCTCCATTCTATGAGTTCACACACCTTAATTTTGACTTCACAGAACTCCATTCTATGACTTCATACACCTTCATTCTTACTTCAGAAACATCCATTCTATGACTTCACACACCTCCATTATATGACTTCACTCAACTCCATTCTGAATTCACCCACCTCCATTCTGTGACTTCTTACACCTCCCTTCTGACTTCACACACCTCCATTCCATGACTTCACACAACTCCATTCTATGAGTTCACACACCTCCATTCTATGAGTTCACACACTTTCATTTTGACTTCACACACCTCCATTCTATGACTTCACACACCTTCATTCTTACTTCGCAAACATCCATTCTATGACTTCACACACCTCCATTATATGACTTCATAAACCTCCCTTCTGTGACTTCACACACCTCCATTCTGAGTTCACACACCTCCATTCTGTGACTTCACACACCTCCATTTTGACTTCACACACCTCCATTCTATGACTTCACACACTTCAATTCCATGACTTCACACACCTCCATTCTGTGACTTCACACACCTCCATTGTGAGTTCACACACCTCCATTCTGTGACTTCACACACCTCCATTCTGTGACTTCACACACCTCCATTCTATGACTTCACACACCTCCATTCTATGACTTCACACACCTCCATTCTATGAATTCACACACCTCCATTCTTTGACTTCACACACCTACATTCTATGACTTCACACACCTCCATTCTTTGACTTCACCTACCTCCATTCTGAGTTCACACACCTCCATTCTGTGACTTCACACACCTTCATTCTGTGACTTCACACACCTCCATTCTATGACTTCACACACCTCCATTCTATGACTTCACACACTTCCATTCTGTGATTTCACACACCTCCATTCTATGACTTCACACACCTCCATTGTGACTTCACACACCACGATTCAATGATTTCACACACTTCCATTTTGACTTCACACACCTCCATTCTATGCCTTCACTCACCGCCATTCTGACTTCACACAGCTTCATTCTGAGACTTCACAATCCTCCATTCTATGATTTCACACACTTCCATACTATGACTTCACACACGTCCTTCTATGACTTCACACACCTCCATTCTAACTTCACACACCTCCATTGTATGACTTCATACACCTCCATTCTGTGACTTCACACACCTCCATTCTATGACTTCACACACCTCCATTCTATGAATTCACACACCTCCATTCTTTGACTTCACACACCTACATTCTATGACTTCACACACCTCCATTCTTTGACTTCACCTACCTCCATTCTGAGTTCACACACCTCCATTCTGTGACTTCACACACCTTCATTCTGTGACTTCACACACCTCCATTCTATGACTTCACACACCTCCATTCTATGACTTCACACACTTCCATTCTGTGATTTCACACACCTCCATTCTATGACTTCATTCACCTCCATTCTGAATTCACACACCTCCATTCTGTGACTTCTCACACCTCCATTGTGACTTCACACACGTCCATTCCATGACTTCACACACCTCCATTCTGTGAATTCACACACCTCCATTCTATGAGTTCACACACCTTCATTTTGACTTCACACAACTCCATTCTATGACTTCATACACCTTCATTCTTACTTCAGAAACATCCATTCTATGACTTCACACACCTCCATTATATGACTTCACTCACCTCCATTCTGAATTCACACACCTCCATTCTGTGACTTCTTACACCTCCCTTCTGACTTCACACACCTCCATTCTATGACTTCACTCACCTCCATTCTGAATTCACACACCTCCATTCTGTGACTTCTCACATCTCCATTCTGACTTCACACACCTCCATTCCATGACTTCACACACCTCCATTCTATGAGTTCACACACCTCCATTCTATGAGTTCACACACCTTCATTTTGACTTCACACACCTCCATTCTATGACTTCACACACCTTCATTCTTACTTCGCAAACATCCATTCCATGACTTCACACACTTCCATTATATGACTTCATAAACCTCCCTTCTGTGACTTCACACACCTCCATTCTGAGTTCACACATCTCCATTCTGTGACTTCACACACCTCCATTTTGACTTCACACACCTCCATTCTATGACTTCACACACTTCAATTCCATGACTTCGCACACCTCCATTCTGTGACTTCACACACCTCCATTGTGAGTTCACACACCTGCATTCTGTGACTTCACACACCTCCATTCTGTGACTTCACACACCTCCATTCTATGACTTCACACACCTCCATTCTATGACTTCACACACCTCCATTCTATGAATTCACACACCTCCATTCTTTGACTTCACACACCTACATTCTATGACTTCACACACCTCCATTCTTTGATTTCACCTACCGCCATTCTGAGTTCACACACCTCCATTCTGTGACTTCACACACCTCCATTCTATGACTTCACACACCTCCATTCTATGACTTCACACACCTCCATTCTATGACTTCACACACTTCCATTCTGTGATTTCACACACCTCCATTCTATGACTTCACACTCCTCCATTGTGACTTCACACACTACGATTCAATGATTTCACACACTTCCATTTTGACTTCACACACCTGCATTCTATGCCTTCACTCACCGCCATTCTGACTTCACACAGCTTCATTCTGAGACTTCACAAACCTCCATTCTATGATTTCACACACATCCATACTATGACTTCACACACGTCCTTCTATGACTTCACACACCTCCATTCTGATTTCACACACCTCCATTGTATGACTTCATACACCTCCATTCTGTGACTTCACACACCTCCATTCTATGACTTGACACACTTCCATTGTGACGTCACACACCTCCATTCTATGAGTTAACACATCTCCATTCTATGACTTCACACACCTCCATTCTGACTTCACACACCTCCATTCTATGACTTCATAGACCTCGAATCTGTGACTTCACTCACCTCCACTCTATGACTTCACACTCCTCCATTCTATGACTTCCCACACCTCCACTGTGATTTCACACACCTCCATTCTATGAGTTCACACACCTCCATTCTGACTTCACACACCTCAATTCTATGACTTCACACACCTCCATTCTGACTTCACACACCTCCATTCTATGACTTCACTCACCTCCATTCTGTGACGTCACCCACCTCCATTCTGAGTTCACACACCTCCATTCTGTGACTTCACACACCTTCATTCTGTGACTTCACACACCTCCATTCTATGACTTCACACACCTCCATTCTATGACTTCACACACCTCCATTCTTTGACTTCACACACCTACATTCTATGACTTCACACACCTCCATTCTTTGACTTCACCTACCTCCATTCTGAGTTCACACACCTCCATTCTGTGACTTCACACACCTTCATTCTGTGACTTCACACACCTCCATTCTATGACTTCACACACCTCCATTCTATGACTTCACACACTTCCATTCTGTGATTTCACACACCTCCATTCTATGACTTCATTCACCTCCATTCTGAATTCACACACCTCCATTCTGTGACTTCTCACACCTCCATTCTGACTTCACACACGTCCATTCCTTGACTTCACACACCTCCATTCTGTGAGTTCACACACCTCCATTCTATGAGTTCACACATCTCCATTCTGACTTCACACACCTCCATTCCATGACTTCACACACCTCCATTCTATGAGTTCACACACCTCCATTCTATGAGTTCACACACCTTCATTTTGACTTCACACACCTCCATTCTATGACTTCACACACGTTCATTCTTACTTCGCAAACATCCATTCTATGACTTCACACACTTCCATTATATGACTTCATAAACCTCCCTTCTGTGACTTCACACACCTCCATTCTGAGTTCACACACCTCCATTCTGTGACTTCACACACCTCCATTTTGACTTCACACACCTCTATTCTATGACTTCACACACTTCAATTCCATGACTTCGCACACCTCCATTCTGTGACTTCACACACCTCCATTGTGAGTTCACACACCTCCATTCTGTGACTTCACACACCTCCATTCTGTGACTTCACACACCTCCATTCTATGACTTCACACACCTCCATTCTATGACTTCACACACCTCCATTCTATGAATTCACACACCTCCATTCTTTGACTTCACACACCTACATTCTATGACTTCACACACCTCCATTCTTTGACTTCACCTACCGCCATTCTGAGTTCACACACCTCCATTCTTTGACTTCACACACCTTCATTCTTTGACTTCACACACCTTCATTCTATGACTTCACACACCTCCATTCTATGACTTCACACACTTCCATTCTGTGATTTCACACACCTCCATTCTATGACTTCACACTCCTCCATTGTGACTTCACACACCACGATTCAATGATTTCACACACTTCCATTTTGACTTCACACACCTCCATTCTATGCCTTCACTCACCGCCATTCTGACTTCACACAGCTTCATTCTGAGACTTCACAAACCTCCATTCTATGATTTCACACACATCCATACTATGACTTCACACACGTCCTTCTAGGACTTCACACACCTCCATTCTGACTTCACACACCTCCATTGTATGACTTCATACACCTCCATTCTGTGACTTCACACACCTCCATTCTATGACTTGACACACTTCCATTGTGACGTCACACACCTCCATTCTATGAGTTAACACATCTCCATTCTATGACTTTACACACCTCCATTCTGACTTCACACACCTCCATTCTATGACTTCATAGACCTCGAATCTGTGACTTCACTCACCTCCACTCTATGACTTCACACTCCTCCATTCTATGACTTCCCACACCTCCACTGTGATTTCACACACCTCCATTCTATGAGTTCACACACCTCCATTCTGACTTCACACACCTCAATTCTATGACTTCACACTCCTCCTTTCTGACTTCACACACCTCCATTCTGTGACTTCAAACACTTCCATTTTATGATTTCACACATCTCCATTCTATGAATTCACACAACTCCATTCTGTGACTTCACACACCTCCATTCTATGACTTCACACACCTCCATTCTGTGACGTCACCCACCTCCTTTCTGAGTTCACACACCTCCATTCTGTGACTTCACACACCTTCATTCTGTGACTTCACACACTTCCATTCTATGACTTCACACACCTCCATTCTGTGACTTCATACACCTCCACTCTGTGACTTCACACAACTCCATTCTATGACTTCACACAACTCCATTGTGACTTCAAACACCTCAATTCTATGATTTCACACACCTCCATTCTGACTTCACACACCTCCATTCTATGACTTCACACACCTCCATTCTGACTTCACACAGCTCCATTGTGTGATTTCACAAAACTCCATTCTATGATTTGACACACATCCATACTATGACTTCACACAACTCCATCTATGACTTCATACACCTCCATTCTGAGTTCAAACACCTCCATTCTGTGACTTCACACACCTCCATTCTGACTTCACACACCTCCATTCTGTGACTTCACACACTTCCATTATGACGTCACACACCTCCATTCTATGAGTTCACACACCTCCATTCTGTGACTTCACACACCTCCATTCTCACTTCACAAACCTCCATTCTGACTTCACACACCTCAATTCTGTGACTTCACACACCTCCATTCTATGATTTCACACACTTCCATTCTATGACTTCACACACCTCCATTCTGTGACTTCACACACCTCATTTCTGAGTTGACACACCTCCCTTCTGTGATTTCACACACCTCCAATCTGAATTCACACACCTCCATTCTACGACTTCACACCTCCATTCTTTGACTTCACACACCTCCATTCCATGACTTCACACACCTCCATTCTATGAGTACACACACCTCCATTCTATGAGTTCACACACCTCCAATTTGACTTCACATACCTCCATTCTATGACTTCACACACCTTCATTCTTACTTCAGAAACATCCATTCTCTGACTTCACACACCTCCATTCTATGACTTCACAAACCTCCATTCTGTGGCTTCACACACCTCCATTCTGAGTTCCCACACCTCCATTCTGTGACTTCACACACCTCCATTCTACCTTCACACACCTCCATTCTATGACTTCACACACTTCCATTCTATGACTTCACACACTCCATTCTGTGGCTTCACGCACCTCCATTCTGAGTTCACACACCTCCATTCTGTGACTTCACACACCTCCATTCTGTGACTTCACACACCTCCATTCTGTGACTTCACACACCTCGATCCTATGACTTCACACACCTCCATTCTATGAATTCACACACCTCCATCCTGTGATTTCACACACCTCCATTGTATGACTTCACACACCTCCATTCTGTGACTTCACACACCTCCATTCTGAGTTCACACACCTCCATTCTATGACTTCACAAACCCCCATTCTGAGTTCACAGACCTCCATTCTATGACTTCACACACTTCCATTCTATGACTTCACACACCTTCATTCTGACTTCACACACCTCTATTGTTACTTCACACACCTCAGTTCTTTGACTTCACACACCTCCATTCTATGATTTCACACACCTCCATTCTATGACTTCACACACCTCCATTCTATGACTTCACACACCTCATTTCTGAGTTGACACACCTCCATTCTGTGTTTTCACACACCTCCAATCTGACTTCACGAAACTCCATTCTATGACTACACACACATCCATTCGTTGACATCAAAAACAACCATTCTATGACTTCGCACCACTCCATTGTGACTTCACACACCTCCATTCTATGAATTCACACACCTCCATTTTATGACTTCACACACCTCCATTCTATGACTTCACACACCTCCATTCTGTGACTTCACACACCTCCATTCTATGACTTCACAAACCTCCATTCTGAGTTCACAGTCCTCCATTCTATGACATCACACACCTCTATTCTGAATTCACACACCTCCATTCTATGACTTCACACACTTCCATTCTGTGATTTCACACACCTCCATTCTATGACTTCACACACCTCCATTGTGACTTCACACACCACGATTCAATGATTTCACACACTTCCATTTTGACTTCACCCACCTCCCTTCTATGCCTTCACTCACCGCCATTCTGACTTCACACAGCTTCATTCTGAGACTTCACAAACCTCCATTCTATGATTTCACACATTTCCATACTATGACTTCACACACGTCCTTCTATGACTTCACACACCTCCATTCTAACTTCACACACCTCCATTGTATGACTTCATACACCTCCATTCTGTGACTTCACAGACCTCCATTCTATGACTTCACACACCTCCATTCTATGAATTCACACACCTCCATTCTTTGACTTCACACACCTATATTCTATGACTTCACACACCTCCATTCTTTGACTTCACCTACCTCCATTCTGAGTTCACACACCTCCATTCTGTGACTTCACACACCTTCATTCTCTGACTTCACACACCTCCATTCTATGACTTCACACACCTCCACTCTGTGACTTCTCACACCTCCATTCTGACTTCACACATGTCCATTCCATGACTTCACACACCTCCATTCTGTGAATTCACACACCTCCATTCTATGAGTTCACACACCTTCATTTTGACTTCACACAACTCCATTCTATGACTTCATACACCTTCATTCTTACTTCAGAAACATCCATTCTATGACTTCACACACCTCCATTATATGACTTCACTCACCTCCATTCTGAATTCACACACCTCCATTCTGTGACTTCTTACACCTCCCTTCTGACTTCACACACCTCCATTCTATGACTTCACTCACCTCCATTCTGAATTCACACACCTCCATTCTGTGACTTCTCACATCTCGATTCTGACTTCACACACCTCCATTCCATGACTTCACACACCTCCATTCTATGAGTTCACACACCTCCATTCTATGAGTTCACACACCTTTATTTTGACTTCACACACCTCCATTCTATGACTTCACACACCTTCATTCTTACTTCGCAAACATCCATTCTATGACTTCACACACTTCCATTATATGACTTCATAAACCTCCCTTCTGTGACTTCACACACCTCCATTCTGAGTTCACACATCTCCATTCTGTGACTTCACACACCTCCATTTTGACTTCACACACCTCCATTCTATGACTTCACACACTTCAATTCCATGACTTCGCACACCTCCATTCTGTGACTTCACACACCTCCATTGTGAGTTTACACACCTGCATTCTGTGACTTCACACACCTCCATTGTGTGATTTCACACACCTCCATTCTATGACTTCACACTCCTCCATTGTGACTTCACACACTACGATTCAATGATTTCACACACTTCCATTTTGACTTCACACACCTCCATTCTATGCCTTCACTCACCGCCATTCTGACTTCACACAGCTTCATTCTGAGACTTCACAAACCTCCATTCTATGATTTCACACACATCCATACTATGACTTCACACACGTCCTTCTAGGACTTCACACACCTCCATTCTGACTTCACACACCTCCATTGTATGACTTCATACACCTCCATTCTGTGACTTCACACACCTCCATTCTATGACTTGACACACTTCCATTGTGACGTCACACACCTCCATTCTATGAGTTAACACATCTCCATTCTATGACTTCACACACCTCCATTTTGACTTCACACACCTCCATTCTATGACTTCATAGACCTCGAATCTGTGACTTCACTCACTTCCACTCTATGACTTCACACTCCTCCATTCTATGACTTCCCACACCTCCACTGTGATTTCACACACCTCCATTCTATGAGTTCACACACCTCCATTCTGACTTCACACACCTCAATTCTATGACTTCACACACCTCCATTCTGACTTCACACACCTCCATTCTATGACTTCGCACACCTCCATTCTGTGACGTCACCCACCTCCATTCTGAGTTCACACACCTCCATTCTGTGACTTCACACACCTTCATTCTGTGACTTAACACACCTCCATTCTATGACTTCACACACCTCCATTCTATGAATTCACACACCTCCATTCTTTGACTTCACACACCTACATTCTATGACTTCACACACCTCCATTCTTTGACTTCACCTACCTCAATTCTGAGTTCACACACCTCCATTCTGTGACTTCACACACCTTCATTCTGTGACTTCACACACCTCCATTCTATGACTTCACACACCTCCATTCTATGACTTCACACACTTCCATTCTGTGATTTCACACACCTCCATTCTATGACTTCATTCACCTCCATTCTGAATTCACACACCTCCATTCTGTGACTTCTCACACCTCCATTCTGACTTCACACACGTCCATTCCATGACTTCACACACCTCCATTCTGTGAGTTCACACACCTCCATTCTATGAGTTCACACACCTTCATTTTAACTTCACACAACTCCATTCTATGATTTCATACACCTTCACTCTTACTTCAGAAACATCCGTTCTATGACTTCACACACCTCCGTTATATGACTTCACTCACCTCCATTCTGAATTCACACACCTCCATTCTGTGGCTTCTTACACCTCCCTTCTGACTTCACACACCTCCATTCTATGACTTCACTCACCTCCATTCTGAATTCACACACCTCCATTCTGTGAATTCTCACATCTCCATTCTGACTTCACACACCTCCATTCCATGACTTCACACACCTCCATTCTATGAGTTCACACACCTCCATTCTATGAGTTCACACACCTTCATTTTGACTTCACACACCTCCATTCTATGACTTCACACACCTTCATTCTTACTTCGCAAACATCCATTCCATGACTTCACACACTTCCATTATATGACTTCATAAACCTCCATTCTGCGACTTCACACACCTCCATTGTGAGTTCACACACCTCCATTCTGTGACTTCACACACCTCCATTCTGTGACTTCACACACCTCCATTCTATGACTTCACACACCTCCATTCTGTTAATTCACACACCTCCATTCTTTGACTTCACACACCTACATTCTATGACTTCACACACCTCCATTCTTTGACTTCACCTACCGCCATTCTGAGTTCACACACCTCCATTCTTTGACTTCACACACCTTCATTCTGTGACTTCACACACCTTCATTCTATGACTTCACACACCTCCATTCTATGACTTCACACACTTCCATTCTGTGATTTCACACACCTCCATTCTATGACTTCACACTCCTCCATTGTGACTTCACACACCACGATTCAATGATTTCACACACTTCCATTTTGACTTCACACACCTCCATTCTATGCCTTCACTCACCGCCATTCTGACTTCACACAGCTTCATTCTGAGACTTCACAAACCTCCATTCTATGATTTCACACACATCCATACTATGACTTCACACACGTCCTTCTATGACTTCACACACCTCCATTCTGACTTCACACACCTCCATTGTATGACTTCATATACCTCCATTCTGTGACTTAACACACCTCCATTCTATGACTTGACACACTTCCATTGTGACGTCACACACCTCCATTCTATGAGTTAACACATCTCCATTCTATGACTTTACACACCTCCATTCTGACTTCACACACCTCCATTCTATGACTTCATAGACCTCGAATCTGTGACTTCACTCACCTCCACTCTATGACTTCACACTCCTCCATTCTATGACTTCCCACACCTCCACTGTGATTTCACACACCTCCATTCTATG
Organism: Megascapheus bottae; assembly: GCA_024803745.1. Taxonomy (NCBI): domain Eukaryota; kingdom Metazoa; phylum Chordata; class Mammalia; order Rodentia; family Geomyidae; genus Megascapheus; species Megascapheus bottae. Next base: position 859,582 of record JANJXV010000371.1, on the reverse strand, counting down.
AGTTCACACACCTCCATTCTGACTTCACACACCTCAATTCTATGACTACACACACCTCCTTTCTGACTTCACACACCTCCATTCTGTGACTTCAAACACTTCCATTTTATGATTTCACATATCTCCATTCTATGAATTCACACAACTCCATTCTATGACTTCATACACCTTCATTCTTACTTCAGAAACATCCGTTCTATGACTTCACACACCTCCATTATATGACTTCACTCACCTCCATTCTGAATTCACACACCTCCATTCTGTGACTTCTTACACCTCCCTTCTGACTTCACACACCTCCATTCTATGACTTCACTCACCTCCATTCTGAATTCACACACCTCTATTCTGTGACTTCTCACATCTACATTCTGACTTCACACACCTCCATTCCATGACTTCACACACCTCCATTCTATGAGTTCACACACCTCCATTCTATGAGTTCACACACCTTCATTTTGACTTCACACACCTCCATTCTATGACTTCACACACCTTCATTCTTACTTCGCAAACATCCATTCTGTGACTTCACACACTTCCATTATATGACTTCATAAACCTCCCTTCTGTGACTTCACACACCTCCATTCTGAGTTCACACACCTCCATTCTGTGACTTCACACACCTCCATTTTGACTTCACACACCTCTATTGTATGACTTCACACACTTCAATTCCATGACTTTGCACACCTCCATTCTGTGACTTCACACACCTCCATTGTGAGTTCACACACCTCCATTCTGTGACTTCACACACCTCCATTCTGTGACTTCACACACCTCCATTGTGAGTTCACACACCTCCATTCTGTGACTTCACACACCTCCATTCTGTGACTTCACACACCTCCATTCTATGACTTCACACACCTCCATTCTATGACTTCACACACCTCCATTCTATGAATTCACACACCTCCATTCTTTGCCTTCACACACCTACATTCTATGACTTCACACACCTCCATTCTTTGACTTCACCTACCTCCATTCTGACTTCACACACCTCAATTCTATGACTACACACACCTCCTTTCTGACTTCACACACCTCCATTCTGTGACTTCAAACACTTCCATTTTATGATTTCACACATCTCCATTCTATGAATTCACACAACTCCATTCTGTGACTTCACACACCTCCATTCTATGACTTCACACACCTCCATTCTGTGACGTCACCCACCTCCATTCTGAGTTCACACACCTCCATTCTGTGACTTCACACACCTTCATTCTGTGACTTCACACACCTCCATTCTATGACTTCACACACCTCCATTCTGTGACTTCATACACCTCCACTCTGTGACTTCACACAACTCCATTCTATGACTTCACACAACTCCATTGTGACTTCAAACACCTCAATTCTATGATTTCACACACCTCCATTCTGACTTCACACACCTCCATTCTATGACTTCACACACCTCCATTCTGACTTCACACAGCTCCATTGTGTGACTTCACAAAACTCCATTCTATGATTTGACACACATCCATACTATGACTTCACACAACTCCATCTATGACTTCATACACCTCCATTCTGAGTTCACACACCTCCATTGTGTGACTTCACACACCTCAATTCTGTGACTTCACACACCTCCATTCTATGATTTCACACACTTCCATTCTATGACTTCACACACCTCCATTCTGTGACTTCACACACCTCATTTCTGAGTTGACACACCTCCCTTCTGTGATTTCACACACCTCCAATCTGAATTCATACACCTCCATTCTATGACTTCACACCTCCATTCTTTGACTTCACACACCTCCATTCCATGACTTCACACACCTCCATTCTATGAGTACACACACCTCCATTCTATGATTTCACACACCTCCAATTTGACTTCACATACCTCCATTCTATGACTTCACACACCTTCATTCTTACTTCAGAAACATCCATTCTCTGACTTCACACACCTCCATTCTATGACTTCACAAACCTCCATTCTGTGGCTTCACACACCTCCATTCTGAGTTCACACACCTCCATTCTGTGACTTCACACACCTCCATTCTTCCTTCACACACCTCCATTCTATGACTTCACACACTTCCATTCTATGACTTCACACACTCCATTCTGTAGCTTCACGCACTTCCATTCTGAGTTCACACACCTCCATTCTGTGACTTCACACACCTCCATTCTGTGACTTCACACACCTCCATTCTGTGACTTCACACACCTCGATCCTATGACTTCACACACCTCCATTCTATGAATTCACACACCTCCATCCTGTGATTTCACACACCTCCATTCTATGACTTCACACACCTCCATTCTGTGACTTCACACACCTCCATTCTGAGTTCACACACCTCCATTCTATGACTTCACAAACCCCCATTCTGAGTTCACAGACCTCCATTCTATGACTTCACACACTTCCATTCTATGACTTCACACACCTCCATTCTGACTTCACACACCTCTATTGTGACTTCACACACCTCAGTTCTTTGACTTCACACACCTCCATTCTATGATTTCACACACATCCAGTCTATGACTTCACACACCTCCATTCTATGACTTCACACACCTCATTTCTGAGTTGACACACCTCCATTCTGTGTTTTCACACACCTCCAATCTGACTTCACACAACTCCATTCTATGACTACACACAGATCCATTCGTTGACATCAAAAACAACCATTCTATGACTTCGCACCACTCCATTGTGACTTCACACACCTCCATTCTATGAATTCACACACCTCCATTTTATGACTTCACACACCTCCATTCTATGACTTCACACACCTCCATTCTGTGACTTCACACCTCCATTCTATGACTTCACAAACCTCCATTCTGAGTTCACAGTCCTCCATTCTATGACATCACACACCTCCATTCTATGACTTCACACACCTGCAATTTTACTTCACACACCTTCATTCCAAGAGTTCACACACCTGCATTGTGGTTTCACACACCTCCATTCTATGATTTCACACACCTCCATTCTGGTTTCACACAACTCCATTCTGACTTCACACACCTCTATTCTGTGTCTTCACAGACCTCCACACTCTGACTTCACACACATCCATTTTGACTTCACACACTTCAATTCTGTGACTTCACACACCTCCTGTTGTGAGCCAGAGTGGAATCAAACTGTACCTTGGCTTGCATCAGACGATGGCTTTATTGTCTTATTGCTTTCTGGCCCTATTCTATGCAAATGACCTGAGAATTACCATATGAATGTAACACCTGCAGGTTCCCTGGGTCAGGAGGAGGGAAGAAGAGGGAGTGGAAAATAAACCGGCAGTCTCGGCAGTCTTTACCTGGACTGCGGACATCCCGGACCCGCTGTGTCTGTCTCCCTTCTATTTCTTGCTAGTCTTGGCCCCCGATTTCAGGAACCGCAATTTGCGAACCCTGGTTTGCCGTCGGTTGGCCCCGGCAACCTCCATTCTGTGACTTCACAAACTTCCATTCTTTGACTTCACACACCTCCATTCTTGGACTTCACACACCTCCATTCCATGACTTCACACACCTCAATTCTCTGAGTTCACACACCTCCATTTTGACTTCACACACCTCCATTCTATGACTTCACACACCTCCATTCTATGACTTCACACACCTTCATTCTTACTTTAGAAACATCCATTCTATGACTTCACACACCTCCATTGTATGACTTCACAAACCTCCATTCTGTGAATTCACACACCTCCATTCTGGGTCCACACACCTCCATTCTATGACTTCACACACTTCCATTCTATGACTTCACACACCTCCATTCTTTGACTTCAAACACCTCCATTTTGAGTACACAAACCTCCATTCTGTGACTTCACATACCTCCATTCTATGAATTCACACACCTCCATTCTATGACTTCACACACCTCCATTCTATGACTTCACACACCTCCATTCTATGAATTCACACACCTCCATCCTGTGATTTCACACACCTCCATTCTATGACTTCACACACCTCCATTCTGTGACTTCACACACCTCCATTCTATGACTTCACACACCTCCATTCTGTGACTTCACCCACCTCCATTGTGAGTTCACATACCTCCATTCTGTGACTTCACACACCTTCATTCTGTGACTTCACACACCTCCATTCTATGACTTCACACACCTCCATTCTATGATTTCACACACCTCCATTCTGTGACTTCACGCACCTCCATTCTATGACTTCACACACCTCCATTCTGACTTCGCACAGCTCCATTGTGTGACTTCACAAAACTCCATTCTATGATTTCACACACCTCCATACTATGACTTCACACACCTCCATCTATGACTTCACATACCTCCATTCTGCGTTCACACACCTCCGTTCTGTGACTTCACACACCTCCATTCTGACTTCATTCACCTCCATTGTATGACTTCACACACCTCCATTCTTTGACTTCACAAACCTCCATTCTATGACTTCACACACTTCAATTGTGACGTCACACACCTCCATTCTATGAATTCACAAATCTCCATTCTATGACTTCTCACACCTCCATTCTGACTTTACACACCTCCATTCTATGACTTCACAGACCTCGAATCTGTGTCTTCAGTCACCTCCACTCTATGACTTCACACTCCTCCATTCTATGACTTCTCACACCTCCTTTCCATGACTTAACCCACCTCCCTTCTATGACCGCACACCTCCATTCGAGACTTCACACACCTTTATTGTGTGACTTCACACACCTGCATTCTGTGACTTCACACATCTCCATTCTTTGACTTCACACACCTCTATTCTATGACTTCACACACCTTCATTCTTACTTCACAAACATCCATTCTATGACTTCACACACCTCCATTCTATGATTTCATACACCTCCATTCTGTGACTTAACACATCTCCATTCTGCGTTGACACACCTCCATTCTGTGACTTCGCACACCTCCATTCTGACTTCACACAGCTCCATTCTATGACTTCACACAATTCCATTCTATGACGATACACACCTCCATTCTATGACTTCACACACCTTCATTCTTATTTCACAAAAATCCATTCTATGACTTCACACACCTCCATTCTATGACTTCACACACCTCCATTTTTTGACTTCACACACCTCCATTCTAAGATTTCACACACCTCCATTGTGACTTCACACACCTCCATTCTATGAGTTCACACACCTCCATTCTGACTTCACACAGCTCCATTCTGTGACTTCACAAAACTCCATTCTATGATTCCACACACCTCCATACTATGTCTTCACACACCTCCATCTATGACTTCACACACCTCCATTCTGAGTTCACACACCTCCATTCTGTGACTCCACACACCTCCATTCTGACTTCACACACCTTCATTGTATGACTTCACACACCTTCATTCTGTGACGTCACACACCTCCATTCTATGACTTCAAACACCTTCATTCTTTCTTCACAAACATCCATTCGGTGACTTCACACACCTCCCTTCTGTGACTTCACACCTGCATTTTGACTTCACACACCTCTATTCTGTGAATTCACACACCTCAATTCTGTGACTTCACAAACCTCCATTCTGACTTCACACACCTCCATTCTATGTTTTCACACACCTCCATTCTATGACTTCACACACCTCCATTCTATGAATTCACACACCTCCATTCTGTGACTTCACACAGCTCCATTCTATGACTTCACACACCTCCATTCTGTGACTTCACCCACCTCCATTGTGAGTTCACATACCTCCATTCTGTGATTCACACACTTTCATTCTGTGACTTCACACACCTCCATTCTATGAGTTCACACACCTCCATTCTATGACTTCACACACCTCCATTCTGTGACTTCACGCACCTCCATTCTATGACTTCACACACCTCCATTCTGCAACTTCACACACCTTGATTCTATGATTTCACATACCTCCATTCTGACTTCACACACCTCCATTTTATGACTTCACACACCTCCATTCTGACTTCACACAGCTCCATTGTGTGACTTCACAAAACTCCATTCTGTGATTTCACACACCTCCATACTATGACTTCACACACCTCCATCTCTGACTTCACACACCTCCATTCTGAGTTCACACACCTCCATTCTGTGACTTCACACACCTTCATTCTTCACAAACATCCAATCTATGACTTCACACACCTCCATTCTATGACTTCACACACCTCCATTTTGTGACTTCACACACCTCCATTCTATGATTTCAGACACCTCCATTGTATGATTTCACACACCTGCATTCTATGACTTCACACACCTCCATTCTATGACTTCACTCAGATTCATTCTGAATTCACACACCTCCATTCTGTGACTTCTCACACCTCCATTCTTAATTCACACACCTCCATTCTATGACTTCATTCACCTCCATTCTGTGACGTCACACACCTCCCTTCTATGACTTTACACACTTCCATTGTGACGCACACACCTCCATTTTATGAGTTCACACATCTCCATTCTATGATTTCACACACCTCCATTCTGATTTCACACACCTCCATTCTATGATTTCACACAACTCCATTCTATGACTTCACACACCTCCATTCTGTGACTTCACACACCTCCATTCTATGACTTCAAACACCTTAATTCTATGACTTCACAGAACTCCATTCTATCACTTCACACACCTCCATTCTGTGACGTCACACACCTCCATTCTGACTTCACACACCTCTATTCTGTGTCTTCACACACCTCAATTCTTTGACTTCACACACATCCATTCTGACTTCACACACCTCCATTCTATGATTTCACACACCTCCATTCTATCACTTCACCCAGCTCCATTCTATGACTTCACACACCTGAATTCTGTGACTTCACACACCTCAATTCTATGACTTCACACACCTCCATTCTGACTTCACACACCTCCATTCTGTGACTTCAAACACCTCCATTCTATGATTTCAGACACCTCCATTGTATGATTTCACACACCTCCATTCTATGACTTCACACACCTCCATTCTATGACTTCACTCAGATCCATTCTGAATTCACACACCTCCATTCTGTGACTTCTCACACCTCCATTCTTAATTCACACACCTCCATTCTATGACTTCATTCACCTCCATTCTGAATTCACACACCTCCATTCTGTGACTTCTCACACCTCCATTCTGACTTCACACACCTCCATTCCATGACTTCACACACCTCCATTCTGTGAATTCACACACCTCCATTCTATGAGTTCACACACCTTAATTTTGACTTCACAGAACTCCATTCTATGACTTCATACACCTTCATTCTTACTTCAGAAACATCCATTCTATGACTTCACACACCTCCATTATATGACTTCACTCAACTCCATTCTGAATTCACCCACCTCCATTCTGTGACTTCTTACACCTCCCTTCTGACTTCACACACCTCCATTCCATGACTTCACACAACTCCATTCTATGAGTTCACACACCTCCATTCTATGAGTTCACACACTTTCATTTTGACTTCACACACCTCCATTCTATGACTTCACACACCTTCATTCTTACTTCGCAAACATCCATTCTATGACTTCACACACCTCCATTATATGACTTCATAAACCTCCCTTCTGTGACTTCACACACCTCCATTCTGAGTTCACACACCTCCATTCTGTGACTTCACACACCTCCATTTTGACTTCACACACCTCCATTCTATGACTTCACACACTTCAATTCCATGACTTCACACACCTCCATTCTGTGACTTCACACACCTCCATTGTGAGTTCACACACCTCCATTCTGTGACTTCACACACCTCCATTCTGTGACTTCACACACCTCCATTCTATGACTTCACACACCTCCATTCTATGACTTCACACACCTCCATTCTATGAATTCACACACCTCCATTCTTTGACTTCACACACCTACATTCTATGACTTCACACACCTCCATTCTTTGACTTCACCTACCTCCATTCTGAGCTCACACACCTCCATTCTGTGACTTCACACACCTTCATTCTGTGACTTCACACACCTCCATTCTATGACTTCACACACCTCCATTCTATGACTTCACACACTTCCATTCTGTGATTTCACACACCTCCATTCTATGACTTCACACACCTCCATTGTGACTTCACACACCACGATTCAATGATTTCACACACTTCCATTTTGATTTCACACACCTCCATTCTATGCCTTCACTCACCGCCATTCTGACTTCACACAGCTTCATTCTGAGACTTCACAATCCTCCATTCTATGATTTCACACACTTCCATACTATGACTTCACACACGTCCTTCTATGACTTCACACACCTCCATTCTAACTTCACACACCTCCATTGTATGACTTCATACACCTCCATTCTGTGACTTCACACACCTCCATTCTATGACTTCACACACCTCCATTCTATGAATTCACACACCTCCATTCTTTGACTTCACACACCTACATTCTATGACTTCACACACCTCCATTCTTTGACTTCACCTACCTCCATTCTGAGTTCACACACCTCCATTCTGTGACTTCACACACCTTCATTCTGTGACTTCACACACCTCCATTCTATGACTTCACACACCTCCATTCTATGACTTCACACACTTCCATTCTGTGATTTCACACACCTCCATTCTATGACTTCATTCACCTCCATTCTGAATTCACACACCTCCATTCTGTGACTTCTCACACCTCCATTCTGACTTCACACACGTCCATTCCATGACTTCACACACCTCCATTCTGTGAATTCACACACCTCCATTCTATGAGTTCACACACCTTCATTTTGACTTCACACAACTCCATTCTATGACTTCATACACCTTCATTCTTACTTCAGAATCATCCATTCTATGACTTCACACACCTCCATTATATGACTTCACTCACCTCCATTCTGAATTCACACACCTCCATTCTGTGACTTCTTACACCTCCCTTCTGACTTCACACACCTCCATTCTATGACTTCACTCACCTCCATTCTGACTTCACACACCTCCATTCTGTGACTTCTCACATCTCCATTCTGACTTCACACACCTCCATTCCATGACTTCACACACCTCCATTCTATGAGTTCACACACCTCCATTCTATGAGTTCACACACCTTCATTTTGACTTCACACACCTCCATTCTATGACTTCACACACCTTCATTCTTACTTCGCAAACATCCATTCCATGACTTCACACACTTCCATTATATGACTTCATAAACCTCCCTTCTGTGACTTCACACACCTCCATTCTGAGTTCACACATCTCCATTCTGTGACTTCACACACCTCCATTTTGACTTCACACACCTCCATTCTATGACTTCACACACTTCAATTCCATGACTTCGCACACCTCCATTCTGTGACTTCACACACCTCCATTGTGAGTTCACACACCTGCATTCTGTGACTTCACACACCTCCATTCTGTGACTTCACACACCTCCATTCTATGACTTCACACACCTCCATTCTATGACTTCACACACCTCCATTCTATGAATTCACACACCTCCATTCTTTGACTTCACACACCTACATTCTATGACTTCACACACCTCCATTCTTTGATTTCACCTACCGCCATTCTGAGTTCACACACCTCCATTCTGTGACTTCACACACCTTCATTCTGTGACTTCACACACCTCCATTCTATGACTTCACACACCTCCATTCTATGACTTCACACACTTCCATTCTGTGATTTCACACACCTCCATTCTATGACTTCACACTCCTCCATTGTGACTTCACACACTACGATTCAATGATTTCACACACTTCCATTTTGACTTCACACACCTCCATTCTATGCCTTCACTCACCGCCATTCTGACTTCACACAGCTTCATTCTGAGACTTCACAAACCTCCATTCTATGATTTCACACACATCCATACTATGACTTCACACACGTCCTTCTATGACTTCACACACCTCCATTCTGATTTCACACACCTCCATTGTATGACTTCATACACCTCCATTCTGTGACTTCACACACCTCCATTCTATGACTTGACACACTTCCATTGTGACGTCACACACCTCCATTCTATGAGTTAACACATCTCCATTCTATGACTTCACACACCTCCATTCTGACTTCACACACCTCCATTCTATGACTTCATAGACCTCGAATCTGTGACTTCACTCACCTCCACTCTATGACTTCACACTCCTCCATTCTATGACTTCCCACACCTCCACTGTGATTTCACACACCTCCATTCTATGAGTTCACACACCTCCATTCTGACTTCACACACCTCAATTCTATGACTTCACACACCTCCATTCTGACTTCACACACCTCCATTCTATGACTTCACTCACCTCCATTCTGTGACGTCACCCACCTCCATTCTGAGTTCACACACCTCCATTCTGTGACTTCACACACCTTCATTATGTGACTTCACACACCTCCATTCTATGACTTCACACACCTCCATTCTATGACTTCACACACCTCCATTCTTTGACTTCACACACCTACATTCTATGACTTCACACACCTCCATTCTTTGACTTCACCTACCTCCATTCTGAGTTCACACACCTCCATTCTGTGACTTCACACACCTTCATTCTGTGACTTCACACACCTCCATTCTATGACTTCATTCACCTCCATTCTGAATTCACACACCTCCATTCTGTGACTTCTCACACCTCCATTCTGACTTCACACACGTCCATTCCATGACTTCACACACCTCCATTCTGTGAGTTCACACACCTCCATTCTATGACTTCATTCACCTCCATTCTGAATTCACACACCTCCATTCTGTGACTTCTCACACCTCCATTCTGACTTCACACACGTCCATTCCATGACTTCACACACCTCCATTCTGTGAGTTCACACACCTCCATTCTATGAGTTCACACATCTCCATTCTGACTTCACACACCTCCATTCCATGACTTCACACACCTCCATTCTATGAGTTCACACACCTTCATTTTGACTTCACACACCTCCATTCTATGACTTCACACACCTTCATTCTTACTTCGCAAACATCCATTCTATGACTTCACACACTTCCATTATATGACTTCATAAACCTCCCTTCTGTGACTTCACACACCTCCATTCTGAGTTCACACACCTCCATTCTGTGACTTCACACACCTCCATTTTGACTTCACACACCTCTATTCTATGACTTCACACACTTCAATTCCATGACTTCGCACACCTCCATTCTGTGACTTCACACACCTCCATTGTGAGTTCACACACCTCCATTCTGTGACTTCACACACCTCCATTCTGTGACTTCACACACCTCCATTCTATGACTTCACACACCTCCATTCTATGACTTCACACACCTCCATTCTATGAATTCACACACCTCCATTCTTTGACTTCACACACCTACATTCTATGACTTCACACACCTCCATTCTTTGACTTCACCTACCGCCATTCTGAGTTCACACACCTCCATTCTTTGACTTCACACACCTTCATTCTTTGACTTCACACACCTTCATTCTATGACTTCACACACCTCCATTCTATGACTTCACACACTTCCATTCTGTGATTTCACACACCTCCATTCTATGACTTCACACTCCTCCATTGTGACTTCACACACCACGATTCAATGATTTCACACACTTCCATTTTGACTTCACACACCTCCATTCTATGCCTTCACTCACCGCCATTCTGACTTCACACAGCTTCATTCTGAGACTTCACAAACCTCCATTCTATGATTTCACACACATCCATACTATGACTTCACACACGTCCTTCTATGACTTCACACACCTCCATTCTGACTTCACACACCTCCATTGTATGACTTCATACACCTCCATTCTGTGACATCACACACATCCATTCTATGACTTGACACACTTCCATTGTGACGTCCCACACCTCCATTCTATGAGTTAACACATCTCCATTCTATGACTTTACACACCTCCATTCTGACTTCACACACCTCCATTCTATGACTTCATAGACCTCGAATCTGTGCCTTCACTCACCTCCACTCTATGACTTCACACTCCTCCATTCTATGACTTCCCACACCTCCACTGTGATTTCACACACCTCCATTCTATGAGTTCACACACCTCCATTCTGACTTCACACACCTCAATTCTATGACTTCACACTCCTCCTTTCTGACTTCACACACCTCCATTCTGTGACTTCAAACACTTCCATTTTATGATTTCACACATCTCCATTCTATGAATTCACACAACTCCATTCTGTGACTTCGCACACCTCCATTCTATGACTTCACACACCTCCATTCTGTGACGTCACCCACCTCCTTTCTGAGTTCACACACCTCCATTCTGTGACTTCACACACCTTCATTCTGTGACTTCACACACCTCCATTCTATGACTTCACACACCTCCATTCTGTGACTTCATACACCTCCACTCTGTGACTTTACACAACTCCATTCTATGACTTCACACAACTCCATTGTGACTTCAAACACCTCAATTCTATGATTTCACACACCTCCATTCTGACTTCACACACCTCCATTCTATGACTTCACACACCTCCATTCTGACTTCACACAGCTCCATTGTGTGATTTCACAAAACTCCATTCTATGATTTGACACACATCCATACTATGACTTCACACAACTCCATCTATGACTTCATACACCTCCATTCTGAGTTCAAACACCTCCATTCTGTGACTTCACACACCTCCATTCTGACTTCACACACCTCCATTCTGTGACTTCACACACTTCCATTATGACGTCACACACCTCCATTCTATGAGTTCACACACCTCCATTCTGTGACTTCACACACCTCCATTCTCACTTCACAAACCTCCATTCTGACTTCACACACCTCAATTCTGTGACTTCACACACCTCCATTCTATGATTTCACACACTTCCATTCTATGACTTCACACACCTCCATTCTGTGACTTCACACACCTCATTTCTGAGTTGACACCCCTCCCTTCTGTGATTTCACACACCTCCAATCTGAATTCACACACCTCCATTCTACGACTTCACACCTCCATTCTTTGACTTCACACACCTCCATTCCATGACTTCACACACCTCCATTCTATGTGTACACACACCTCCATTCTATGAGTTCACACACCTCCAATTTGACTTCACATACCTCCATTCTATGACTTCACACACCTTCATTCTTACTTCAGAAACATCCATTCTCTGACTTCACACACCTCCATTCTATGACTTCACAAACCTCCATTCTGTGGCTTCACACACCTCCATTCTGAGTTCCCACACCTCCATTCTGTGACTTCACACACCTCCATTCTTCCTTCACACACCTCCATTCTATGACTTCACACACTTCCATTCTATGACTTCACACACTCCATTCTGTGGCTTCACGCACCTCCATTCTGAGTTCACACACCTCCATTCTGTGACTTCACACACCTCCATTCTGTGACTTCACACACCTCCATTCTGTGACTTCACACACCTCGATCCTATGACTTCACACACCTACATTCTATGAATTCACACACCTCCATCCTGTGATTTCACACACCTCCATTGTATGACTTCACACACCTCCATTCTGTGACTTCACACACCTCCATTCTGAGTTCACACACCTCCATTCTATGACTTCACAAACCCCCATTCTGAGTTCACAGACCTCCATTCTATGACTTCACACACTTCCATTCTATGACTTCACACACCTCCATTCTGACTTCACACACGTCTATTGTTACTTCACACACCTCAGTTCTTTGACTTCACACACCTCCATTCTATGATTTCACACACCTCCATTCTATGACTTCACACACCTCCATTCTATGACTTCACACACCTCATTTCTGAGTTGACACACCTCCATTCTGTGTTTTCACACACCTCCAATCTGACTTCACGAAACTCCATTCTATGACTACACACACATCCATTCGTTGACATCAAAAACAACCATTCTATGACTTCGCACCACTCCATTGTGACTTCACACACCTCCATTCTATGAATTCACACACCTCCATTTTATGACTTCACACACCTCCATTCTATGACTTCACACACCTCCATTCTGTGACTTCACACACCTCCATTCTATGACTTCACAAACCTCCATTCTGAGTTCACAGTCCTCCATTCTATGACATCACACACCTCTATTCTGAATTCACACACCTCCATTCTATGACTTCACACACTTCCATTCTGTGATTTCACACACCTCCATTCTATGACTTCACACACCTCCATTGTGACTTCACACACCACGATTCAATGATTTCACACACTTCCATTTTGACTTCACCCACCTCCCTTCTATGCCTTCACTCACCGCCATTCTGACTTCACACAGCTTCATTCTGAGACTTCACAAACCTCCATTCTATGATTTCACACATTTCCATACTATGACTTCACACACGTCCTTCTATGACTTCACACACCTCCATTCTAACTTCACACACCTCCATTGTATGACTTCATACACCTCCATTCTGTGACTTCACACACCTCCATTCTATGACTTCACACACCTCCATTCTATGAATTCACACACCTCCATTCTTTGACTTCACACACCTACATTCTATGACTTCACACACCTCCATTCTTTGACTTCACCTACCTCCATTCTGAGTTCACACACCTCCATTCTGTGACTTCACACACCTTCATTCTGTGACTTCACACACCTCCATTCTATGACTTCACACACCTCCACTCTGTGACTTCTCACACCTCCATTCTGACTTCACACATGTCCATTCCATGACTTCACACACCTCCATTCTGTGAATTCACACACCTCCATTCTATGAGTTCACACACCTTCATTTTGACTTCACACAACTCCATTCTATGACTTCATACACCTTCATTCTTACTTCAGAAACATCCATTCTATGACTTCACACACCTCCATTATATGACTTCACTCACCTCCATTCTGAATTCACACACCTCCATTCTGTGACTTCTTACACCTCCCTTCTGACTTCACACACCTCCATTCTATGACTTCACTCACCTCCATTCTGAATTCACACACCTCCATTCTGTGACTTCTCACATCTCGATTCTGACTTCACACACCTCCATTCCATGACTTCACACACCTCCATTCTATGAGTTCACACACCTCCATTCTATGAGTTCACACACCTTTATTTTGACTTCACACACCTCCATTCTATGACTTCACACACCTTCATTCTTACTTCGCAAACATCCATTCTATGACTTCACACACTTCCATTATATGACTTCATAAACCTCCCTTCTGTGACTTCACACACCTCCATTCTGAGTTCACACATCTCCATTCTGTGACTTCACACACCTCCATTTTGACTTCACACACCTCCATTCTATGACTTCACACACTTCAATTCCATGACTTCGCACACCTCCATTCTGTGACTTCACACACCTCCATTGTGAGTTCACACACCTGCATTCTGTGACTTCACACACCTCCATTGTGTGATTTCACACACCTCCATTCTATGACTTCACACTCCTCCATTGTGACTTCACACACTACGATTCAATGATTTCACACACTTCCATTTTGACTTCACACACCTCCATTCTATGCCTTCACTCACCGCCATTCTGACTTCACACAGCTTCATTCTGAGACTTCACAAACCTCCATTCTATGATTTCACACACATCCATACTATGACTTCACACACGTCCTTCTAGGACTTCACACACCTCCATTCTGACTTCACACACCTCCATTGTATGACTTCATACACCTCCATTCTGTGACTTCACACACCTCCATTCTATGACTTGACACACTTCCATTGTGACGTCACACACCTCCATTCTATGAGTTAACACATCTCCATTCTATGACTTCACACACCTCCATTTTGACTTCACACACCTCCATTCTATGACTTCATAGACCTCGAATCTGTGACTTCACTCACTTCCACTCTATGACTTCACACTCCTCCATTCTATGACTTCCCACACCTCCACTGTGATTTCACACACCTCCATTCTATGAGTTCACACACCTCCATTCTGACTTCACACACCTCAATTCTATGACTTCACACACCTCCATTCTGACTTCACACACCTCCATTCTATGACTTCGCACACCTCCATTCTGTGACGTCACCCACCTCCATTGTGAGTTCACACACCTCCATTCTGTGACTTCACACACCTCCATTCTGTGACTTCACACACCTCCATTCTATGACTTCACACACCTCCATTCTATGACTTCACACACCTCCATTCTATGAATTCACACACCTCCATTCTTTGACTTCACACACCTACATTCTATGACTTCACACACCTCCATTCTTTGACTTCACCTACCTACATTCTGAGTTCACACACCTCCATTCTGTGACTTCACACACCTTCATTATGTGACTTCACACACCTCCATTCTATGACTTCACACACCTCCATTCTATGACTTCACACACTTCCATTCTGTGATTTCACACACCTCCATTCTATGACTTCATTCACCTCCATTCTGAATTCTCACACCTCCATTCTGTGACCTCTCACACCTCCATTCTGACTTCACACACGTCCATTCCATGACTTCACACACCTCCATTCTGTGAGTTCACACACCTCCATTCTATGAGTTCACACACCTTCATTTTAACTTCACACAACTCCATTCTATGATTTCATACACCTTCATTCTTACTTCAGAAACATCCGTTCTATGACTTCACACACCTCCATTATATGACTTCACTCACCTCCATTCTGAATTCACACACCTCCATTCTGTGGCTTCTTACACCTCCCTTCTGACTTCACACACCTCCATTCTATGACTTCACTCACCTCCATTCTGAATTCACACACCTCCATTCTGTGACTTCTCACATCTCCATTCTGACTTCACACACCTCCATTCCATGACTTCACACACCTCCATTCTATGAGTTCACACACCTCCATTCTATGAGTTCACACACCTTCATTTTGACTTCACACACCTCCATTCTATGACTTCACACACCTTCATTCTTACTTCGCAAACATCCATTCTATGACTTCACACACTTCCATTATATGACTTCATAAACCTCCATTCTGCGACTTCACACACCTCCATTGTGAGTTCACACACCTCCATTCTGTGACTTCACACACCTCCATTCTGTGACTTCACACACCTCCATTCTATGACTTCACACACCTCCGTTCTGTTAATTCACACACCTCCATTCTTTGACTTCACACACCTACGTTCTATGACTTCACACACCTCCATTCTTTGACTTCACCTACCGCCATTCTGAGTTCACACACCTCCATTCTTTGACTTCACACACCTTCATTCTGTGACTTCACACACCTTCATTCTATGACTTCACACACCTCCATTCTATGACTTCACACACTTCCATTCTGTGATTTCACACACCTCCATTCTATGACTTCACACTCCTCCATTGTGACTTCACACACCACGATTCAATGATTTCACACACTTCCATTTTGACTTCACACACCTCCATTCTATGCCTTCACTCACCGCCATTCTGACTTCACACAGCTTCATTCTGAGGCTTCACAAACCTCCATTCTATGATTTCACACACATCCATACTATGACTTCACACACGTCCTTCTATGACTTCACACACCTCCATTCTGACTTCACACACCTCCATTGTATGACTTCATACACCTCCATTCTGTGACTTCACACACCTCCATTCTATGACTTGACACACTTCCATTGTGACGTCACACACCTCCATTCTATGAGTTAACACATCTCCATTCTATGACTTTACACACCTCCATTCTGACTTCACACACCTCCATTCTATGACTTCATAGACCTCGAATCTGTGACTTCACTCACCTCCACTCTATGACTTCACACTCCTCCATTCTATGACTTCCCACACCTCCACTGTGATTTCACACACCTCCATTCTATGAGTTCACACACCTCCATTCTGACTTCACACACCTCAATTCTATGACTACACACACCTCCTTTCTGACTTCACACACCTCCATTCTGTGACTTCAAACACTTCCATTTTATGATTTCACACATCTCCATTCTATGAATTCACACAACTCCATTCTGTGACTTCACACACCTCCATTCTATGACTTCACACACCTCCATTCTGTGACGTCACCCACCTCCATTCTGAGTTCACACACCTCCATTCTGTGACTTCACACACCTTCATTCTGTGACTTCACACACCTCCATTCTATGACTTCACACACCTCCATTCTGTGACTTCATACACCTCCACTCTGTGACTTCACACAACTCCATTCTATGACTTCACACAACTCCATTGTGACTTCAAACACCTCAATTCTATGATTTCACACACCTCCATTCTGACTTCACACACCTCCATTCTATGACTTCACACACCTCCATTCTGACTTCACACAGCTCCATTGTGTGACTTCACAAAACTCCATTCTATGATTTGACACACATCCATACTATGACTTCACACAACTCCATCTATGACTTCATACACCTCCATTCTGAGTTCACACACCTCCATTCTGTGACTTCACACACCTCAATTCTGTGACTTCACACACCTCCATTCTATGATTTCACACACTTCCATTCTATGACTTCACGCACCTCCATTCTGTGACTTCACACACCTCATTTCTGAGTTGACACACCTCCCTTCTGTGATTTCACACACCTCCAATCTGAATTCATACACCTCCATTCTATGACTTCACACCTCCATTCTTTGACTTCACACACCTCCATTCCATGACTTCACACACCTCCATTCTATGAGTACACACACCTCCATTCTAGGAGTTCACACACCTCCAATTTGACTTCACATACCTCCATTCTATGACTTCACACACCTTCATTCTTACTTCAGAAACATCCATTCTCTGACTTCACACACCTCCATTCTATGACTTCACAAACCTCCATTCTGTGGCTTCACACACCTCCATTCTGAGTTCACACACCTCCATTCTGTGACTTCACACACCTCCATTCTTCCTTCACACACCTCCATTCTATGACTTCACACACTTCCATTCTATGACTTCACACACTCCATTCTGTAGCTTCATGCACTTCCATTCTGAGTTCACACACCTCCATTCTGTGACTTCACACACCTCCATTCTGTGACTTCACACACCTCCATTCTGTGACTTCACACACCTCGATCCTATGACTTCACACACCTCCATTCTATGAATTCACACACCTCCATCCTGTGATTTCACACACCTCCATTCTATGACTTCACACACCTCCATTCTGTGACTTCACACACCTCCATTCTGAGTTCACACACCTCCATTCTATGACTTCACAAACCCCCATTCTGAGTTCACAGACCTCCATTCTATGACTTCACACACTTCCATTCTATGACTTCACACACCTCCATTCTGACTTCACACACCTCTATTGTGACTTCACACACCTCAGTTCTTTGACTTCACACACCTCCATTCTATGATTTCACACACATCCAGTCTATGACTTCACACACCTCCATTCTATGACTTCACACACCTCATTTCTGAGTTGACACACCTCCATTCTGTGTTTTCACACACCTCCAATCTGACTTCACACAACTCCATTCTATGACTACACACAGATCCATTCGTTGACATCAAAAACAACCATTATATGACTTCGCACCACTCCATTGTGACTTCACACACCTCCATTCTATGAATTCACACACCTCCATTTTATGACTTCACACACCTCCATTCTATGACTTCACACACCTCCATTCTGTGACTTCACACCTCCATTCTATGACTTCACAAACCTCCATTCTGAGTTCACAGTCCTCCATTCTATGACATCACACACCTCCATTCTATGACTTCACACACCTGCAATTTTACTTCACACACCTTCATTCCAAGAGTTCACACACCTGCATTGTGGTTTCACACACCTCCATTCTATGATTTCACACACCTCCATTCTGGTTTCACACAACTCCATTCTGACTTCACACACCTCTATTCTGTGTCTTCACAGACCTCCACACTCTGACTTCACACACATCCATTTTGACTTCACACACTTCAATTCTGTGACTTCACACACCTCCTGTTGTGAGCCAGAGTGGAATCAAACTGTACCTTGGCTTGCATCAGACGATGGCTTTATTGTCTTATTGCTTTCTGGCCCTATTCTATGCAAATGACCTGAGAATTACCATATGAATGTAACACCTGAAGGTTCCCTGGGTCAGGAGGAGGGAAGAAGAGGGAGTGGAAAATAAACCGGCAGTCTCGGCAGTCTTTACCTGGACTGCGGACATCCCGGACCCGCTGTGTCTGTCTCCCTTCTATTTCTTGCTAGTCTTGGCCCCCGATTTCAGGAACCGCAATTTGCGAACCCTGGTTTGCCGTCGGTTGGCCCCGGCAACCTCCATTCTGTGACTTCACAAACTTCCATTCTTTGACTTCACACACCTCCATTCTTGGACTTCACACACCTCCATTCCATGACTTCACACACCTCAATTCTCTGAGTTCACACACCTCCATTTTGACTTCACACACCTCCATTCTATGACTTCACACACCTCCATTCTATGACTTCACACACCTTCATTCTTACTTTAGAAACATCCATTCTATGACTTCACACACCTCCATTGTATGACTTCACAAACCTCCATTCTGTGAATTCACACACCTCCATTCTGGGTCCACACACCTCCATTCTATGACTTCACACACTTCCATTCTATGACTTCACACACCTCCATTCTTTGACTTCAAACACCTCCATTTTGAGTACACAAACCTCCATTCTGTGACTTCACATACCTCCATTCTATGAATTCACACACCTCCATTCTATGACTTCACACACCTCCATTCTATGACTTCACACACCTCCATTCTATGAATTCACACACCTCCATCCTGTGATTTCACACACCTCCATTCTATGACTTCACACACCTCCATTCTGTGACTTCACACACCTCCATTCTATGACTTCACACACCTCCATTCTGTGACTTCACCCACCTCCATTGTGAGTTCACATACCTCCATTCTGTGACTTCACACACCTTCATTCTGTGACTTCACACACCTCCATTCTATGACTTCACACACCTCCATTCTATGATTTCACACACCTCCATTCTGTGACATCACGCACCTCCATTCTATGACTTCACACACCTCCATTCTGACTTCACACAGCTCCATTGTGTGACTTCACAAAACTCCATTCTATGATTTCACACACCTCCATACTATGACTTCACACACCTCCATCTATGACTTCACATACCTCCATTCTGCGTTCACACACCTCCGTTCTGTGACTTCACACACCTCCATTCTGACTTCATTCACCTCCATTGTATGACTTCACACACCTCCATTCTTTGACTTCACACACCTCCATTCTATGACTTCACACACTTCAATTGTGACGTCACACACCTCCACTCTATGAATTCACAAATCTCCATTCTATGAGTTCACACACCTCCATTCTGACTTTACACACCTCCATTCTATGACTTCACAGACCTCGAATCTGTGTCTTCAGTCACCTCCACTGTATGACTTCTCACTCCTCCATTCTATGACTTCTCACACCTCCTTTCTATGACTTCACCCACCTCCCTTCTATGACCGCACACCTCCATTCGAGACTTCACACACCTTCATTGTGTGACTTCACACACCTGCATTCTGTGACTTCACACACCTCCATTCTTTGACTTCACACACCTCTATTCTATGACTTCACACACCTTCATTCTTACTTCACAAACATCCATTCTATGACTTCACACACCTCCATTCTATGACTTCACACACCTCCATTCTGTGACTTAACACACCTCAATTCTACGTTGACACACCTCCATTCTGTGACTTCACACACCTCCATTCTGACTTCACACAGCTCCATTCTATGACTTCACACAATTCCATTCTATGACGATACACACCTCCATTCTATGACTTCACACACCTTCATTCTTATTTCACAAAAATCCATTCTATGACTTCACACACCTCCATTCTATGACTTCACACACCTCCATTTTTTGACTTCACACACCTCCATTCTAAGATTTCACACACCTCCATTGTGACTTCACACACCTCCATTCTATGAGTTCACACACCTCCATTCTGACTTCACACAGCTCCATTCTGTGACTTCACAAAACTCCATTCTATGATTCCACACACCTCCATCCTATGTCTTCACACACCTCCATCTATGACTTCACACACCTCCATTCTGAGTTCACACACCTCCATTCTGTGACTTCACACACCTCCATTCTGACTTCACACACCTTCATTGTATGACTTCACACACCTTCATTCTGTGACGTCACACACCTCTATTCTATGACTTCAAACACCTTCATTCTTTCTTCACAAACATCCATTCGGTGACTTCACACACCTCCCTTCTGTGACTTCACACCTGCATTCTGACTTCACACACCTCTATTCTCTGAATTCACACACCTCAATTCTGTGACTTCACACACCTCCATTCTGACTTCACACACCTCCATTCTATGTTTTCACACACCTCCATTCTATGACTTCACACACCTCCATTCTATGAATTCACACACCTCCATTCTGTGACTTCACACACCTCCATTCTATGACTTCACACACCTCCATTCTGTGACTTCACCCACCTCCATTGTGAGTTCACATACCTCCATTCTGTGATTCACACACCTTCATTCTGTGACTTCACACACCTCCATTCTATAACTTCACACACCTCCATTCTATGACTTCACACACCTCCATTCTGTGACTTCACGCACCTCCATTCTATGACTTCACACACCTCCATTCTGTAACTTCACACACCTTGATTCTATGATTTCACATACCACCATTCTGACTTCACACACCTCCATTCTATGACTTCACACACCTCCATTCTGACTTCACACAGCTCCATTGTGTGACTTCACAAAACTCCATTCTGTGATTTCACACACCTCCATACTATGACTTCACACACCTCCATCTCTGACTTCACACACCTCCATTCTGAGTTCACACACCTCCATTCTGTGACTTCACACACCTCAATTCTGTGACTTCACACACCTCCATTCTATGATTTCACACACTTCCATTCTATGACTTCACACACCTCCATTCTGTGACTTCACACACCTCATTTCTGAGTTGACACACCTCCCTTCTGTGATTTCACACACCTCCAATCTGAATTCATACACCTCCATTCTATGACTTCACACCTCCATTCTTTGACTTCACACACCTCCATTCCATGACTTCACACACCTTCATTCTTCACAAACATCCAATCTATGACTTCACACACCTCCGTTCTATGACTTCACACACCTCCATTTTGTGACTTCACACACCTCCATTATATGATTTCACACACCTCCATTGTGACTTCACCCACCTCCATTCTATGAGTTCACACTCTTCCATTCTGACTTCACATACCTCCATTCTATGACTTCACACACCTCCATTCTGACTTCACCCAGCTTCATTCTGTGACTTCAAAAACTCCATTCTATGATTTCACACACGTCCATACTATGACTTCACACACCTCCATCTCTCACTTCACACACCTCCATTCTGTGTTCACACACCTCCATTTTGTGAATTCATGCACCTTCATTCTGACTTCACACACCTTCATTGCATGACTTCACACACCTCCATTCTGTGACGTCATACACCTCCCTTCTATGACTTTACACACTTCCATTGTGACGCACACACCTCCATTTTATGACTTCACACACCTCCATTCTATGACTTCACACACCTCCATTCTGACGTCACAAACCTCCATTCTGTGACTTCACACACCTCCATTCTGTGACTTCACACACCTCCATTCTATGACTTCAAACACCTAAATTCTATGACTTCACAGAACTCCATTCTATCACTTCACACACCTCCATTCTCTGACGTCACACACCTCCATTCTGACTTCACACACCTCTATTCTGTGTCTTCACACACCTCAATTCTGTGACTTCATACACTTCCATTCTGACTTCACACACCTCCATTCTATGATTTCACACACCTCCATTCTATCACTTCACCGAGCTCCATTCTATGACTTCACACACCTGCATTCTGTGACTTCACACACCTCAATTCTATGACTTCACACACCTCCATTCTGACTTCACACACCTCCATTCTGTGACTTCAAACACCTCCATTCTATGATTTCTGACAACTCCATTGTATGATTTCACACACCTCCATTCTATGACTTCACACACCTCCATTCTATGACTTCACTCACATCCATTCTGAATTCACACACCTCCATTCTGTGACTTCTCACACCTCCATTCTTACTTCACACACCTCATTCTATGACTTCATACACCTCCATTCTGAATTCACACACCTCCATTCTGTGACTTCTCACACCTCCATTCTGACTTCACACACCTCCATTCCATGACTTCACACACCTCCATTCTGTGAATTCACACACCTCCATTCTATGAGTTCACACACCTTCATTTTGACTTCACACAACTCCATTCTGTGACTTCATACACCTTCATTCTTACTTCAGAAACATCCATTCTATGACTTCACACACCTCCATTATATGACTTCACTCACCTCCATTCTGAATTCACACACCTCCATTCTGTGACTTCTTACACCTTCCTTCTGACTTCACACACCTCCATTCCATGACTTCACACACCCCCATTCTATGAGTTCACAAACCTCCATTCTATGAGTTCACACACCTTCATTTTGACTTCACACACCTCCATTCTATGACTTCACACACCTTCATTCTTACTTCGCAAACATCCATTCTATGACTTCACACACCTCCATTATATGAATTCACCCACCTCCGTTCTTTGACTTCACACACCTACATTCTATGACTTCACACACCTCCATTCTGTGACTTCACACACCTCCATTCAGTGACTTCACACACGTCCATTCTATGACTTCACACACCTCCATTCTATGACTTCACACACCTCTATTCTATGAATTCACCCACCTCCGTTCTTTGACTTCACACACCTACATTCTATGACTTCACACACCTCCATTCTTTGACTTCACCTACCTCCATTCTGAGTTCACACACCTCCATTCTGTGACTTTACACACCTTCATTCTGTGACTTCACACACCTCCATTCTATGACTTCACACACCTCCATTCTATGACTTCACACACTTCCATTCTGTGATTTCACACACCTCCATTCTATGACTTCACACACCTCCATTGTGACTTCACACACCACGATTCAATGATTTCATACACTTCCATTTTGACTTCACACACCTCCATTCTATGCCTTCACTCACCGCCATTCTGACTTCACACAGCTTCATTCTGAGACTTCACAAACCTCCATTCTATGATTTCACACACCTCCATACTATGACTTCACACACGTCCTTCTATGACTTCACACACCTCCATTCTAACTTCACACACCTCCATTGTATGACTTCATACACCTCCATTCTGTGACTTCACACACCTCCATTCTATGACTTCACACACTTCCATTGTGATGTCACACACCTCCATTCTATGACTTCAAAGACCTCGAATCTGTGACTTCAGTCACCTCCACTCTATGACTTCACACTCCTCCATTCTATGACTTCCCACACCTCCACTGTGATTTCACACACCTCCATTCTATGAGTTCACACACCTCCATTCTGACTTCACACACCTCAATTCTATGACTTCACACACCTCCATTCTGACTTCACACACCTCCATTCTGTGACTTCAAACACTTCCATATTATGATTTCACACATCTATATTCTATGAATTCACACACCTCCATTCTGTGACTTCACACACCTCCATTCTATGACTTCACACACCTCCATTCTGTGACTTCACCCACCTCCATTCTGAGTTAACACACCTCCATTCTGTGACTTCACACACCTTCATTCTGTGACTTCACACACCTCCATTCTATGACTTCACACACCTCCATTCTGTGACTTCATACACCTCCATTCTGTGACTTCACACACCTCCATTCTGAGTTCACACACCTCCATTCTATGACTTCACACACCTCCATTCTGACTTCACACAGCTCCATTCTGTGACTTCACAAAACTCCATTCTATGATTTGACACACATCCATACTATGACTTCACACAACTCCATCTATGACTTCACACACCTCCATTCTGAGTTCACACACCTCCATTCTGTGCCTTCACACACCTCCATTCTGACTTCACACACCTCCATTCTGTGACTTCACACACTTCCATTATGACGTCACACACCTCCATTCTATGAGTTCACACATCCCCATTCTATGACTTCACACACCTGCATTCTGACTTCATACACCTCCATTCTATGACTTCACAGAGCTCGAATCTGTGACTTCACTCACCTCCACTCTATGACTTCACACTCCTCTATTCTATGACTACCCACACCTCCTTTCTATGACTTCACCGAACCCCATTCTATGACTTCACACCTCCAATCTGACTTCACACACCTCCTTTCTGTGACTTCACACACCTCCCTTCTATGACTTCACACACCTGCATTCTGAGTTCACACACCTCCATTCTGTGACTTCACACACCTCCATTCTGTGACTTAACACACCTCCATTCTGAGACTTCACACACCTCGATCCTATGACTTCACACACCTCCATTCTATGAATTCACACACCTCCATTCTGTGATTTCACAAACCTCCATTCTATGACTTCACACACCTCCATTCTGTTTCTTCACACACCTCCATTCTATGACTTCACACACCTCCATTCTATGGCTTCACAAACCTCCCTTCTGAGTTCACAGACCTCCATTCTATGAGTTCACACACCTCCATTCTATGACTTCACTCACCTCCATTCTGACTTCACACACCTCAATTCTGTGACTTCACACACCTCCATTCTATGATTTCACACACTTCCATTGTATGACTTCACACACCTCCATTCTTTGACTTCACACACCTCATTTCTGAGTTGACACACCTCCATTCTGTGATTTCACACACCTCAAATCTGAATTCACCCACCTCCATTCTATGACTTCACACCTCCATTCTTTGACTTCACACACCTCCATTCCATGACTTCACACACCTCCATTCTATGAGTACACACACCTCCATTCTATGAGTTCACACACCTCCATTTTGACTTCACACTCCTCCATTCTATGACTTACCACACCTTCATTCTTACTTCAGAAACATCCATTTTCTGACTTCACACACCTCCATTCTATGACTTCACAAACCTCCATTTTGTGGCTTCACACACCTCCATTCTGAGTTCACACACCTCCATTCTGTGACTTCACACACCTTCATTCCGTGACTTCACACACCTCCATTCTGTGACTTCACACACCTCGATCCTATGACTTCACACACCTACATTCTATGAATTCTCACACCTCCATTCTGTGATTTCACACACCTCCATTCTATGACTTCACACACCTCCATTCTGTGACTTCACACACCTCCATTCTGAGTTCACACACCTCCATTCTATGACTTCACAAACCCCCATTCTGAGTTCACAGACCTCCATTCTATGACTTCACACACTTCCATTCTATGACTTCACACACCTCCATTCTGACTTCACACACCTCTATTCTGACTTTACACACCTCAATTCTTTGACTTCACACACCTCCATTCTATGATTTCACACACCTCCATTCTATGACTTCACACACCTCCATTCTATGACTTCACACACCTCATTTCTGAGTTGACCCACCTCCAATCTGTGTTTTCACACACCTCCAATCTGACTTCACACAACTACATTCTATGACTTCACACACCTCCATTCGTTGACACGAAAAACAACCATTCTATGACTTCGCACCACTCCATTGTGACTTCACACACCTTCATTCTATAAATTCACACACCTGCATTTTATGACTTCACACACCTCCATTCTATGACTTCACATACCTCCATTCTGTGACTTCACACACCTCCATTCTATTCACAAACCTCCATTCTGAGTTCACAGTCCTCCATTCTATGACATCACACACCTCCATTCTATGACTTCACACACCTCCATTCTATGACTTCACACACCTCCATTCTGTGACTTCACACACCTCCATTCTATGACTTCACACACCTCCATTCTGTGACTTCACACACCTCCATTCTATGACTTCACACACCTCCATTCTATGACTTCACATACCTGCAATTTACTTCACACACCTTCATTCCAAGAGTTCACACACCTGCATTGTGGCTTCACACACCTCCATTCTATGATTTCACACACCTCCATTCTGATTTCACACACCTCCATTCTGACTTCACACACCTCTATTCTGTGTCTTCACAGACCTCCACTCTCTGACTTCACACACCTCCATTTTGACTTCACACACTTCAATTCTGTGACTTCACACACCTCCATTCTATTCACAAACCTCCATTCTGAGTTCACAGTCCTCCATTCTATGACAGCACACACCTCCATTCTATGACTTCACACACCTCCATTCTATGACTTCACACACCTACATTCTGTGACTTCACACACCTCCATTCTATGACTTCACACACCTCCATTCTGTGACTTCACACACCTCCATTCTATGACTTCACACACCTCCATTCTATGACTTCACACACCTGCAATTTTACTTCACACACCTTCATTCCAAGAGTTCACACACCTGCATTGTGGCTTCACACACCTCCATTCTATGATTTCACACACCTCCATTCTGACTTCACACACCTCTATTCTGTGTCTTCACAGACCTCCACTCTCTGACTTCACACACCTCCATTTTGACTTCACACACTTCAATTCTGTGACTTCACACACCTCCTGTTGTGAGCCAGAGTGGAATGAAAGTGTACCTTGGCTTGCATCAGACGATGGCTTTATTGTCTTCTTGCTTTCTGGCCCTATTCTATGCAAATGACCTGGGAATTACCATATGAATGTAACACCTGGAGGTTCCCTGGGTCAGGAGGAGGGAAGAAGGGGGAGTGGAAAATAAACCGGCAGTCTCGGCAGTCTTTACCTGGACTGCGGAAATCCCGGACCCGCTGTGTCTGTCTTCCTTCTATTTCTTGCTAGTCTTAGCCCCCAATTTCAGGAACCACAATCTGCGAACCCTGGTTTGCCGTCGGTTGGCCCCGGCAACCTCCATTCTGTGACTTCACACACTTCCATTCTTTGACTTCACACACCTCCATTCTTGGACTTCACACACCTCCATTCCATGACTTCACACACCTCAATTCAATGAGTTCACACACCTCCATTCTATGAGTTCACACACCTCCATTTTGACTTCACACACCTTCATTCTATGACTTCACACACCTTCATTCTTACGTTAGAAACATCCATTCTATGACTTCACACACCTCCATTGTATGACTTCACAAACCTCCATTCTGTGAATTCACACACCTCCATTCTGGTCCACACACCTCCATTCTATGAATTCACACACTTCCATTCTATGACTTCACACACCTCCATTCTTTGACTTCAAACACCTCCATTTTGAGTACACAAACCTCGATTCTGTGACTTCACACACCTCCATTCTATGAATTCACACACCTCCATTCTATGACTTCGCACACCTCCATTCTATGACTTCACACACCTCCATTCTATGAATTCACACACCTCCATTCTGTGACTTCACACACCTCAATTCTGCCTTCACACACCTCCATTCTATGTTTTCACACACCTCCATTCTATGACTTCACACACCTCCATTCTATGAATTCACACACCTCCATTCTGTGACTTCACACACCTCCATTCTATGAATTCACACACCTCCATTCTTTGACTTCACACACCTCCATTGTGAGTTCACATACCTCCATTCTGTGATTCACACACCTTCATTCTGTGACTTCACACACCTCCATTCTATGACTTCACACACCTCCATTCTATGACTTCACACACCTCCATTCTGTGACTTCACGCACCTCGATTCTATGACTTCACACACCTCCATTCTGTAACTTCACACACCTTGATTCTATGATTTCACCTACCTCCATTCTGACTTCACACACCTCCATTCTATGACTTCACACACCTCCATTCTGACTTCACACAGCTCCATTGTGTGACTTCACAAAACTCCATTCTGTGATTTCACACACCTCCATACTATGACTTCACACACCTCCATCTCTGACTTCACACACCTCCATTCTGAGTTCACACACCTCCATTCTGTGACTTCACACACCTCCATTCTGACTTCACTCACCTCCATTGTATGACTTCACACACCTCCATTCTTTGACTTCACACACTTCCATTCTATGACTTCACACACTTCAATTGTGACGTCACACACCTCCATTCTATGAATTCACAAATCTCCATTCTACGACTTCACACACCTCCATTCTGACTTTACACACCTCCATTCTATGACTTCACAGACCTCGAATCTGTGTCTTCAGTCACCTCCACTGTATGACTTCTCACTCCTGCATTCTATGACTTCCCACACCTCCTTTCTATGACTTCACCCACCTCCATTCTATGACCGCACAACTCCATTCGAGACTTCACACACCTCCATTGTGTGACTTCACACACCTGCATTCTGTGACTTCACACACCTCCATTCTTTGACTTCACACACCTCTATTCTATGATTTCACACACCTTCATTCTTCACAAACATCCATTCTATGACTTCACACACCTCCATTCTATGATTTCACACACCTCCATTCTGTGATTCACACACCTGCATTCTGTGTTAACACACCTCAATTCTACGACTTCACACACCTCCATTCTGATTTCACACATCTCCATTCTGTAACTTCACACACCTCCATTCTATGACTTCACACACCTCAATTCTGTCACTTCACACACCTCCATTCTGAGTTGACACACCTCTTTTCTGTGACTTCACACACCTCCATTCTGACTTAACACAGCTCCATTCTATGACTTCACACAACTCCATTCTGTGACGTCACACACCTCCATTCTATGACTTCACACACCTTCATTCTTATTTCACAAAAATCCATTCTATGACTTCACACACCTCCATTCTGTGACTTCACACACCTCCATTTTTTGACTTCACACACCTCCATTCTAAGATTTCACACACCTCCATTGTGACTTCACACAACTCCATTCTATGAGTTTACACACCTCCATTCTGACTTCACACAGCTCCATTCTATGACTTCACACAACTCCATTCTGTACCGTCACACACCTCCATTCTATGACTTCACACACCTTCATTCATATTTCACAAAAATCCATTCTATGACTTCACACACCTCCATTCTATGACTTCACACACCTCCATTTTTTGACTTCACACACCTCCATTCTAAGATTTCACACACCTCCATTGTGACTTCACACACCTCCATTCTATGAGTTCACACACCTCCATTCTGACTTCTCACACCTCCATTCTATGACTTCATAGACCTCGAATCTGTGACTTCACTCACCTCCACTCTATGAGTTCACACTCCTCCATTCTATGACTTCCCACACCTCCACTGCGATTTCACACACCTCCATTCTATGAGTTCACACACCTCCATTCTGACTTCACACACCTCAATTGTATGACTTCACACACCTCCATTCTGACTTCACACACCTCCATTCTGTGACTTCAAACACTTCCATTTTATGATTTCACACACCTCCATTCTGTGACTTCACACACCTCCATTCTGACTTCACACAACTCCATTGTGACTTCAAACACCTCAATTCTATGACTTCACTCACCTCCATTCTGACTTCACACACCTCCATTCTGACTTCACACACCTCAATTCTCTGACTTCACACACCTCCATTCTGAGTTCACACACCTCCATTCTGTGACTTCACACACCTCCATTCTGTGACTTCACACAACTCCATTCTGTGACTTCACACACCTCGATCCTATGACTTCACACACCTCCATTCTATGAATTCACACACCTCCATTCTGTGATTTCACACACCTCCATTCTATGACTTCACACACCTCCATTCTGTGACTTCACACACCTCCATTCTGAGTTCACACACCTCCATTCTATGACATCACAAACCCCCATTCTGAGTTCACAGACCTCCATTCTATGACTTCACACACTTCCATTCTATGACTTCACACACCTCCTTTCTGACTTCACACACCTCTATTCTGACTTTACACACCTCATTTCTTTGACTTCACACACCTCCATTCTATGATTTCACACACCTCCATTCTATGACTTCACACACCTCCATTCTATGACTTCACACACCTCATTTCTGAGTTGACCCACCTCCAATCTCTGTTTTCACACTCCTCCAATCTGACTTCACACAACTCCATTGTATGACTTCACACACCTCCATTCGTTGACATGAAAAACAACCATTCTATGACTTCGCACCACTCCATTGTGACTTCACACACCTTCATTCTATAAATTCACACACCTGCATTTTATGACTTCACACACCTCCATTCTATGACTTCACATACCTCCATTCTGTGACTTCACACACCTCCAATCTATTCACAAACTTCCATTCTGAGTTCACAGTCCTCCATTCTATGACATCACACACCTCCATTCTATGACTTCACACACCTCCATTCTATGACTTCACACACCTCCATTCTGTGACTTCACACACCTCCATTCTATGACTTCACACACCTCCATTCTGTGACTTCACACACCTCCATTCTATGACTTCACACACCTCCATTCTATGACTTCACATACCTGCAATTTACTTCACACACCTTCATTCCAAGAGTTCACACACCTGCATTGTGGCTTCACACACCTCCTTTCTATGATTTCACACACCTCCATTCTGATTTCACACACCTCCATTCTGACTTCACACACCTCTATTCTGTGTCTTCACAGACCTCCACTCTCTGACTTCACACACCTCCATTTTGACTTCACACACTTCAATTCTGTGACTTCACACACCTCCATTCTATTCACAAACCTCCATTCTGAGTTCACAGTCCTCCATTCTATGACATCACACACCTCCATTCTATGACTTCACACACCTCCATTCTATGACTTCACACACCTCCATTCTGTGACTTCACACACCTCCATTCTATGACTTCACACACCTCCATTCTGTGACTTCACACAACTCCATTCTATGACTTCACACACCTCCATTCTATGACTTCACACACCTGCAATTTTACTTCACACACCTTCATTCCAAGAGTTCACACACCTGCATTGTGGCTTCACACACCTCCATTCTATGATTTCACACACCTCCATTCTGACTTCACACACCTCTATTCTGTGTCTTCACAGACCTCCACTCTCTGACTTCACACACCTCCATTTTGACTTCACACACTTCAATTCTGTGACTTCACACACCTCCTGTTGTGAGCCAGAGTGGAATGAAAGTGTACCTTGGCTTGCATCAGACGATGGCTTTATTGTCTTCTTGCTTTCTGGCCCTATTCTATGCAAATGACCTGAGAATTACCATATGAATGTAACACCTGGAGGTTCCCTGGGTCAGGAGGAGGGAAGAAGGGGGAGTGGAAAATAAACCGGCAGTCTCGGCAGTCTTTACCTGGACTGCGGACATCCCGGACCCGCTGTGTCTGTCTCCCTTCTATTTCTTGCTAGTCTTAGCCCCCGATTTCAGGAACCGCAATCTGCGAACCCTGGTTTGCCGTCGGTTGGCCCCGGCAACCTCCATTCTGTGACTTCACACACTTCCATTCTTTGACTTCACACACCTCCATTCTTGGACTTCACACACCTCCATTCCATGACTTCACACACCTCAATTCAATGAGTTCACACACCTCCATTCTATGAGTTCACACACCTCCATTTTGACTTCACACACCTCCATTCTATGACTTCACACACCTTCATTCTTACGTTAGAAACATCCATTCTATGACTTCACACACCTCCATTGTATGACTTCACAAACCTCCATTCTGTGAATTCACACACCTCCATTCTGGGTCCACACACCTCCATTCTATGAATTCACACACTTCCATTCTATGACTTCACACACCTCCATTCTTTGACTTCAAACACCTCCCTTTTGAGTACACAAACCTCCATTCTGTGACTTCACACACCTCCATTCTATGAATTCACACACCTCCATTCTATGACTTCACACAACTCCATCCTATGACTTCACACACCTCCATTCTATGAATTCACACACCTCCATTCTGTGACTTCACACACCTCCATTCTATGACTTCACACACCTCCATTCTGTGACTTCACCCACCTCAATTGTGAGTTCACATACTTCCATTCTGTGACTTCACACACCTTCATTTTGTGACTTCACACACCTCCATTCTATGACTTCACACACCTCCATTCTATGACTTCACACACCTCCATTCTGTGACTTCACACACCTTGATTCTATGATTTCACATACCTCCATTCTGACTTCACACACCTCCATTCTATGACTTCACACCTCCATTCTGACTTCACACAGCTCCATTGTGTGACTTCACAAAACTTCATTCTATGATTTCACACACCTCCATACTATGACTTCACACACCTCCATCTATGACTTCACACACCTCCATTCCGCGTTCACACACCTTCGTTCTGTGACTTCACAAACCTCCATTCTGACTTCATTCACCTCCATTGTATGACTTCACACACCTCCATTCTTTGACTTCACACACCTCCATTCTATGACTTCACACACTTCAATTGTGACGTCACACACCTCCATTCTATGAATTCACAAATCTCCATTCTATGACTTCACACACCTCCATTCTGACTTTACACACCTCCATTCTATGACTTCACAGACCTCGAAACTGTGTCTTCAGTCACCTCCACTGTATGACTTCACACTCCTCCATTCTATGACTTCCCACACCTCCTTTCTATGACTTCACCCACCTCCTTTCTATGACCGCACACCTCCATTCGAGACTTCACACATCTTCATTGTGTGACTTCACACACCTGCATTCTGTGACTTCACACACCTCCATTCTGTGACTTCACACACCTCCATTCTATGACTTCACACACCTCTATTCTATGACTTCACACACCTCCATTCTGTGACTTAACACACCTCCATTCTGCGTTGACACACCTCCATTCTGTGACTTCACACACCTCCATTCTGACTTCACACAGCTCCATTCTATGACTTCACACAATTCCATTCTATGACGATACACACCTCCATTCTATGACTTCACACACCTTCATTCTTATTTCACAAAAATATATTCTATGACTTCACACACCTCCATTCTATGACTTCACACACCTCCATTTTTTGACTTCACACACCTCCATTCTAAGATTTCACACACCTCCATTGTGACTTCACACACCTCCATTCTATGAATTCACACACCTCCATTCTGACTTCACAAAACTCCATTCTATGATTCCACACACCTCCATACTATGTCTTCACACACCTCCATCTATGACTTCACACACCTCCATTCTGAGTTCACACACCTCCATTCTGTGACTTCACACACCTCCATTCTGACTTCACACACCTTCATTGTATGACTTCACACACCTCAATTCTATGACTTCACACACCTCCATTCTATAACTTCACAAACCTCCATTCTGTGACGTCACACACCTCCATTCTATGACTTCAAACACCTTCATTCTTTCTTCACAAACATCCATTCGGTGACTTCACACACCTCCCTTCTGTGACTTCACACCTGCATTCTGACTTCACACACCTCTATTCTGTGAATTCACACACCTCAATTCTGTGACTTCACACACCTCCATTCTGACTTCACACACCTCCATTCTATGTTTTCACACACCTCCATTCTATGACTTCACACACCTCCATTCTATGAATTCACACACCTCCATTCTGTGACTTCACCCACCTCCATTGTCAGTTCACATACCTCCATTCTGTGATTCACACACCTTCATTCTGTGACTTCACACACCTCCATTCTATGACTTCACACACCTCCATTCTATGACTTCACACACCTCCATTCTGTGACTTCACGCACCTCCATTCTATGACTTCACACACCTCCATTCTGTAACTTCACACACCTTGATTCTATGATTTCACCTACCTCCATTCTGACTTCACACACCTCCATTCTATGACTTCACACACCTCCATTCTGACTTCACACAGCTCCATTGTGTGACTTCACAAAACTCCATTCTGTGATTTCACACACCTCCATACTATGACTTCACACACCTCCATCTCTGACTTCACACACCTCCATTCTGAGTTCACACACCTCCATTCTGTGACTTCACACACCTCCATTCTGACTTCACTCACCTCCATTGTATGACTTCACACACCTCCATTCTTTGACTTCACACACCTCCATTCTATGACTTCACACACTTCAATTGTGACGTCACACACCTCCATTCTATGAATTCACAAATCTCCATTCTATGACTTCACACACCTCCATTCTGACTTTACACACCTCCATTCTATGACTTCACAGACCTCGAATCTGTGTCTTCAGTCACCTCCACTGTATGACTTCTCACTCCTGCATTCTATGACTTCCCACACCTCCTTTCTATGACTTCACCCACCTCCCTTCTATGACCGCACAACTGCATTCGAGACTTCACACACCTCCATTGTGTGACTTCACACACCTGCATTCTGTGACTTCACACACCTCCATTCTTTGACTTCACACACCTCTATTCTATGATTTCACACACCCTCATTCTTCACAAACATCCATTCTATGATTTCACACACCTCCATTCTATGATTTCACACACCTCCATTCTGTGATTCACACACCTGCATTCTGTGTTCACACACCTCAATTCTATGACTTCACACACCTCCATTCTGACTTCACACATCTCCATTCTGTAACTTCACACACCTCCATTCTGAGTTGACACACCTCTTTTCTGTGACTTCACACACCTCCATTCTGACTTCACACAGCTCCATTCTATGACTTCACACAACTCCATTCTGTGACGTCACACATCTCCATTCTATGACTTCACACACCTTCATTCTTATTTCACAAAAATCCATTCTATGACTTCACACACCTCCATTCTATGACTTCACACACCTCCATTTTTTGACTTCACACACCTCCATTCTAAGATTTCACACACCTCCATTGTGACTTCACACAACTCCATTCTATGAGTTTACACACCTCCATTCTGACTTCACACAGCTCCATTCTATGACTTCACACAACTCCATTCTGTACCGTCCCACACCTCCATTCTATGACTTCACACACCTTCATTCTTATTTCAAAAATATCCATTCTATGACTTCACACACCTCCATTCTATGACTTCACACACCTCCATTTTTTGACTTCACACACCTCCATTCTAAGATTTCACACACCTCCATTGTGACTTCACACACCTCCATTCTATGAGTTCACACACCTCCATTCTGACTTCTCACACCTCCATTCTATGACTTCATAGACCTCGAATCTGTGACTTCACTCACCTCCACTCTATGAGTTCACACTCCTCCATTCTATGACTTCCCACACCTCCACTGCGATTTCACACACCTCCATTGTATGAGTTCACACACCTCCATTCTGACTTCACACACCTCAATTGTATGACTTCACACACCTCCATTCTGACTTCACACACCTCCATTCTGTGACTTCAAACACTTCCATTTTATGATTTCACACACCTCGATTCTGTGACTTCACACACCTCCATTCTATGACTTCACACACCTACATTCTGTGACTTCACCCACCTCCATTCTGAGTTCACACACCTCCATTCTGTGACTTCACACACCTTCATACTGTGACTTCACACACCTCCATTCTATGACTTCACACAACTCCATTGTGACTTCAAACACCTCAATTCTATGACTTCACTCACCTCCATTCTGACTTCACACACCTCCATTCTGACTTCACACACCTCAATTCTCTGACTTCACACACCTCCATTCTATGATTTCACACACTTCCATTCTATGACTTCACACACCTCCATTCTATGACTTCACACACCTCATTTCTGAGTTGACACACCTCCATTCCGTGATTTCACACACCTCCAATCTGACTTCACACACCTCCATTCTATGACTTCACACACCTCCATTCGTTGACATCAAAAACCACCATTGTATGACTTCACACAACTCCATTTTGACTTCACACACCTCCATACTATGAGTTCACACACCTCCATTTTATGCCTTCACACACCTCCATTCTATTACTTCACATACCTCAATTCTATGACTTCACACACCTCCATTCTATGACTTCACACAACTCCATTCTGTGAATTCACACACCTCCACTCTATGACTTCAAACACCTTCATTCTTACTTCACAAACATCCATTCTGTGACTTCACACACCTCCATTCTGTGACTTTACACACCTTCATTCTGACTTCACACACCTCCATTCTGTGACTTTACACACCTCAATTCTGTGACTTCACACACCTCCATTCTGACTTCACACACCTCCATTCTATGGCTTCACACACCTCCATTCGATGCCTCCACACCCCTCCATTTTGTGACTTCACACACCTAAATTCTATGACTTCACACACCTCCATTGTGACTTCACACACCTCCATTCTTAGACTTCACACAGCTCCATTCTGGCTTCACACAGCTCCATTCTGTGACTCCACAAAACTCCATCCTATGATTTCACACACCTCCATACTATGACTTCACACACCTCCATCTATGACTTCATACACCTCCATTTTGAGTTCACACACCTCCATTCTGTGACTTCACACACCTCCATTCTGACTTAACACACCTCCATTGTATGACTTCACACACCTCCATTCTGTGACTAAACAAACCTCCATTCTATGACTTCACACACTTCCATTGTGACATCACACACCTCCATTCTATGAGTTCACACATCTCCATTCTATGATTTCACACACCTCCATTCTGACTTCACACACCTCCATTATATGACTTCCCACACCTTCTTTCTATGACTTCACCCACCTCCATTCTGCGACTTCACACCTCCATTATGACTTCACACACCTCCATTCTCTGACTTCAAACACCTCCATTCTATGACTTCACACACTTCCATTCTATGACTTCACACACCTCCATTCTATGACTTCACACACCTTCATTCTTCACAAACATCCATTCTATGACTTCACACACCTCCATTCTATGACTTCACACACCTCCATTTTGTGACTTCACACACCTCCATTATATGATTTCACACACCTCCATTGTGACTTCACACACCTCCATTCTATGAGTTCACACACCTCCATTCTGACTTCACACACCTCCATTCTATGACTTCACACACCTTCATTCTTCACAATCATCCAATCTATGACTTCACACACATCCATTTTATGAGTTCGCACACCTCCATTCTGACTTCACACACCTCCATTCTATGACTTCACACACCTCCATTCTGACTTCACACAGCTTCATTCTGTGACTTCAAAAACTCCATTCTATGATTTCACACACGTCCATACTATGACTTCACACACCTCCATCTCTGACTTCACACACCTCCATTCTGAGTTCACACACCTCCATTCTGTGACTTCAAACACCTCCATTCTGACTTCACACACCTTCATTGCATGACTTCACACACCTCCATTCTGTGACGTCACACACCTCCCTTCTATGACTTTACACACTTCCATTGTGACGCACACACCTCCATTTTATGACTTCACACATCTCCATTCTGTGACTTCACACACCTCCATTCTGACTTCACACACCTCCATTCTATGACTTCACACACCTCCATTCTATGACTTCACACACCTCCATTCTGACGTCACAAACCTCCATTCTGTGACTTCACACACCTACATTCTATGAGTACACACACCTAAATTCTATGACTTCACACAACTCCATTCTATGACTTCACACACCTCCATTCTGTGACTTCACACACCTCCATTCTATGACTTCAAACACCTAAATTCTATGACTTCACAGAACTCCATTCTATGACTTCACGCACCTCCATTCTATGAGTTCACACACCTTTATTCTTCACAAACATCAATTCTATGACTTCACACACCTCCATTCTATGACTTCACACACCTCCATTTTGTGACTTCACACACCTCCATTATATGATTTCACACACCTCCATTGTGACTTCACACACCTCCATTCTATGAGTTCACACACCTCCATTCTGACTTCACACACCTCCATTCT
Source organism: Megascapheus bottae (assembly GCA_024803745.1). NCBI lineage: Eukaryota > Metazoa > Chordata > Mammalia > Rodentia > Geomyidae > Megascapheus > Megascapheus bottae. The sequence goes on along the minus strand of JANJXV010000371.1, from coordinate 819,106 downwards.
ATGACTTCACACACCTTCATTCTTCACAATCATCCAATCTATGACTTCACACACCTCCATTCTATGATTTCACACACCTCCATTTTGTGACTTCACACACCTCCATTATATGATTTCACACACCTCCATTGTGACTTCACACACATCCATTTTATGAGTTCGCACACCTCCATTCTGACTTCACACACCTCCATTCTGTGACTTCACACACCTCCATTCTGACTTCACACAGCTTCATTCTGTGATTTCACAAAACTCCATTCTATGATTTCACACACGTCCATACTATGACTTCACACACCTCCATCTCTGACTTCACACACCTCCATTCTGAGTTCACACACCTCCATTCTGTGACTTCAAACACCTCCATTCTGACTTCACACACCTTCATTGCATGACCTCACACACCTACATTCTGTGACGTCACACACCTCCCTTCTATGACTTTACACACTTCCATTGTGACGCACACACCTCCATTTTATGAATTCACACATCTCCATTCTGTGACTTCACACACCTCCATTCTGACTTCACACACCTCCATTCTATGACTTCACACACCTCCATTCTATGACTTAACACACCTCCATTCTGACGTCACAAACCTCCATTCTGTGACTTCACACACCTACATTCTATGAGTAAACACACCTAAATTCTATGACTTCACACAACTCCATTCTATGACTTCACACACCTCCATTCTGTGACTTCACACACCTCCATTCTATGACTTCAAACACCTAAATTCTATGACTTCACAGAACTCCATTCTATGACTTCATACACCTCCATTCTGTGACTTCACACACCTCCATTCTGACTTCACACACCTCTATTCTGTGTCTTCACACACCTCAATTCTGTGACTTCACACACTTCCATTCTTACTTCACACACCTCCATTCTATGATTTCACACACCTCCATTCTATGACTTCACCCAGCTCCATTCTATGACTTCACTCACCTCCATTCTGAATTCACACACCTCCATTCTGTGACTTCTCACACCTCCATTCTTACTTCACACACCTCCATTCTATGACTTCATTCACCTCCATTCTGAATTCACACACCTACATTCTGTGACTTCTCACACCTCCATTCTGATTTCACACACCTCCATTCCATGACTTCACACACCTCCATTCTGTGAACTCACACACCTCTATTCTATGAGTTCACACACCTTCATTTTGACTTCACACAACTCCATTCTATGACTTCATACACCTTCATTCTTACTTCAGAAACATCCATTCTATGACTTCACACACCTCCATTATATGACTTCACTCACCTCCATTCTGAATTCACACACCTCCATTCTGTGACTTCTGACACCTCCCTTCTGACTTCACACACCTCCATTCTATCACTTCACTCACCTCCATTCTGAATTCACACACTTCCATTCTGTGACTTCTCACACCTCCATTCTGACTTCACACACCTCCATTCCATGACTTCACACACCTCCATTCTATGAGTTCACACACCTCCATTCTATGAGTTCACACACCTTCATTTTGACTTCACACACCTCCATTCTATGACTTCACACACCTTCATTCATACTTCGCAAACATCCATTCTATGACTTCACACACCTCCATTATATGACTTCAAACACCTCCATTCTGTGACTTCACACACATCAATTGTGAGTTCACACACCTCCATTCTGTGACTTCACTCACCTCCATTCTGTGACTTCACACACCTCCATTCTATGACTTCACACACCTCCATTCTATGACTTCACACACCTCCATTCTATGAATTCACACACCTCAATTCTGTGACTTCACATACCTACATTCTATGACTTCACACACCTCCATTCTTTGACTTCACCTACCTCCATTCTGAGTTCACACACCTCCATTCTGTGACTTCACACACCTTCATTCTGTGACTTCACACACCTCCATTCTATGACTCCACAAACCTCCATTCTATGACTTCACACACCTCCATTCTGTGATTTCACACACCTCCATTCTATGACTTCACACACCTCCATTTTGACTTCACACACCACGATTCAATGATTTCACACACTTCCATCTTGACTTCACACACCTCCATTCTATGCCTTCACTCACCGCCATTCTGACTTCACACAGCTTCATTCTGAGACTTCACAAACCTCCATTCTATGATTTCACACACCTCCATACTATGACTTCACACACGTCCTTCTATGACTTCACACACCTCCATTCTAAATTCACACACCTCCATTGTATGACTTCATACACCTCCATTCTGTGACTTCACACACCTCCATTCTATGACTTCACACACTTCCATTGTGACGTCACACACACCATTCTATGAGTTAACACATCTCCATTCTATGACTTCACACACCTCCATTCTGACTTCACACACCTCCATTCTATGACTTCATACACCTCGAATCTGTGACTTCACTCACCTCCACTCTATGACTTCACACTCCTCCATTCTATGACTTCGCACACCTCCACTGTGATTTCACACACCTCCATTCTATGAGTTCACATACCTCCATTCTGACTTCACACACCTCAATTCTATGACTTCACACACCTCCATTCTGACTTCACACACCTCCATTCTGTGACTTCAAACACTTCCATTTTATGATTTCACACACCTCCATTCTATGTATTCACACACCTCCATTCTGTGACTTCACACACCTCCATTCTATGAATTCACACACCTCAATTCTGTGACTTCACATACCTACATTCTATGACTTCACACACCTCCATTCTTTGACTTCACCTACCTCCATTCTGAGTTCACACACCTCCATTCTGTGACTTCACACACCTTCATTCTGTGACTTCACACACCTCCATTCTATGACTCCACAAACCTCCATTCTATGACTTCACACACCTCCATTCTGTGATTTCACACACCTCCATTCTATGACTTCACACACCTCCATTTTGACTTCACACACCACGATTCAATGATTTCACACACTTCCATCTTGACTTCACACACCTCCATTCTATGCCTTCACTCACCGCCATTCTGACTTCACACAGCTTCATTCTGAGACTTCACAAACCTCCATTCTATGATTTCACACACCTCCATACTATGACTTCACACACGTCCTTCTATGACTTCACACACCTCCATTCTAAATTCACACACCTCCATTGTATGACTTCATACACCTCCATTCTGTGACTTCACACACCTCCATTCTATGACTTCACACACTTCCATTGTGACGTCACACACACCATTCTATGAGTTAACACATCTCCATTCTATGACTTCACACACCTCCAATTTGACTTCACACACCTCCATTCTGACTTCACACACCTCCATTCTATGACTTCATAGACCTCGAATCTGTGACTTCACTCACCTCCACTCTATGACTTCACACTCCTCCATTCTATGACTTCGCACACCTCCACTGTGATTTCACACACCTCCATTCTATGAGTTCACATACCTCCATTCTGACTTCACACACCTCAATTCTATGACTTCACACACCTCCATTCTGACTTCACACACCTCCATTCTGTGACTTCAAACACTTCCATTTTATGATTTCACACACCTCCATCCTATGTATTCACACACCTCCATTCTGTGACTTCACACACCTCCATTCTATGATTTCACACACCTCCATTCTGTGACTTCATCCACCTCCATTCTGAGTTCACACACCTCCATTCTGTGACTTCACACACCTTCATTCTGTGACTTCACTCACCTCTATTCTATGACTTCACACAACTCCATTGTGACTTCAAACACCTCAATTCTATGATTTCACACACCTCCATTCTGACTTCACACACCTCCATTCTATGACTTCACACAACTCCATTCTGACTTCACACAGCTCCATTCTGTGACTTCACAAAACTCCATTCTATGATTTGACACACATCCATGCTATGACTTCACACAACTCCATCTAAGACTTCACACACCTCCATTCTGAGTTCACACACCTCCATTCTGTGACTTCACACACCTCCATTCTGACTTCACACACCTCCGTTGTATGACTTCACACACCCCCATTCTGTGACTTCACACACTTCCATTATGACGTCACACACCTCCATTCTATGAGTTCACACATCTCCATTCTATGACTTCACACACCTGCATTCTGACTTCACACACCTCCATTCTATGACTTCACAGACCTCGAATCTCTGACTTCACTCACCTCCACTCTATGACTTCACACTCCTCTATTCTATGACTTCCCACACGTCCTTTCTATGACTTCACCGAACCCCATTCTATGACTTCACACCTCCAATCTGACTTCACACACCTCCATTCTGTGACTTCACACACCTCCCTTCTATGACTTCACACACCTCAATTCTTCGATTTCACACTCCTTCATTCTTACTTCAGAAATATCCATTCTCTGACTTCACACACCTCCATTCTATGACTTCACAAACCTACATTCTGTGACTTCACACACCTCCATTCTGAGTTCACACACCTCCTTTCTATGACTTCACACACTTCCATTCTATGACTTCACACACCTCCATTCTGTGGCTTCACACACCTACATTCTGAGTTCACACACCTCCATTCTGTGACTTCACACACCTCCATTCTTTGACTTCACACATCTCGATCCTATGACTTCACACACCTCGGTCCTATGACTTCACACACCTCCATTCTATTAATTCACACACCTCCATTCTGTGATTTCACAAACCTCCATCCTATGACTTCACACACCTCCATTCTGTGACTTCACACACCTCCATTCTATGACTTCACATACCTCCATTCTATGACTTCACAAACCTCCCTTCTGAGTTCACAGACCTCCATTATATGACTTCACACACCTCCATTCTATGATTTCACTCACCTCCATTCTGACTTCACACACCTCCATTCTGACTTCACACACCTCAATTCTGTGACTTCACACACCTCCATTCTATGATTTCACACACTTCCATTCTATGACTTCATACACCTCCATTCTATGACTTCACACACCACATTTCTGAGTTGACACACCTCCATTCTGTGATTTCACACACCTCCAATCTGAATTCACACACCTCCATTCTATGACTTCACACACCTCCATTCGTTGACATCAAAAACCACCATTCTATGACTTCACACAACTCCATTTTGACTTCACCAACATCCATTCTGTGACTTCACACACCTCCATTCTGTGACTTCACACACCTTCATTCTGACTTCACACACCTCCATTCTGTGACTTCACACACCTCAATTCTGTGACATCACACACCTCCATTCTGACTTCACACACCTCCATTCTACGACTTCATACACCTCCATTCGATGCCTTCACACACCTCCATTGTGACTTCACACACCTACATTCTATGACTTCACACACCTCCATTCTATGACTTCACACATCTCCATTTTGTGACTTCACACACTTCCATTCTATGACTTCACACACCTCCATTCTATGACTTCACACACCTCCACTGTGACTTCACACACCTCCATTCTAAGACTTCACACAGCTCCATTCTGACTTCACACAGCTCCATTCTGTGACTCCACAAAACTCCATCCTATGATTTCACACACCTCCATACTATGACTTCACACACCTCCATCTATGACTTCACACACCTCCATTTTGAGTTAACACACCTCCATTCTGTGACTTCACACACCTCCATTCTGACTTAACACACCTCCATAGTATGACTTCACACACCTCCATTCTGTGACTTCACACACCTCCATTCTATGACTTCACACACTTCCATTTTGACATCACACACCTCCATTCTATGAGTTCACACATCTCCATTCTATGACTTCACACACCTCCATTCTGACTTTACACACCTCCATTCTATGACTTCCCACACCTTCTTTCTATGACTTCACCCACCTCTATTCTGCGACTTCACACCTCCATTATGACTTCACACACCTCCATTATATGATTTCACACACCTCCATTGTGACTTCACACACCTCCATTCTATGAGTTCACACACCTCCATTCTGACTTCACACACCTCCATTCTATGACTTCACACACCTCAATTCTGACTTCACACAGCTCCATTCTGTGACTTCACAAAACTCCATTCTATGATTTCACTCACGTCCATACTATGACTTCACACACCTCCATCTCTGACTTCACACACCTCCATTCTGAGTTCACACACCTCCATTCTGTGACTTCAAACACCTCCATTCTGACTTCACACACCTTCATTGCATGACTTCACACACCTCTTTTCTGTGACGTCACACACCTCCCTTCTATGACTTCACACACTTCCATTGTGTCGCACACACCTCCATTTTATGAGTTCACACATCTCCATTCTATGATTTCACACACCTCCATTCGGACTTCACACACCTCCATACTATGACTTCACACACCTCCATTGTATGACTTCACACACCTCCATTCTGACGTCACAAACCTCCATTTTGTGACTTCACACGCCTCCATTCTATGAGTTCAAACACCTAAATTCTATGACTTCACACAACTCCATGCTATAACTTCACACACCTCCATTCTGTGACTTCACACACCTCCATTCTATGACTTCAAACCCCTAAATTCTATGACTTCACACAACTCCATTCTATGACTTCACACACCTCCATTCTGACTTCACACACCTCTATTCTGTGTCTTCACACACCTCAATTCTGTGACTTCACACACTTCCATTCTGACTTCACACACCTCCGTTCTATGATTTCACACACCTCCATTCTATGACTTCACCCAGCTCCATTCTATGACTTCACACACCTGCATTCTGTGACTTCACACACCTCAATTCTATGACTTCACACACCTCCATTCTGACTTCACACACCTCCATTCTGTGACTTCAAACACCTCCATTCTATGATTTCAGACACCTCCATTGTATGATTTCACACACCTCCATTCTATGACTTCACACACCTCCATTCTATGACTTCACTCACATCCATTCTGAATTCACACACCTCCATTCTGTGACTTCTCACACCTCCATTCTGACTTCACACACCTCCCTTCTATGACTTCACTCACCTCCATTCTGAATTCACACCCCTCCATTCTGTGACTTCTCACACGTCCATTCTGACTTCACACACCTCCATTCCATGACTTCACACACCTCCATTCTGTGACTTCACACACCTCCATTCTATGACTTCACACACTTCAATTGTGACGTCACACACCTCCATTCTATGATTTCACACACCTCCATTTTGTGACTTCACACACCTCCATTATATGATTTCACACACCTCCATTGTGACTTCACACACATCCATTTTATGAGTTCGCACACCTCCATTCTGACTTCACACACCTCCATTCTGTGACTTCACACACCTCCATTCTGACTTCACACAGCTTCATTCTGTGATTTCACAAAACTCCATTCTATGATTTCACACACGTCCATACTATGACTTCACACACCTCCATCTCTGACTTCACACACCTCCATTCTGAGTTCACACACCTCCATTCTGTGACTTCAAACACCTCCATTCTGACTTCACACACCTTCATTGCATGACCTCACACATCTACATTCTGTGACGTCACACACCTCCCTTCTATGACTTTACACACTTCCATTGTGACGCACACACCTCCATTTTATGACTTCACACACCTCCATTCTATGAGTACACACACCTAAATTCTATGACTTCACACAACTCCATTCTATGACTTCACACACCTCCATTCTGTGACTTCACACACCTCCATTCTATGACTTCAAACACCTAAATTCTATGACTTCACAGAACTCCATTCTATGACTTCATACACCTCCATTCTGTGACTTCACACACCTCCATTCTGACTTCACACACCTCTATTCTGTGTCTTCACACACCTCAATTCTGTGACTTCACACACTTCCATTCTTACTTCACACACCTCCATTCTATGATTTCACACACCTCCATTCTATGACTTCACCCAGCTCCATTCTATGACTTCACTCACCTCCATTCTGAATTCACACACCTCCATTCTGTGACTTCTCACACCTCCATTCTTACTTCACACACCTCCATTCTATGACTTCATTCACCTCCATTCTGAATTCACACACCTACATTCTGATTTCACACACCTCCATTCCATGACTTCACACACCTCCATTCTGTGAACTCACACACCTCTATTCTATGAGTTCACACACCTTCATTTTGACTTCACACAACTCCATTCTATGACTTCATACACCTTCATTCTTACTTCAGAAACATCCATTCTATGACTTCACACACCTCCATTATATGACTTCACTCACCTCCATTCTGAATTCACACACTTCCATTCTGTGACTTCTGACACCTCCCTTCTGACTTCACACACCTCCATTCTATCACTTCACTCACCTCCATTCTGAATTCACACACTTCCATTCTGTGACTTCTCACACCTCCATTCTGACTTCACACACCTCCATTCCATGACTTCACACACCTCCATTCTATGAGTTCACACACCTCCATTCTATGAGTTCACACACCTTCATTTTGACTTCACACACCTCCATTCTATGACTTCACACACCTTCATTCATACTTCGCAAACATCCATTCTATGACTTCACACACCTCCATTATATGACTTCACACACCTCCATTCTGTGACTTCACACACCTCAATTGTGAGTTCACACACCTCCATTCTGTGACTTCACTCACCTCCATTCTGTGACTTCACACACCTCCATTCTATGACTTCACACACCTCCATTCTATGACTTCACACACCTCCATTCTATGAATTCACACACCTCAATTCGGTGACTTCACATACCTACATTCTATGACTTCACACACCTCCATTCTTTGACTTCACCTACCTCCATTCTGAGTTCACACACCTCCATTCTGTGACTTCACACACCTTCATTCTGTGACTTCACACACCTCCATTCTATGACTCCACAAACCTCCATTCTATGACTTCACACACCTCCATTCTGTGATTTCACACACCTCCATTCTATGACTTCACACACCTCCATTTTGACTTCACACACCACGATTCAATGATTTCACACACTTCCATCTTGACTTCACACACCTCCATTCTATGCCTTCACTCACCGCCATTCTGACTTCACACAGCTTCATTCTGAGACTTCACAAACCTCCATTCTATGATTTCACACACCTCCATACTATGACATCACACACGTCCTTCTATGACTTCACACACCTCCATTCTGAATTCACACACCTCCATTGTATGACTTCATACACCTCCATTCTGTGACTTCACACACCTCCATTCTATGACTTCACACACTTCCATTGTGACGTCACACACACCATTCTATGAGTTAACACATCTCCATTCTATGACTTCACACACCTCCATTCTGACTTCACACACCTCCATTCTATGACTTCATAGACCTCGAATCTGTGACTTCACTCACGTCCACTCTATGACTTCACACTCCTCCATTCTATGACTTCGCACACCTCCACTGTGATTTCAGACACCTCCATTCTATGAGTTCACATACCTCCATTCTGACTTCACATACCTCAATTCTATGACTTCACACACCTCCATTCTGACTTCACACACCTCCATTCTGTGACTTCAAACACTTCCATTTTATGATTTCACACACCTCCATTCTATGTATTCACACACCTCCATTCTGTGACTTCACACACCTCCATTCTATGATTTCACACACCTCCATTCTGTGACTTCATCCACCTCCATTCTGAGTTCACACACCTCCATTCTGTGACTTCACACACCTTCATTCTGTGACTTCACTCACCTCTATTCTATGACTTCACACAACTCCATTGTGACTTCAAACACCTCAATTCTATGATTTCACACACCTCCATTCTGACTTCACACACCTCCATTCTATGACTTCACACACCTCCATTCTGACTTCACACAGCTCCATTCTGTGACTTCACAAAACTCCATTCTATGATTTGACACACATCCATGCTATGACTTCACACAACTCCATCTAAGACTTCACACACCTCCATTCTGAGTTCACACACCTCCATTCTGTGACTTCACACACCTCCATTCTGACTTCACACACCTCCATTCTATGACTTCACAGACCTCGAATCTGTGACTTCACTCACCTCCACTCTATGACTTCACACTCCTCTATTCTATGACTTCCCACACGTCCTTTCTATGACTTCACCGAACCCCATTCTATGACTTCACACCTCCAATCTGACTTCACACACCTCCATTCTGTGACTTCACACACCTCCCTTCTATGACTTCACACACCTCAATTCTTCGATTTCACACACCTTCATTCTTACTTCAGAAATATCCATTCTCTGACTTCACACACCTCCATTCTATGACTTCACAAACCTCCATTCTGTGACTTCACACACCTCCATTCTGAGTTCACACACCTCCTTTCTATGACTTCACACACTTCCATTCTATGACTTCACACACCTCCATTCTGTGGCTTCACACACCTACATTCTGAGTTCACACACCTCCATTCTGTGACTTCACACACCTCCATTCTTTGACTTCACACATCTCGATCCTATGACTTCACACACCTCGATCCTATGACTTCACACACCTCCATTCTATAAATTCACACACCTCCATTCTGTGATTTCATAAACCTCCATCCTATGACTTCACACACCTCCATTCTGTGACTTCACACACCTCCATTCTATGACTTCACACACCTCCATTCTATGACTTCACAAACCTCCCTTCTGAGTTCACAGACCTCCATTATATGACTTCACACACCTCCATTCTATGATTTCACTCACCTCCATTCTGACTTCACACACCTCCATTCTGACTTCACACACCTCAATTCTGTGACTTCACACACCTCCATTCTATGATTTCACACACTTCCATTCTATGACTTCATACACCTCCATTCTATGACTTCACACACCACATTTCTGAGTTGACACACCTCCATTCTGTGATTTCACACACCTCCAATCTGAATTCACACACCTCCATTCTATGACTTCACACACCTCCATTCGTTGACATCAAAAACCACCATTCTATGACTTCACACAACTCCATTTTGACTTCACCAACATCCATTCTGTGACTTCACACACCTCCATTCTGTGACTTCACACACCTTCATTCTGACTTCACACACCTCCATTCTGTGACTTCACACACCTCAATTCTGTGACTTCACACACCTCCATTCTGACTTCACACACCTCCATTCTACGACTTCATACACCTCCATTCGATGCCTTCACACACCTCCATTGTGACTTCACACACCTACATTCTATGACTTCACACACCTCCATTCTATGACTTCACACATCTCCATTTTGTGACTTCACACACTTCCATTCTATGACTTCACACACCTCCATTCTATGACTTCACACACCTCCACTGTGACTTCACACACCTCCATTCTAAGACTTCACACAGCTCCATTCTGACTTCACACAGCTCCATTCTGTGACTCCACAAAACTCCATCCTATGATTTCACACACCTCCATACTATGACTTCACACACCTCCATCTATGACTTCACACACCTCCATTTTGAGTTAACACACCTCCATTCTGTGACTTCACACACCTCCATTCTGACTTAACACACCTCCATAGTATGACTTCACACACCTCCATTCTGTGACTTCACACACCTCCATTCTATGACTTCACACACTTCCATTGTGACATCACACACCTCCATTCTATGAGTTCACACATCTCCATTCTATGACTTCACACACCTCCATTCTGACTTTACACACCTCCATTCTATGACTTCCGACACCTTCTTTCTATGACTTCACCCACCTCCATTCTGCGACTTCACACCTCCATTATGACTTCACACACCTCCATTATATGATTTCACACACCTCCATTGTGACTTCACACACCTCCATTCTATGAGTTCACACACCTCCATTCTGACTTCACACACCTCCATTCTATGACTTCACACACCTCAATTCTGACTTCACACAGCTCCATTCTGTGACTTCACAAAACTCCATTCTATGATTTCACACACGTCCATACTATGACTTCACACACCTCCATCTCTGACTTCACACACCTCCATTCTGAGTTCACACACCTCCATTCTGTGACTTCAAACACCTCCATTCTGACTTCACACACCTTCATTGCATGACTTCACACACCTCTTTTCTGTGACGTCACACACCTCCCTTCTATGACTTCACACACTTCCATTGTGTCGCACACACCTCCATTTTATGAGTTCACACATCTCCATTCTATGATTTCACACACCTCCATTCGGACTTCACACACCTCCATACTATGACTTCACACACCTCCATTGTATGACTTCACACACCTCCATTCTGACGTCACAAACCTCCATTTTGTGACTTCACACGCCTCCATTCTATGAGTTCAAACACCTAAATTCTATGACTTCACACAACTCCATGCTATAACTTCACACACCTCCATTCTGTGACTTCACACACCTCCATTCTATGACTTCAAACCCCTAAATTCTATGACTTCACACAACTCCATTCTATGACTTCACACACCTCCATTCTGACTTCACACACCTCTATTCTGTGTCTTCACACACCTCAATTCTGTGACTTCACACACTTCCATTCTGACTTCACACACCTCCGTTCTATGATTTCACACACCTCCATTCTATGACTTCACCCAGCTCCATTCTATGACTTCACACACCTGCATTCTGTGACTTCACACACCTCAATTCTATGACTTCACACACCTCCATTCTGACTTCACACACCTCCATTCTGTGACTTCAAACACCTCCATTCTATGATTTCAGACACCTCTATTGTATGATTTCACACACCTCCATTCTATGACTTCACACACCTCCATTCTATGACTTCACTCACATCCATTCTGAATTCACACACCTCCATTCTGTGACTTCTCACACCTCCATTCTGACTTCACACACCTCCCTTCTATGACTTCACTCACCTCCATTCTGAATTCACACCCCTCCATTCTGTGACTTCTCACACGTCCATTCTGACTTCACACACCTCCATTCCATGACTTCACACACCTCCATTCTGTGACTTCACACACCTCCATTCTATGACTTCACACACTTCAATTGTGACGTCACACACCTCCATTCTATGAATTCACAAATCTCCATTCTATGACTTCACACACCTCGATTCTGACTTTACACACCTCCATTCTATGACTTCACAGACCTCGAATCTGTGTTTTCACTCACCTCCACTGTATGACTTCACACTCCTCCATTCTATGACTTCCCACACCTCCTTTCTATGACTTCACCCACCTCCCTTCTATGACCGCACACCTCCATTCGAGACTTCACACACCTCCATTGTGTGACTTCACACACCTCCATTCTTTGACTTCACACACCTCTATTCTATGACTTCACACACCTTCATTCTTACTTCACAAACCTCCATTCTATGACTTCACACACCTCCATTCTATGATTTCACACACCTCCATTCTGTGATTCACACACCTGCATTCTGTGTTCACAAACCTCAATTCTGTGACTTCACACACCTCCATTCTGACTTCACACACCTCCATTCTATAACTTCACACACCTCCATTCTATGACTTCACACACCTCCATGCTGTGACTTAACACACCTCCATTCTGCGTTGACACACCTCCATTCTGTGACTTCACACACCTCCATTCTGACTTCACACAGCTCCATTCTATGACTTCACACAACTCCATTCTGTGACGTCACACACCTCCATTCTATGACTTCACACACATTCATTCTTATTTCACAAAAATCCATTCTATGACTTCACACACCTCCATTCTATGACTTCACACACCTCCATTTTTTGACTTCACACACCTCCATTCTAAGATTTCACACACCTCCATTGTGACTTCACACACCTCCATTCTATGAGTTCACACACCGCCATTCTGACTTCACACAGCTCCATTCTGTGACTTCACAAAACTCCATTCTATGATTCCACACACCTCCATACTATGTCTTCACACACCTCCATCTATGACTTCACACACCTCCATTCTGAGTTCACACACCTCCACTCTGTGACTTCACACACCTCCGTTCTGACTTCACACACCTCCATTCTGTGACTTCACACACCTTCATTCTGTGACTTCACACACCTCCATTCTATGACTTCACACACCTCCATTCTGTGACTTCACACACCTCCATTCTGAGTTGACACACCTCCATTCTGTGACTTCACACACCTCCATTCTGACTTCACACAGCTCCATTCTATGACTTCACACAACTCCATTCTGTGACGTCACACACCTCCATTCTATGACTTCACACACATTCATTCTTATTTCACAAAAATGCATTCTATGACTTCACACACCTCCATTCTATTACTTCACACACCTCCATTTTTTGACTTCACACACCTCCATTCTAAGATTTCACACACCTCCATTGTGACTTCACACACCTCCATTCTATGAGTTCACACACCGCCATTCTGACTTCACACAGCTCCATTCTGTGACTTCACAAAACTCCATTCTATGATTCCACACACCTCCATACTATGTCTTCACACACCTCCATCTATGACTTCACACACCTCCATTCTGAGTTCACACACCTCCACTCTGTGACTTCACACACCTCCGTTCTGACTTCACACACCTCCATTCTGTGACTTCACACACCTTCATTCTGTGACTTCACACACCTCCATTCTATGACTTCACACACCTCCATTCTGTGACTTCACACACCTCCATTCTGAGTTGACACACCTCCATTCTGTGACTTCACACACCTCCATTCTGACTTCACACAGCTCCATTCTATGACTTCACACAACTCCATTCTGTGACGTCACACACCTCCATTCTATGACTTCACACACATTCATTCTTATTTCACAAAAATGCATTCTATGACTTCACACACCTCCATTCTATTACTTCACACACCTCCATTTTTTGACTTCACACACCTCCATTCTAAGATTTCACACACCTCCATTGTGACTTCACACACCTCCATTCTATGAGTTCACACACCTCCATTCTGACTTCACACAGCTCCATTCTGTGACTTCACAAAACTCCATTCTATGATTCCACACACCTCCATACTATGTCTTCACACACCTCCATCTATGACTTCACACACCTCCATTCTGAGTTCACACACCTCCACTCCTTGACTTCACACACCTCCATTCTGACTTCAAACACCTTCATTGTATGACTTCACACACCTCAATTCTATCACTTCACACACCTCCATTCTATACCTTCTCACACCATTCTGTGACGTCACACACCTCCATGCTATGACTTCAAACACCTTCATTCTTACTTCACAAACATCCATTCTGTGACTTCACACACCTTCCTTCTGTGACTTCACACCTGCATTCTGACTTCACAAACCTCTATTCTGTGAATTCACACACCTCAATTCTGTGACTTCACACACCTCCATTCTGACTTCACACACCTCCATTCTATATTTTCACACACCTCCATTCTATGACTTCACTCACCTCCATTCTGTGACTTCACACACCTCCATTCTGACTTCACACACTTCCATTCTGACTTCACACAGCTCCATTCTATGACTTCACAAACCTCCATTCTGTGCCTTCACACACCTCCATTCTATGACTTCACACACCTCCACTGTGATTTCACACACCTCCATTCTATGAGTTCACACACCTCCATTCTGACTTCACACACCTCAATTCTATGACTTCACACACCTCCGTTCTGACTTCACACACCTCCATTCTGTGACTTCATACACTTCCATTTTATGATTTCACACACCTCCATTCTATGAATTCACACACCTCCATTCTGTGACTTCACATACCTCCGTTCTATGACTTCACACACCTCCATTCTGTGACTTCACCCACCTCCATTCTGAGTTCACACACCTCCATTCTGTGACTTCACACACCTTCATTCTGTGACTTCACACACCTCCATTCTATGACTTCACACACCTCCATTCTGTGACTTCATACACCTCCATTCTGTGACTTCACACACCTCCATTCTATGACTTCACACAACTCCATTTTGACTTCAAACACCTCAGTTCTATGATTTCACACACCTCCATTCTGACTTCACACACCTCCATTCCATGACTTCACACACCTCCATTCTGACTTCACACCGCTCCATTCTGTGACTTCACAAAACTCCATTCTATGATTTGACACACATCCATACTATGACTTCAAACACCTCCATCTATGACTTCACACACCTCTATTCTGAGTTCAGACACCTCCATTCTGTGACTTCACACACCTCCATTCTGACTTCACACACCTCCGTTGTATGACTTCACACACCTCCATTCTGTGACTTCACACACTTCCATTATGACGTCACACACCTCCATTCTATGAGTTCACACATCTCCATTCTATGACTTCACACACCTGCATTCTGACTTCACGCACCTCCATTCTATGACTTCACAGACCTCGAATCTGTGACTTCACTCACCTCCACTCTATGACTTCACACTCCTCCATTCTATGACTTCCCACACCTCCTTTCTATGACTTCACCCAACCCCATTCTATGACTTCACACCTCCATTCTGACTTCACACACCTCCATTCTGTGACTTCACACACCTCCCTTCTATGACTTCACACACCTCCATTCTTTGATTTCACACACCTTCATTCTTACTTCAGAAATATCCATTCTCTGACTTCACACACCTCCATTCTGCGACTTCACAAACCTCCATTCTGTGACTTCACACACCTCCATTCTGAGTTCACACACCTCCTTTCTATGACTTCACACACTTCCATTCTATGACTTCACACACCTCCATTCTGTGACTTCACACACCTCCATTCTGTGACTTCACACACCTCCATTCTGGGATTTCACAAACCTCGATCCTATGACTTCACACACCTCCATTCTATGCATTCACACACCTCCATTCTGGGATTTCACAAACCTCCATTCTGACTTCACACACCTCAATTCTGTGACTTCACACACCTCCATTCTGACTTCACACATCTCCATTCGTGACTTCACAAACCTCCATTCTATGACTTCACACACCTCCATTCTGACTTCACACACCTCAATTCTGTGACTTCACACACCTCCATTCTGACTTCACACATCTCCATTTGTGACTTCACACACCTCCATTCTATGACTTCACACACCTCCATTCTCTGACTTCAAACACCTCCATTCTATGACTTCACACACTTCCACTCTATTACTTCACACACCTCCATTCTATAACTACACACACCTCCATTCTTTGACTTCACACACCTCCATTCTATGACTTCACACACCTTCATTCTTCACAAACATCCATTCTATGACTTCACACACCTCCATTCCATGACTTCACACACCTCCATTATGTGACTTCACAAACCTCCCTTCTGTGGTCACGCACCTCAATTCTGTGACTTCACACACCTCCATTCTGAGTTGACACACCTTCATTCTGTGACTTCACACACGTCCATTCTGACTTCACACATCTCCATTCTATGAGTTCACACAACTCCATTCTGTGACGTCACACACCTCCATTCTATGACTTCACACACCTTCATTCTTACTTCAAAAACATCAATTCTATGACTTCACACACCTCCATTCTATGACTTCACACACCTCCATTTTGTGACTTCACACACCTCCATTTTATGATTTCACACCCCTCCATTGTGACTTCACACACCTCCATTCTATGAGTTCACACACCTCCATTCTGACTTCACACACCTCCATTCTATGACTTCACACACCTCCATTCTGACTTCACACAGCTCGATTCTGTGACTTCACAAAGCTCCATTCTATGATTTCACACACTTCCATACTATGACTTCACACACCTCCATCTCTGACTTCACACACCTCCATTCTGAGTTCGCACACCTCCATTCTGTGATTTCAAACACCTCCATTCTGACTTCACACACCTTCATTGCATGACTTCACACACCTCCATACTGTGACTTCACACACCTCCCTTCTATGACTTCACACACTTCCATTGTGACGCACACACCTCCATTATATGAGTTCACACATCTCCATTCTATGATTTCACACACCTCCATTCTGACTTCACACACCTCCATTCTATGACTTCACACACCTCCATTCTGACGTCACAAACCTCCATTCTGTGACTTCACACACCTCCATTCTATGAGTTCACACACCTAAATTCTATGACTTCACACAACTCCATTCTATGACTTCACACACCTCCATTCTGTGACTTCACACACCTCCATTCTATGACTTCAAACACCTAAATTCTATGACTTCACACAACTCTATTCTATGACTTCACACACCTCCATTCTGTGACTTCACACACCTCCATTCTGACTTCAGACACCTCTATTCTGTGTCTTCACACACCTCAATTCTGTGGCTTCACACACTTCCATTCTGACTTCACACACCTCCATTCTATGATTTCACACACCTCCATTCTATGACTTCACCCAGCTCCATTCTATGACATCACACACCTGCATTCTGTGACTTCACACACCTCCATTCTTTGATTTCAAACACCTCCATTGTATGATTTCACACACCTCCATTCTATGACTTCACACACCTCCATTCTGTGACTTCAATCACATCCATTCTGAATTCACACACCTCCATTCTGTGACTTCTCACACCTCCATTCTGACTTCACACACATCCATTCTATGACTTCACTCACCTCCATTCTGAATTCACACACCTCCATTCTGTGACTTCAAACACCTCCATTCTGAGTTCACACACCTCCATTCTATGCCTTCACACACCGCCATTCTGACTTCACAGAGCTCCATTCTGTGACTTCACAAACCTCCATTCTATGACTTCACACACCTCCATTCTGTGACTTCACACACCTCCATTCTATTTCTTCACACACTTCCATTGTGACGTTACACACCTCCATTTTGACTTCACACACCTCCATTCTGTGACTTCACACACCTCCATTTGTGACTTCACACACCACAATTTTGACTTCACACACCTCCATTCTTTGACTTCACACACCTCCATTCTTTGACTTCACACACCTCCATTTTGACTTCTCACACTTCCATTGTGTGAATTCACACACCTCCATTCTGTGACTTCACACACTTCCATTGTTTGACTACACACAACTCCATTCTTTGATTTCACACACCTCCATTCCATGACATCACACACCTCCATTCTATGAGCTCACATACCTCCATTCTATGAGTTCACACACCTCAATTTTGACTTCACACACCTCCATTCTATGACTTCATACACCTCCATTCTATGACTTCACACATCTGCATTCTGACTTCACACACCTCCATTCTATGACTTCGCACACCTCCATTCTCTGACTTCACACATCTCCATTCTGACTTCACACACCTCCAATCTATGACTTCACACATCTCCCTTCTCTGACTTCACACACCTCCATTCTGTAACTTCACACACTTCCAATGTTTGACTTCACAAACCTCCATTCCATGACTTCATACACATCCATTCTATGACTTCACACAACTCCTTTCTTTGACTTCACAAAATTCCATTTTGATTTCACACACCTCCACTCTGTGACTTCACACACCTCCATTTGTGACTACACACATCACAATTTTGACTTCACACACCTCCATTCTGTGACTCACACATTTCCATTCTGAGTTATCACACCTCCATTTGTGACTTCACACACCTCCATTCTGATTTCACACACCTCCATTCTATGACTTCACACACTTCCATTCTTTGACTTCACACACCTCCATTCTGTGACTTCACACACCTCCACTCTGAGTTCACACACTTCCATTCTGTGTCTTCACACACCTCCATTCTGTGACTTCACACACCTCGTTATATGACCTCACACACCTCCATTCTGTGACCACACACACCTCAAATCTGAGTTCACACCCCTCCATAGTGTGACTTCACACACCTCCATTCTGTGACTTCACACACCTCCATTCTATGACTTCACACAGCTCCATTCTATGACTTCACACGCCTCCATTCTATGCCTTTACACACCTCCATTCTGTGACTTCACACACCTCCATTCTATGATAGCACACACCTCCATTCTGTGACTTCACACACCTCCGTTCTATGACTTCACACACCTCCATTCTATGACTTCAGAAACCTACATTGTGACTTCACACACCTCCATTATATGAGTTCACACACATGCATTGTGATTTCACCCACCTCCATTCTCTGACTTCACACACCTCCATTATGACTTCACACACCTCCATTCTGACTTCACACACCTCAGTTCTATGATTTCACACACCTCCATTCTGACTTCACACACCTCCATTCCATGACTTCACACACCTCCATTCTGACTTCACACCGCTCCATTCTGTGACTTCACAAAACTCCATTCTATGATTTGACACACATCCATACTATGACTTCAAACACCTCCATCTATGACTTCACACACCTCTATTCTGAGTTCAGACACCTCCATTCTGTGACTTCACACACCTCCATTCTGACTTCACACACCTCCGTTGTATGACTTCACACACCTCCATTCTGTGACTTCACACACTTCCATTATGACGTCACACACCTCCATTCTATGAGTTCACACATCTCCATTCTATGACTTCACACACCTGCATTCTGACTTCACACACCTCCATTCTATGACTTCACAGACCTCGAATCTGTGACTTCACTCACCTCCACTCTATGACTTCACACTCCTCCATTCTATGACTTCCCACACCTCCTTTCTATGACTTCACCCAACCCCATTCTATGACTTCACACCTCCATTCTGACTTCACACACCTCCATTCTGTGACTTCACACACCTCCCTTCTATGACTTCACACACCTCCATTCTTTGATTTCACACACCTTCATTCTTACTTCAGAAATATCCATTCTCTGACTTCACACACCTCCATTCTGCGACTTCACAAACCTCCATTCTGTGACTTCACACACCTCCATTCTGAGTTCACACACCTCCTTTCTATGACTTCACACACTTCCATTCTATGACTTCACACACCTCCATTCTGTGACTTCACACACCTCCATTCTGTGACTTCACACACCTCCATTCTGGGATTTCACAAACCTCGATCCTATGACTTCACACACCTCCATTCTATGCATTCACACACCTCCATTCTGGGATTTCACAAACCTCCATTCTGACTTCACACACCTCAATTCTGTGACTTCACACACCTCCATTCTGACTTCACACATCTCCATTCGTGACTTCACAAACCTCCATTCTATGACTTCACACACCTCCATTCTGACTTCACACACCTCAATTCTGTGACTTCACACACCTCCATTCTGACTTCACACATCTCCATTTGTGACTTCACACACCTCCATTCTATGACTTCACACACCTCCATTCTCTGACTTCAAACACCTCCATTCTATGACTTCACACACTTCCACTCTATTACTTCACACACCTCCATTCTATAACTACACACACCTCCATTCTTTGACTTCACACACCTCCATTCTATGACTTCACACACCTTCATTCTTCACAAACATCCATTCTATGACTTCACACACCTCCATTCCATGACTTCACACACCTCCATTATGTGACTTCACAAACCTCCCTTCTGTGGTCCCGCACCTTAATTCTGTGACTTCACACACCTCCATTCTGAGTTGACACACCTTCATTCTGTGACTTCACACACGTCCATTCTGACTTCACACATCTCCATTCTATGAGTTCACACAACTCCATTCTGTGACGTCACACACCTCCATTCTATGACTTCACACACCTTCATTCTTACTTCAAAAACATCAATTCTATGACTTCACACACCTCCATTCTATGACTTCACACACCTCCATTTTGTGACTTCACACACCTCCATTTTATGATTTCACACCCCTCCATTGTGACTTCACACACCTCCATTCTATGAGTTCACACACCTCCATTCTGACTTCACACACCTCCATTCTATGACTTCACACACCTCCATTCTGACTTCACACAGCTCGATTCTGTGACTTCACAAAGCTCCATTCTATGATTTCACACACTTCCATACTATGACTTCACACACCTCCATCTCTGACTTCACACACCTCCATTCTGAGTTCGCACACCTCCATTCTGTGATTTCAAACACCTCCATTCTGACTTCACACACCTTCATTGCATGACTTCACACACCTCCATACTGTGACTTCACACACCTCCCTTCTATGACTTCACACACTTCCATTGTGACGCACACACCTCCATTATATGAGTTCACACATCTCCATTCTATGATTTCACACACCTCCATTCTGACTTCACACACCTCCATTCTATGACTTCACACACCTCCATTCTGACGTCACAAACCTCCATTCTGTGACTTCACACACCTCCATTCTATGAGTTCACACACCTAAATTCTATGACTTCACACAACTCCATTCTATGACTTCACACACCTCCATTCTGTGACTTCACACACCTCCATTCTATGACTTCAAACACCTAAATTCTATGACTTCACACAACTCTATTCTATGACTTCACACACCTCCATTCTGTGACTTCACACACCTCCATTCTGACTTCAGACACCTCTATTCTGTGTCTTCACACACCTCAATTCTGTGGCTTCACACACTTCCATTCTGACTTCACACACCTCCATTCTATGATTTCACACACCTCCATTCTATGACTTCACCCAGCTCCATTCTATGACATCACACACCTGCATTCTGTGACTTCACACACCTCCATTCTTTGATTTCAAACACCTCCATTGTATGATTTCACACACCTCCATTCTATGACTTCACACACCTCCATTCTGTGACTTCAATCACATCCATTCTGAATTCACACACCTCCATTCTGTGACTTCTCACACCTCCATTCTGACTTCACACACATCCATTCTATGACTTCACTCACCTCCATTCTGAATTCACACACCTCCATTCTGTGACTTCAAACACCTCCATTCTGAGTTCACACACCTCCATTCTATGCCTTCACACACCGCCATTCTGACTTCACAGAGCTCCATTCTGTGACTTCACAAACCTCCATTCTATGACTTCACACACCTCCATTCTGTGACTTCACACACCTCCATTCTATTTCTTCACACACTTCCATTGTGACGTTACACACCTCCATTTTGACTTCACACACCTCCATTCTGTGACTTCACACACCTCCATTTGTGACTTCACACACCACAATTTTGACTTCACACACCTCCATTCTTTGACTTCACACACCTCCATTCTTTGACTTCACACACCTCCATTTTGACTTCTCACACTTCCATTGTGTGAATTCACACACCTCCATTCTGTGACTTCACACACTTCCATTGTTTGACTACACACAACTCCATTCTTTGATTTCACACACCTCCATTCCATGACATCACACACCTCCATTCTATGAGCTCACATACCTCCATTCTATGAGTTCACACACCTCAATTTTGACTTCACACACCTCCATTCTATGACTTCATACACCTCCATTCTATGACTTCACACATCTGCATTCTGACTTCACACACCTCCATTCTATGACTTCGCACACCTCCATTCTCTGACTTCACACATCTCCATTCTGACTTCACACACCTCCAATCTATGACTTCACACATCTCCCTTCTCTGACTTCACACACCTCCATTCTGTAACTTCACACACTTCCAATGTTTGACTTCACAAACCTCCATTCCATGACTTCATACACATCCATTCTATGACTTCACACAACTCCTTTCTTTGACTTCACAAAATTCCATTTTGATTTCACACACCTCCACTCTGTGACTTCACACACCTCCATTTGTGACTACACACATCACAATTTTGACTTCACACACCTCCATTCTGTGACTCACACATTTCCATTCTGAGTTATCACACCTCCATTTGTGACTTCACACACCTCCATTCTGATTTCACACACCTCCATTCTATGACTTCACACACTTCCATTCTTTGACTTCACACACCTCCATTCTGTGACTTCACACACCTCCACTCTGAGTTCACACACTTCCATTCTGTGTCTTCACACACCTCCATTCTGTGACTTCACACACCTCGTTATATGACCTCACACACCTCCATTCTGTGACCACACACACCTCAAATCTGAGTTCACACCCCTCCATAGTGTGACTTCACACACCTCCATTCTGTGACTTCACACACCTCCATTCTATGACTTCACACAGCTCCATTCTATGACTTCACACGCCTCCATTCTATGCCTTTACACACCTCCATTCTGTGACTTCACACACCTCCATTCTATGATAGCACACACCTCCATTCTGTGACTTCACACACCTCCGTTCTATGACTTCACACACCTCCATTCTATGACTTCAGAAACCTACATTGTGACTTCACACACCTCCATTATATGAGTTCACACACATGCATTGTGATTTCACCCACCTCCATTCTCTGACTTCACACACCTCCATTATGACTTCACACACCTCCATTCTGACTTCACACACCTCAGTTCTATGATTTCACACACCTCCATTCTGACTTCACACACCTCCATTCCATGACTTCACACACCTCCATTCTGACTTCACACCGCTCCATTCTGTGACTTCACAAAACTCCATTCTATGATTTGACACACATCCATACTATGACTTCAAACACCTCCATCTATGACTTCACACACCTCTATTCTGAGTTCAGACACCTCCATTCTGTGACTTCACACACCTCCATTCTGACTTCACACACCTCCGTTGTATGACTTCACACACCTCCATTCTGTGACTTCACACACTTCCATTATGACGTCACACACCTCCATTCTATGAGTTCACACATCTCCATTCTATGACTTCACACACCTGCATTCTGACTTCACACACCTCCATTCTATGACTTCACAGACCTCGAATCTGTGACTTCACTCACCTCCACTCTATGACTTCACACTCCTCCATTCTATGACTTCCCACACCTCCTTTCTATGACTTCACCCAACCCCATTCTATGACTTCACACCTCCATTCTGACTTCACACACCTCCATTCTGTGACTTCACACACCTCCCTTCTATGACTTCACACACCTCCATTCTTTGATTTCACACACCTTCATTCTTACTTCAGAAATATCCATTCTCTGACTTCACACACCTCCATTCTGCGACTTCACAAACCTCCATTCTGTGACTTCACACACCTCCATTCTGAGTTCACACACCTCCTTTCTATGACTTCACACACTTCCATTCTATGACTTCACACACCTCCATTCTGTGACTTCACACACCTCCATTCTGTGACTTCACACACCTCCATTCTGGGATTTCACAAACCTCGATCCTATGACTTCACACACCTCCATTCTATGCATTCACACACCTCCATTCTGGGATTTCACAAACCTCCATTCTGACTTCACACACCTCAATTCTGTGACTTCACACACCTCCATTCTGACTTCACACATCTCCATTCGTGACTTCACAAACCTCCATTCTATGACTTCACACACCTCCATTCTGACTTCACACACCTCAATTCTGTGACTTCACACACCTCCATTCTGACTTCACACATCTCCATTTGTGACTTCACACACCTCCATTCTATGACTTCACACACCTCCATTCTCTGACTTCAAACACCTCCATTCTATGACTTCACACACTTCCACTCTATTACTTCACACACCTCCATTCTATAACTACACACACCTCCATTCTTTGACTTCACACACCTCCATTCTATGACTTCACACACCTTCATTCTTCACAAACATCCATTCTATGACTTCACACACCTCCATTCCATGACTTCACACACCTCCATTATGTGACTTCACAAACCTCCCTTCTGTGGTCCCGCACCTTAATTCTGTGACTTCACACACCTCCATTCTGAGTTGACACACCTTCATTCTGTGACTTCACACACGTCCATTCTGACTTCACACATCTCCATTCTATGAGTTCACACAACTCCATTCTGTGACGTCACACACCTCCATTCTATGACTTCACACACCTTCATTCTTACTTCAAAAACATCAATTCTATGACTTCACACACCTCCATTCTATGACTTCACACACCTCCATTTTGTGACTTCACACACCTCCATTTTATGATTTCACACCCCTCCATTGTGACTTCACACACCTCCATTCTATGAGTTCACACACCTCCATTCTGACTTCACACACCTCCATTCTATGACTTCACACACCTCCATTCTGACTTCACACAGCTCGATTCTGTGACTTCACAAAGCTCCATTCTATGATTTCACACACTTCCATACTATGACTTCACACACCTCCATCTCTGACTTCACACACCTCCATTCTGAGTTCGCACACCTCCATTCTGTGATTTCAAACACCTCCATTCTGACTTCACACACCTTCATTGCATGACTTCACACACCTCCATACTGTGACTTCACACACCTCCCTTCTATGACTTCACACACTTCCATTGTGACGCACACACCTCCATTATATGAGTTCACACATCTCCATTCTATGATTTCACACACCTCCATTCTGACTTCACACACCTCCATTCTATGACTTCACACACCTCCATTCTGACGTCACAAACCTCCATTCTGTGACTTCACACACCTCCATTCTATGAGTTCACACACCTAAATTCTATGACTTCACACAACTCCATTCTATGACTTCACACACCTCCATTCTGTGACTTCACACACCTCCATTCTATGACTTCAAACACCTAAATTCTATGACTTCACACAACTCTATTCTATGACTTCACACACCTCCATTCTGTGACTTCACACACCTCCATTCTGACTTCAGACACCTCTATTCTGTGTCTTCACACACCTCAATTCTGTGGCTTCACACACTTCCATTCTGACTTCACACACCTCCATTCTATGATTTCACACACCTCCATTCTATGACTTCACCCAGCTCCATTCTATGACATCACACACCTGCATTCTGTGACTTCACACACCTCCATTCTTTGATTTCAAACACCTCCATTGTATGATTTCACACACCTCCATTCTATGACTTCACACACCTCCATTCTGTGACTTCAATCACATCCATTCTGAATTCACACACCTCCATTCTGTGACTTCTCACACCTCCATTCTGACTTCACACACATCCATTCTATGACTTCACTCACCTCCATTCTGAATTCACACACCTCCATTCTGTGACTTCAAACACCTCCATTCTGAGTTCACACACCTCCATTCTATGCCTTCACACACCGCCATTCTGACTTCACAGAGCTCCATTCTGTGACTTCACAAACCTCCATTCTATGACTTCACACACCTCCATTCTGTGACTTCACACACCTCCATTCTATTTCTTCACACACTTCCATTGTGACGTTACACACCTCCATTTTGACTTCACACACCTCCATTCTGTGACTTCACACACCTCCATTTGTGACTTCACACACCACAATTTTGACTTCACACACCTCCATTCTTTGACTTCACACACCTCCATTCTTTGACTTCACACACCTCCATTTTGACTTCTCACACTTCCATTGTGTGAATTCACACACCTCCATTCTGTGACTTCACACACTTCCATTGTTTGACTACACACAACTCCATTCTTTGATTTCACACACCTCCATTCCATGACATCACACACCTCCATTCTATGAGCTCACATACCTCCATTCTATGAGTTCACACACCTCAATTTTGACTTCACACACCTCCATTCTATGACTTCATACACCTCCATTCTATGACTTCACACATCTGCATTCTGACTTCACACACCTCCATTCTATGACTTCGCACACCTCCATTCTCTGACTTCACACATCTCCATTCTGACTTCACACACCTCCAATCTATGACTTCACACATCTCCCTTCTCTGACTTCACACACCTCCATTCTGTAACTTCACACACTTCCAATGTTTGACTTCACAAACCTCCATTCCATGACTTCATACACATCCATTCTATGACTTCACACAACTCCTTTCTTTGACTTCACAAAATTCCATTTTGATTTCACACACCTCCACTCTGTGACTTCACACACCTCCATTTGTGACTACACACATCACAATTTTGACTTCACACACCTCCATTCTGTGACTCACACATTTCCATTCTGAGTTATCACACCTCCATTTGTGACTTCACACACCTCCATTCTGATTTCACACACCTCCATTCTATGACTTCACACACTTCCATTCTTTGACTTCACACACCTCCATTCTGTGACTTCACACAACTCCACTCTGAGTTCACACACTTCCATTCTGTGTCTTCACACACCTCCATTCTGTGACTTCACACACCTCGTTATATGACCTCACACACCTCCATTCTGTGACCACACACACCTCAAATCTGAGTTCACACCCCTCCATAGTGTGACTTCACACACCTCCATTCTGTGACTTCACACACCTCCATTCTATGACTTCACACAGCTCCATTCTATGACTTCACACGCCTCCATTCTATGCCTTTACACACCTCCATTCTGTGACTTCACACACCTCCATTCTATGATAGCACACACCTCCATTCTGTGACTTCACACACCTCCGTTCTATGACTTCACACACCTCCATTCTATGACTTCAGAAACCTACATTGTGACTTCACACACCTCCATTATATGAGTTCACACACATGCATTGTGATTTCACCCACCTCCATTCTCTGACTTCACACACCTCCATTATGACTTCACACACCTCCATTCTGACTTCACACACCTCAGTTCTGTGACTTCACACACCTCCATTCTCTGATTTCACACACCTCCGTTCTATGACTTCACAGACCTCCATTCTATGACTTCACACACCTACTTTCTGAGTTCACACACATTCATTCTGTGACTTCACACACCTCCATTTTGACTTCATACACCTCCATTCTATGAGTTCACACACCTCCTTTCTGACTTCACACACTTCCATTCTATGACTTCACACAGCTCCATTCTGACTTCACACACCTCCATTCTATGACTTCGCACACCTCTATTCTGACTTCACACAACTGCATTCTGTGACTTCACACACCTCCATTCTATGACTTCACACACCTCCATTCTGTGACTTCACACACCTCCACTCTGTGACTTTACACACCTCCATTCTGTGACTTCACACACCTCCATTCTGTGATTTCACACACAATCCATTCTATGACTTCACAAACGTCCATTCTTTGATTTCACACACCTCCATTCTATGACTTCACACACCTCCATTGTGACTTCATACAACTCCATTCTGTGAATTCACACACCTCCTTTCTGTGACTTCACACACCTCCATACTATGACTTCCACACACCTTCATTCTATGACTTCACAACCTCCATTCTATGACTTCACAGACTTCCAATTTATGACTTCACAAACCTCCATTCTAGGACTTCACACACCTGCAATCTGACTTCACACACCTCCATTCTCTGACTTCACACACCTCCATTCTATGACTGCACACATCTCCATTCTGTAACTTCACACGCTTCCAATGTTTGACGTCACAAACCTCCATTCCATGACTTCATACACCCCCATTCTATGACTTCACACACATCCATTCTTTGACCTCACACACCTCCATTTTGACTTCACACACCTCCACTCTGTGACATCACACACCTGCATTTGTGACTTCATACACCACAATTTTGACTTCACACACGTCCATTCTTTGACTTGACACACCTCCATTTTGACTTCACACACCTCCATTTTGTGACTTCACACACCTCCATTCTATGACTTCACACACCTCCTTTCTGAATTCACACACCTCCATTCTGACTTCACACACCTCAATTCTATGATTTCCCACACCTCCATTCTTTGACTTCACACACCTCCATTCTATGACTTCACATACCTCCTTTCTGAGTTGACACACCTCCATTCTGTGACTTCACATACCTCCAATCTGACTTCACACACCTCCATTCTATGACTTCACACACCTCCATTCTGTGACTTCAAAAACCACCATTCTATGACTTCACACATCTCCATTGTGACTTCACACACCTCCATTCTATGAGTTCACATAGCTCCATTCTGACTTCACACACCTCCATTCTATGACTTCGCACACCTCTTTTCTGACTTCACACCCCTCCATTCTGTGATTTCACATACCTCCACTCTTTGACTTCACACACCTCCATTCTATGATTTCACACACCTCCATTCTATGATTTCACACAGCTCCATTCTATGACTTCACACAACTCCTTTCTGAGTTCACACATCTCCATTCATTGACTTCACACACCTCCAATCTGACTTCACACCCCTCCATTCTATGACTCCACACACCTCCATTCTGTGATTTCACAAACCACAATTCTATGACTTCACACACCTCCATTGTGACTTCACATACCTCCATTCTAAGAGTTCACACACCTCCAATCTGACTTCACACACCTCCATTCTATGAATTCCCACAGCTCCATTCTGACTTAACACACCTCCATTCTATGACTTCGCATACCTCTATTCTGACTTCATACACCTCCATTCTGTGACTTCACACAGCTCCATTCTATGACTTCAAACACCTCCATTCTGTGACTTCACACACCTCAACTCTGTCACTTTACACACCTCCATTCTGTGACTTCTCACACCTCCATTCTGTGATTTCACACACCTCCATTCTATGACTTCACACACATTCATTCTTATTTCACAAAAATCCATTCTATGACTTCACACACCTCCATTCTATGACTTCACACACCTCCATTTTTTGACTTCACACACCTCCATTCTAAGATTTCACACACCTCCATTGTGACTTCACACACCTCCATTCTATGAGTTCACACACCTCCATTCTGACTTCACACAGCTCCATTCTGTGACTTCACAAAACTCCATTCTATGATTCCACACACCTCCATACTATGTCTTCACACACCTCCATCTATGACTTCACACACCTCCATTCTGAGTTCACACACCTCCACTCTGTGACTTCACACACCTCCATTCTGACTTCAAACACCTTCATTGTATGACTTCACACACCTCAATTCTATCACTTCACACACCTCCATTCTATACCTTCACACACCTCCATTCTGTGACGTCACACACCTCCATGCTATGACTTCAAACACCTTCATTCTTACTTCACAAACATCCATTCTGTGACTTCACACACCTTCCTTCTGTGACTTCACACCTGCATTCTGACTTCACAAACCTCTATTCTGTGAATTCACACACCTCAATTCTGTGACTTCACACACCTCCATTCTGACTTCACACACCTCCATTCTATATTTTCACCCACCTCCATTCTATGACTTCACACACCTCCATTCTGTGACTTCATACACCTCCATTCTGACTTCACACACTTCCATTCTGACTTCACACAGCTCCATTCTATGACTTCACAAACCTCCATTCTGTAACTTCACACACCTCCATTCTATGACTTCACACACCTCCACTGTGATTTCACACACCTCCATTCTATGAGTTCACACACCTCCATTCTGACTTCACACACCTCAATTCTATGACTTCACACACCTCCGTTCTGACTTCACACACCTCCATTCTGTGACTTCATACACTTCCATTTTATGATTTCACACACCTCCATTCTATGAATTCACACACCTCCATTCTGTGACTTCACATACCTCCGTTCTATGACTTCACACACCTCCATTCTGTGACTTCACCCACCTCCATTCTGAGTTCACACACCTCCATTCTGTGACTTCACACACCTTCATTCTGTGACTTCACACACCTCCATTCTATGACTTCACACACCTCCATTCTGTGACTTCACACACCTCCATTCTGAGTTGACACACCTCCATTCTGTGACTTCACACACCTCCATTCTGACTTCACACAGCTCCATTCTATGACTTCACACAACTCCATTCTGTGACGTCACACACCTCCATTCTATGACTTCACACACATTCATTCTTATTTCATAAAAATCCATTCTATGACTTCACACACCTCCATTCTATTACTTCACACACCTCCATTTTTTGACTTCACACACCTCCATTCTAAGATTTCACACACCTCCATTGTGACTTCACACACCTCCATTCTATGAGTTCACACACCTCCATTCTGACTTCACACAGCTCCATTCTGTGACTTCACAAAACTCCATTCTATGATTCCACACACCTCCATACTATGTCTTCACACACCTCCATCTATGACTTCACACACCTCCATTCTGAGTTCACACACCTCCACTCTGTGACTTCACACACCTCCATTCTGACTTCAAACACCTTCATTGTATGACTTCACACACCTCAATTCTATCACTTCACACACCTCCATTCTATACCTTCACACACCTCCATTCTGTGACGTCACACACCTCCATGCTATGACTTCAATCACCTTCATTCTTACTTCACAAACATCCATTCTGTGACTTCACACACCTTCCTTCTGTGACTTCACACCTGCATTCTGACTTCACAAACCTCTATTCTATATTTTCACACACCTCAATTCTGTGACTTCACACACCTCCATTCTCTGATTTCACACACCTCCATTCTATGACTTCACAGACCTCCATTCTATGACTTCACACACCTACTTTCTGAGTTCACACACATTCATTCTGTGACTTCACACACCTCCATTTTGACTTCATACACCTCCATTCTATGAGTTCACACACCTCCTTTCTGACTTCACACACTTCCATTCTATGACTTCACACAGCTCCATTCTGACTTCACACACCTCCATTCTATGACTTCGCACACCTCTATTCTGACTTCACACAACTGCATTCTGTGACTTCACACACCTCCATTCTATGACTTCACACACCTCCATTCTGTGACTTCACACACCTCCACTCTGTGACTTTACACACCTCCATTCTGTGACTTCACACACCTCCATTCTGTGATTTCACACACAATCCATTCTATGACTTCACAAACGTCCATTCTTTGATTTCACACACCTCCATTCTATGACTTCACACACCTCCATTGTGACTTCATACAACTCCATTCTGTGAATTCACACACCTCCTTTCTGTGACTTCACACACCTCCATACTATGACTTCCACACACCTTCATTCTATGACTTCACAACCTCCATTCTATGACTTCACAGACTTCCAATTTATGACTTCACAAACCTCCATTCTAGGACTTCACACACCTGCAATCTGACTTCACACACCTCCATTCTCTGACTTCACACACCTCCATTCTATGACTGCACACATCTCCATTCTGTAACTTCACACGCTTCCAATGTTTGACGTCACAAACCTCCATTCCATGACTTCATACACCCCCATTCTATGACTTCACACACATCCATTCTTTGACCTCACACACCTCCATTTTGACTTCACACACCTCCATTCTGTGACATCACACACCTGCATTTGTGACTTCATACACCACAATTTTGACTTCACACACGTCCATTCTTTGGCTTGACACACCTCCATTTTGACTTCACAAACCTCCATTTTGTGACTTCACACACCTCCATTCTATGACTTCACACACCTCCTTTCTGAATTCACACACCTCCATTCTGACTTCACACACCTCAATTCTATGATTTCCCACACCTCCATTCTTTGACTTCACACACCTCCATTCTATGACTTCACATACCTCCTTTCTGAGTTGACACACCTCCATTCTGTGACTTCACATACCTCCAATCTGACTTCACACACCTCCATTCTATGACTTCACACACCTCCATTCTGTGACTTCAAAAACCACCATTCTATGACTTCACACATCTCCATTGTGACTTCACACACCTCCATTCTATGAGTTCACATAGCTCCATTCTGACTTCACACACCTCCATTCTATGACTTCGCACACCTCTATTCTGACTTCACACCCCTCCATTCTGTGATTTCACATACCTCCACTCTTTGACTTCACACACCTCCATTCTATGATTTCACACACCTCCATTCTATGATTTCACACAGCTCCATTCTATGACTTCACACAACTCCTTTCTGAGTTCACACATCTCCATTCATTGACTTCACACACCTCCAATCTGACTTCACACCCCTCCATTCTATGACTCCACACACCTCCATTCTGTGATTTCACAAACCACAATTCTATGACTTCACACACCTCCATTGTGACTTCACATACCTCCATTCTAAGAGTTCACACACCTCCAATCTGACTTCACACACCTCCATTCTATGAATTCCCACAGCTCCATTCTGACTTAACACACCTCCATTCTATGACTTCGCATACCTCTATTCTGACTTCATACACCTCCATTCTGTGACTTCACACAGCTCCATTCTATGACTTCAAACACCTCCATTCTGTGACTTCACACACCTCAACTCTGTCACTTTACACACCTCCATTCTGTGACTTCTCACACCTCCATTCTGTGATTTCACACACCTCCATTCTATGACTTCACACACATTCATTCTTATTTCACAAAAATCCATTCTATGACTTCACACACCTCCATTCTATGACTTCACACACCTCCATTTTTTGACTTCACACACCTCCATTCTAAGATTTCACACACCTCCATTGTGACTTCACACACCTCCATTCTATGAGTTCACACACCTCCATTCTGACTTCACACAGCTCCATTCTTTGACTTCACAAAACTCCATTCTATGATTCCACACACCTCCATACTATGTCTTCACACACCTCCATCTATGACTTCACACACCTCCATTCTGAGTTCACACACCTCCACTCTGTGACTTCACACACCTCCATTCTGACTTCAAACACCTTCATTGTATGACTTCACACACCTCAATTCTATCACTTCACACACCTCCATTCTATACCTTCACACACCTCCATTCTGTGACGTCACACACCTCCATGCTATGACTTCAAACACCTTCATTCTTACTTCACAAACATCCATTCTGTGACTTCACACACCTTCCTTCTGTGACTTCACACCTGCATTCTGACTTCACAAACCTCTATTCTGTGAATTCACACACCTCAATTCTGTGACTTCACACACCTCCATTCTGACTTCACACACCTCCATTGTATATTTTCACCCACCTCCATTCTATGACTTCACACACCTCCATTCTGTGACTTCACACACCTCCATTCTGACATCACACACTTCCATTCTGACTTCACACAGCTCCATTCTATGACTTCACAAACCTCCATTCTGTGACTTCACACACCTCCATTCTATGACTTCACACACCTCCACTGTGATTTCACACACCTCCATTCTATGAGTTCACACACCTCCATTCTGACTTCACACACCTCAATTCTATGACTTCACACACCTCCGTTCTGACTTCACACACCTCCATTCTGTGACTTCATACACTTCCATTTTATGATTTCACACACCTCCATTCTATGAATTCACACACCTCCATTCTGTGACTTCACATACCTCCGTTCTATGACTTCACACACCTCCATTCTGTGACTTCACCCACCTCCATTCTGAGTTCACACACCTCCATTCTGTGACTTCACACACCTTCATTCTGTGACTTCACACACCTCCATTCTATGACTTCACACACCTCCATTCTGTGACTTCACACACCTCCATTCTGAGTTGACACACCTCCATTCTGTGACTTCACACACCTCCATTCTGACTTCACACAGCTCCATTCTATGACTTCACACAACTCCATTCTGTGACGTCACACACCTCCATTCTATGACTTCACACACATTCATTCTTATTTCATAAAAATCCATTCTATGACTTCACACACCTCCATTCTATTACTTCACACACCTCCATTTTTTGACTTCACACACCTCCATTCTAAGATTTCACACACCTCCATTGTGACTTCACACACCTCCATTCTATGAGTTCACACACCTCCATTCTGACTTCACACAGCACCCTTCTGTGACTTCACAAAACTCCATTCTATGATTCCACACACCTCCATACTATGTCTTCACACACCTCCATCTATGACTTCACACACCTCCATTCTGAGTTCACACACCTCCACTCTGTGACTTCACACACCTCCATTCTGACTTCAAACACCTTCATTGTATGACTTCACACACCTCAATTCTATCACTTCACACACCTCCATTCTATACCTTCACACACCTCCATTTTGTGACGTCACACACCTCCATGCTATGACTTCAATCACCTTCATTCTTACTTCACAAACATCCATTCTGTGACTTCACACACCTTCCTTCTGTGACTTCACACCTGCATTCTGACTTCACAAACCTCTATTCTGTGAATTCACACACCTCAATTCTGTGACTTCACACACCTCCATTCTGACTTCACACACCTCCATTCTATATTTTCACACACCTCCATTCTATGACTTCACTCACCTCCATTCTGTGACTTCACACACCTCCATTCTGACTTCACACACTTCCATTCTGACTTCACACAGCTCCATTCTATGACTTCACAAACCTCCATTCTGTGACTTCACACACCTCCATTCTATGACTTCACACACCTCCACTGTGATTTCACACACCTCCATTCTATGAGTTCACACACCTCCATTCTGACTTCACACACCTCAATTCTATGACTTCACACACCTCCGTTCTGACTTCACACACCTCCATTCTGTGACTTCATACACTTCCATTTTATGATTTCACACACCTCCATTCTATGAATTCACACACCTCCATTCTGTGACTTCATATACCTCCGTTCTATGACTTCACACACCTCCATTCTGTGACTTCACCCACCTCCATTCTGAGTTCACACACCTCCATTCTGTGACTTCACACACCTTCATTCTGTGACTTCACACACCTCCATTCTATGACTTCACACACCTCCATTCTGTGACTTCATACACCTCCATTCTGTGACTTCACACACCTCCATTCTATGACTTCACACAACTCCATTTTGACTTCAAACACCTGAGTTCTATGATTTCACACACCTCCATTCTGACTTCACACACCTCCATTCCATGACTTCACACTCCTCCATTCTGACTTCACACCGCTCCATTCTGTGACTTCACAAAACTCCATTCTATGATTTGACACACATCCATACTATGACTTCAAACACCTCCATCTATGACTTCACACACCACTATTCTGAGTTCAGGCACCTCCATTCTGTGACTTCACACACCTCCATTCTGACTTCACACACCTCCGTTGTATGACTTCACACACCTCCATTCTGTGACTTCACACACTTCCATTATGACGTCACACACCTCCATTCTATGAGTTCACACATCTCCATTCTATGACTTCACACACCTGCATTCTGACTTCACGCACCTCCATTCTATGACTTCACAGACCTCGAATCTGTGACTTCACTCACCTCCACTCTATGACTTCACACTCCTCCATTCTATGACTTCCCACACCTCCTTTCTATGACTTCACCCAACCCCATTCTATGACTTCACACCTCCATTCTGACTTCACACACCTCCATTCTGTGACTTCACACACCTCCCTTCTATGACTTCACGCACCTCCATTCTTTGATTTCACACACCTTCATTCTTACTTCAGAAATATCCATTCTCTGACTTCACACACCTCCATTCTGCGACTTCACAAACCTCCATTCTGTGACTTCACACACCTCCATTCTGAGTTCACACACCTCCTTTCTATGACTTCACACACTTCCATTCTATGACTTCACACACCTCCATTCTGTGGCTTCACACACCTACATTCTGAGTTCACACACCTCCATTCTGTGACTTCACACACCTCCATTCTGTGACTCCACACACCTCCATTCTGTGATTTCACACACCTCGATCCTATGACTTCACACACCTCCATTCTATGCATTCACACACCTCCATTCTGGGATTTCACAAACCTCCATTCTGACTTCACACACCTCAATTCTGTGACTTCACACACCTCCATTCTGACTTCACACATCTCCATTCGTGACTTCACACACCTCCATTCTATGACTTCACACACCTCCATTCTGACTTCACACACCTCAATTCTGTGACTTCACACACCTCCATTCTGACTTCACACATCTCCATTTGTGAAATCACACACCTCCATTCTATGACTTCACACACCTCCATTCTCTGACTTCAAACACCTCCATTCTATGACTTCACACACTTCCACTCTATTACTTCACACACCTCCATTCTATAACTACACACACCTCCATTCTTTGACTTCACACACCTCCATTCTATGACTTCACACACCTTCATTCTTCACAAACATCCATTCTATGACTTCACACACCTCCATTCCATGACTTCACACACCTCCATTATGTGACTTCACAAACCTCCCTTCTGTGTTCACGCACCTCAATTCTGTGACTTCACACACCTCCATTCTGAGTTGACACACCTTCATTCTGTGACTTCACACACGTCCATTCTGACTTCACACATCTCCATTCTATGAGTTCACACAACTCCATTCTGTGACGTCACACACCTCCATTCTATGACTTCACACACCTTCATTCTTACTTCAAAAACATCAATTCTATGACTTCACACACCTCCATTCTATGACTTCACACACCTCCATTTTGTGACTTCACACACCTCCATTTTATGATTTCACACACCTCCATTGTGACTTCACACACCTCCATTCTATGAGTTCACTCACCTCCATTCTGACTTCACACACCTCCATTCTATGACTTCACCCACCTCCATTCTGACTTCACACAGCTCGATTCTGTGACTTCACAAAGCTCCATTCTATGATTTCACACACGTCCATACTATGACTTCACACACCTCCATCTCTGACTTCACACACCTCCATTCTGAGTTCGCACACCTCCATTCTGTGACTTCAAACACCTCCATTCTGACTTCACACACCTTCATTGCATGACTTCACACACCTCCATACTGTGACTTCACACACGTCCCTTCTATGACTTCACACACTTCCATTGTGACGCACACACCTCCATTATATGAGTTCACACATCTCCATTCTATGATTTCACACACCTCCATTCTGACTTCACACACCTCCATTCTATGACTTCACACACCTCCATTCTGACGTCACAAACCTCCATTCTGTGACTTCACACACCTCCATTCTATGAGTTCACACACCTAAATTCTATGACTTCACAAAACTCCATTCTATGACTTCACACACCTCCATTCTGTGACTTCACACACCTCCATTCTATGACTTCAAACACCTAAATTCTATGACTTCACACAACTCTATTCTATGACTTCACACACCTCCATTCTGTGACTTCACACACCTCCATTCTGACTTCAGACACCTCTATTCTGTGTCTTCACACACCTCAATTCTGTGGCTTCACACACTTCCATTCTGACTTCACACACCTCCATTCTATGATTTCACACACCTCCATTCTATGACTTCACCCAGCTCCATTCTATGACATCACACAGCTGCATTCTGTGACTTCACACACCTCCATTCTTTGATTTCAAACACCTCCATTGTATGATTTCACACACCTCCATTCTATGACTTCACACACCTCCATTCTGTGACTTCAATCACATCCATTCTGAATTCACACACCTCCATTCTGTGACTTCTCACACCTCCATTCTGACTTCACACACATCCATTCTATGACTTCACTCACCTCCATTCTGAATTCACACACCTCCATTCTGTGACTTCAAACACCTCCATTCTGAGTTCACACACCTCCATTCTATGCCTTCACACACCGCCATTCTGACTTCACAGAGCTCCATTCTGTGACTTCACAAACCTCCATTCTATGACTTCACACACCTCCATTCTGTGACTTCACACACCTCCATTCTATGTCTTCACACACTTCCATTGTGACGTCACACACCTCCATTTTGACTTCACACACCTCCATTCTGTGACTTCACACACCTCCATTTGTGACTTCACACACCACAATTTTGACTTCACACACCTCCATTCTTTGACTTCACACACCTCCATTCTTTGACTTCACACACCTCCATTTTGACTTCTCACACTTCCATTGTGTGAATTCACACACCTCCATTCTGTGACTTCACACACTTCCATTGTTTGACTACACACAACTCCATTCTTTGATTTCACACATCTCCATTCCATGACATCACACACCTCCATTCTATGAGCTCACATACCTCCATTCTATGAGTTCACACACCTCAATTTTGACTTCACACACCTCCATTCTATGACTTCATACACCTCCATTCTATGACTTCACACATCTGCATTCTGACTTCACACACCTCCATTCTATGACTTCGCACACCTCCATTCTCTGACTTCACACATCTCCATTCTGACTTCACACACCTCCAATCTATGACTTCACACATCTCCCTTCTCTGACTTCACACACCTCCATTCTGTAACTTCACACACTTCCAATGTTTGACTTCACAAACCTCCATTCCATGACTTCATACACATCCATTCTATGACTTCACACAACTCCTTTCTTTGACTTCACAAAATTCCATTTTGATTTCACACACCTCCACTCTGTGACTTCACACACCTCCATTTGTGACTACACACATCACAATTTTGACTTCACACACCTCCATTCTGTGACTCACACATCTCCATTCTGAGTTATCACACCTCCATTTGTGACTTCACACACCTCCATTCTGATTTCACACACCTCCATTCTATGACTTCACACACTTCCATTCTTTGACTTCACACACCTCCATTCTGTGACTTCACACACCTCCACTCTGAGTTCACACACTTCCATTCTGTGTCTTCACACACCTCCATTCTGTGACTTCACACACCTCGTTATATGACCTCACACACCTCCATTCTGTGACCACACACACCTCAAATCTGAGTTCACACCCCTCCATAGTGTGACTTCACACACCTCCATTCTGTGACTTCACACACCTCCATTCTATGACTTCACACACCTCCATTCTATGACTTCACACACCTCCATTCTATGCCTTTACAAACCTCCATTCTGTGACTTCACACACCTCCATTCTATGACAGCACACACCTCCATTCTGTGACTTCACACACCTCCGTTCTATGACTTCACACACCTCCATTCTATGACTTCAGAAACCTACATTGTGACTTCACACACCTCCATTATATGAGTTCACACACATGCATTGTGATTTCACCCACCTCCATTCTCTGACTTCACACACCTCCATTATGACTTCACACACCTCCATTCTGACTTCACACACCTCAATTCTGTGACTTCACACACCTCCATTCTCTGATTTCACACACCTCCATTCTATGACTTCACAGACCTCCATTCTATGACTTAACACACCTACTTTCTGAGTTCACACACATTCATTCTGTGACTTCACACACCTCCATTTTGACTTCATACACCTCCATTCTATGAGTTCACACACCTCCTTTCTGACTTCACACACTTCCATTCTATGACTTCACACAGCTCCATTCTGACTTCACACAACTGCATTCTGTGACTTCACACACCTCCATTCTATGACTTCACACACCTCCATTCTGTGACTTCACACACCTCCACTCTGTGACTTTACACACCTCCATTCTGTGACTTCACACACCTCCATTCTGTGATTTCACACACAATCCATTCTATGACTTCACAAACGTCCATTCTTTGATTTCACACACCTCCATTCTATGACTTCACACACCTCCATTGTGACTTCATACAACTCCATTCTGTGAATTCACACACCTCCTTTCTGTGACTTCACACACCTCCATACTATGACTTCCACACACCTTCATTCTATGACTTCACAACCTCCATTCTATGACTTCACAGACTTCCAATTTATGACTTCACAAACCTCCATTCTAGGACGTCACACACCTGCAATCTGACTTCACACACCTCCATTCTCTGACTTCACACACCTCCATTCTATGACTGCACACATCTCCATTCTGTAACTTCACACGCTTCCAATGTTTGACGTCACAAACCTCCATTCCATGACTTCATACACCCCCATTCTATGACTTCACACACATCCATTCTTTGACTTGACACACCTCCATTTTGACTTCACACACCTCCATTTTGTGACTTCACACACCTCCATTCTATGACTTCACACACCTCCTTTCTGAATTCACACACCTCCATTCTGA
This sequence comes from Megascapheus bottae, assembly GCA_024803745.1. Classification (NCBI taxonomy): domain Eukaryota; kingdom Metazoa; phylum Chordata; class Mammalia; order Rodentia; family Geomyidae; genus Megascapheus; species Megascapheus bottae. The sequence goes on along the minus strand of JANJXV010000371.1, from coordinate 776,717 downwards.
CTTCACACACCTCAATTCTATGATTTCCCACACCTCCATTCTTTGACTTCACACACCTCCATTCTATGACTTCACATACCTCCTTTCTGAGTTGACACACCTCCATTCTGTGACTTCACATACCTCCAATCTGACTTCACACACCTCCATTCTATGACTTCACACACCTCCATTCTGTGACTTCAAAAACCACCATTCTATGACTTCACACATCTCCATTGTGACTTCACACACCTCCATTCTATGAGTTCACATAGCTCCATTCTGACTTCACACACCTCCATTCTATGACTTCGCACTCCTCTATTCTGACTTCACACCCCTCCATTCTGTGATTTCACATACCTCCACTCTTTGACTTCACACACCTCCATTCTATGATTTCACACACCTCCATTCTATGATTTCACACAGCTCCATTCTATGACTTCACACAACTCCTTTCTGAGTTCACACATCTCCATTCATTGACTTCACACACCTCCAATCTGACTTCACACCCCTCCATTCTATGACTCCACACACCTCCATTCTGTGATTTCACAAACCACAATTCTATGACTTCACACACCTCCATTGTGACTTCACATACCTCCATTCTAAGAGTTCACACAGCTCCATTCTGACTTAACACACCTCCATTCTATGACTTCGCATACCTCTATTCTGACTTCATACACCTCCATTCTGTGACTTCACACAGCTCCATTCTATGACTTCAAACACCTCCATTCTGTGAGTTCACACACCTCAACTCTGTCACTTTACACACCTCCATTCTGTGACTTCTCACACCTCCATTCTGTGATTTCACACACCTCCATTCTATGACTTCACACACATTCATTCTTATTTCACAAAAATCCATTCTATGACTTCACACACCTCCATTCTATTACTTCACACACCTCCATTTTTTGACTTCACACACCTCCATTCTAAGATTTCACACACCTCCATTGTGACTTCACACACCTCCATTCTATGAGTTCACACACCTCCATTCTGACTTCACACAGCTCCATTCTGTGACTTCACAAAACTCCATTCTATGATTCCACACACCTCCATACTATGTCTTCACACACCTCCATCTATGACTTCACACACCTCCATTCTGAGTTCACACACCTCCACTCTGTGACTTCACACACCTCCATTCTGACTTCAAACACCTTCATTGTATGACTTCACACACCTCAATTCTATCACTTCACACACCTCCATTCTATACCTTCACACACCTCCATTCTGTGACGTCACACACCTCCATGCTATGACTTCAAACACCTTCATTCTTACTTCACAAACATCCATTCTGTGACTTCACACACCTTCCTTCTGTGACTTCACACCTGCATTCTGACTCCACAAACCTCTATTCTGTGAATTCACACACCTCAATTCTGTGACTTCACACACCTCCATTCTGACTTCACACACCTCCATTCTATATTTTCACCCACCTCCATTCTATGACTTCACTCACCTCCATTCTGTGACTTCACACACCTCCATTCTGACTTCACACACTTCCATTCTGACTTCACACAGCTCCATTCTATGACTTCACAAACATCCATTCTGTGACTTCACACACCTCCATTCTATGACTTCACACACCTCCACTGTGATTTCACACACCTCCATCCTATGAGTTCACACACCTCCATTCTGACTTCACACACCTCAATTCTATGACTTCACACACCTCCGTTCTGACTTCACACACCTCCATTCTGTGACTTCATACACTTCCATTTTATGATTTCACACACCTCCATTCTATGAATTCACACACCTCCATTCTGTGACTTCACATACCTCCGTTCTATGACTTCACACATCTCCATTCTGTGACTTCACCCACCTCCATTCTGAGTTCACACACCTCCATTCTGTGACTTCACACACCTTCATTCTGTGACTTCACACACCTCCATTCTATGACTTCACACACCTCCATTCTGTGACTTCACACACCTCCATTCTGAGTTGACACACCTCCATTCTGTGACTTCACACACCTCCATTCTGACTTCACACAGCTCCATTCTATGACTTCACACAACTCCATTCTGTGACGTCACACACCTCCATTCTATGACTTCACACACATTCATTCTTATTTCACAAAAATCCATTCTATGACTTCACACACCTCCATTCTATTACTTCACACACCTCCATTTTTTGACTTCACACACCTCCATTCTAAGATTTCACACACCTCCATTGTGACTTCACACACCTCCATTCTATGAGTTCACACACCTCCATTCTGACTTCACACAGCTCCATTCTGTGACTTCACAAAACTCCATTCTATGATTCCACACACCTCCATACTATGTCTTCACACACCTCCATCTATGACTTCACACACCTCCATTCTGAGTTCACACACCTCCACTCTGTGACTTCACACACCTCCATTCTGACTTCAAACACCTTCATTGTATGACTTCACACACCTCAATTCTATCACTTCACACACCTCCATTCTATACCTTCACACACCTCCATTCTGTGACGTCACACACCTCCATGCTATGACTTCAAACACCTTCATTCTTACTTCACAAACATCCATTCTGTGACTTCACACACCTTCCTTCTGTGACTTCACACCTGCATTCTGACTTCACAAACCTCTATTCTGTGAATTCACACACCTCAATTCTGTGACTTCACACACCTCCATTCTGACTTCACACACCTCCATTCTATATTTTTACACACCTCCATTCTATGACTTCACTCACCTCCATTCTGTGACTTCACACACCTCCATTCTGACTTCACACACTTCCATTCTGACTTCACACAGCTCCATTCTATGACTTCACAAACCTCCATTCTGTGACTTCACACACCTCCATTCTATGACTTCACACACCTCCACTGTGATTTCACACACCTCCATTCTATGAGTTCACACACCTCCATTCTGACTTCACACACCTCAATTCTATGACTTCACACACCTCCGTTCTGACTTCACACACCTCCATTCTGTGACTTCATACACTTCCATTTTATGATTTCACACACCTCCATTCTATGAATTCACACACCTCCATTCTGTGACTTCACATACCTCCGTTCTATGACTTCACACACCTCCATTCTGTGACTTCACCCACCTCCATTCTGAGTTCACACACCTCCATTCTGTGACTTCACACACCTTCATTCTGTGACTTCACACACCTCAATTCTATGACTTCACACACCTCCATTCTGTGACTTCATACACCTCCATTCTGTGACTTCACACACCTCCATTCTATGACTTCACACAACTCCATTTTGACTTCAAACACCTCAGTTCTATGATTTCACACACCTCCATTCTGACTTCACACACCTCCATTCCATGACTTCACACATCTCCATTCTGACTTCACACCGCTCCATTCTGTGACTTCACAAAACTCCATTCTATGATTTGACACACATCCATACTATGACTTCAAACACCTCCATCTATGACTTCACACACCTCTATTCTGAGTTCAGACACCTCCATTCTGTGACTTCACACACCTCCATTCTGACTTCACACACCTCCGTTGTATGACTTCACACACCTCCACTCTGTGACTTCACACACTTCCATTATGACGTCACACACCTCCATTCTATGAGTTCACACATCTCCATTCTATGACTTCACACACCTGCATTCTGACTTCACACACCTCCATTCTATGACTTCACAGACCTCGAATCTGTGACTTCACTCACCTCCACTCTATGACTTCACACTCCTCCATTCTATGACTTCCCACACCTCCTTTCTATGACTTCACCCAACCCCATTCTATGACTTCACACCTCCATTCTGACTTCACACACCTCCATTCTGTGACTTCACACACCTCCGTTCTATGACTTCACACACCTCCATTCTTTGATTTCACACACCTTCATTCTTACTTCAGAAATATCCATTCTCTGACTTCACACACCTCCATTCTGCGACTTCACAAACCTCCATTCTGTGACTTCACACACCTCCATTCTGAGTTCACACACCTCCTTTCTATGACTTCACACACTTCCATTCTATGACTTCACACACCTCCATTCTGTGGCTTCACACACCTACATTCTGAGTTCACACACCTCCATTCTGTGACTTCACACACCTCCATTCTGTGACTCCACACACCTCCATTCTGTGATTTCACACACCTCGATCCTATGACTTCACACACCTCCATTCTATGCATTCACACACCTCCATTCTGGGATTTCACAAACCTCCATTCTGACTTCACACACCTCAATTCTGTGACTTCACACACCTCCATTCTGACTTCACACATCTCCATTCGTGACTTCACACACCTCCATTCTATGACTTCACACACCTCCATTCTGACTTCACACACCTCAATTCTGTGACTTCACACACCTCCATTCTGACTTCACACATCTCCATTTGTGACTTCACACACCTCCATTCTATGACTTCACACACCTCCATTCTCTGACTTCAAACACCTCCATTCTATGACTTCACACACTTCCACTCTATTACTTCACACACCTCCATTCTATAACTACACACACCTCCATTCTTTGACTTCACACACCTCCATTCTATGACTTCACACACCTTCATTCTTCACAAACATCCATTCTATGACTTCACACACCTCCATTCCATGACTTCACACACCTCCATTATGTGACTTCACAAACCTCCCTTCTGTGTTCACGCACCTCAATTCTGTGACTTCACACACCTCCATTCTGAGTTGACACACCTTCATTCTGTGACTTCACACACGTCCATTCTGACTTCACACATCTCCATTCTATGAGTTCACACAACTCCATTCTGTGACGTCACACACCTCCATTCTGTGACTTCACACACCTCCATTCTGACTTCACACACTTCCATTCTGACTTCACACAGCTCCATTCTATGACTTCACAAACCTCCATTCTGTGACTTCACACACCTCCATTCTATGACTTCACACACCTCCACTGTGATTTCACACACCTCCATTCTATGAGTTCACACACCTCCATTCTGACTTCACACACCTCAATTCTATGACTTCACACACCTCCGTTCTGACTTCACACACCTCCATTCTGTGTCTTCATACACTTCCATTTTATGATTTCACACACCTCCATTCTATGAATTCACACACCTCCATTCTGTGACTTCACATACCTCCGTTCTATGACTTCACACACCTCCATTCTGTGACTTTACCCACCTCCATTCTGAGTTCACACACCTCCATTCTGTGACTTCACACACCTTCATTCTGTGACTTCACACACCTCCATTCTATGACTTCACACACCTCCATTCTGTGACTTCACACACCTCCATTCTGAGTTGACACACCTCCATTCTGTGACTTCACACACCTCCATTCTGACTTCACACTGCTCCATTCTATGACTTCACACAACTCCATTCTGTGACGTCACACACCTCCATTCTATGACTTCACACACATTCATTCTTATTTCACAAAAATCCATTCTATGACTTCACACACCTCCATTCTATTACTTCACACACCTCCATTTTTTGACTTCACACACCTCCATTCTAAGATTTCACACACCTCCATTGTGACTTCACACACCTCCATTCTATGAGTTTACACACCTCCATTCTGACTTCACACAGCTCCATTCTGTGACTTCACAAAACTCCATTCTATGATTCCACACACCTCCATACTATGTCTTCACACACCTCCATCTATGACTTCACACACCTCCATTCTGAGTTCACACACCTCCACTCTGTGACTTCACACACCTCCATTCTGACTTCAAACACCTTCATTGTATGACTTCACACACCTCAATTCTATCACTTCACACACCTCCATTCTATACCTTCACACACCTCCATTCTGTGACGTCACACACCTCCATGCTATGACTTCAAACACCTTCATTCTTACTTCACAAACATCCATTCTGTGACTTCACACACCTTCCTTCTGTGACTTCACACCTGCATTCTGACTTCACAAACCTCTATTCTGTGAATTCACACACCTCAATTCTGTGACTTCACACACCTCCATTCTGACTTCACACACCTCCATTCTATATTTTCACACAGCTCCATTCTATGACTTCACTCACCTCCATTCTGTGACTTCACACACCTCCATTCTGACTTCACACACTTCCATTCTGACTTCACACAGCTCCATTCTATGACTTCACAAACCTCCATTCTGTGACTTCACACACCTCCATTCTATGACTTCACACACCTCCACTGTGATTTCACACACCTCCATTCTATGAGTTCACACACCTCCATTCTGACTTCACACACCTCAATTCTATGACTTCACACACCTCCGTTCTGACTTCACACACCTCCATTCTGTGACTTCATACACTTCCATTTTATGATTTCACACACCTCCATTCTATGAATTCACACACCTCCATTCTGTGACTTCACATACCTCCGTTCTATGACTTCACACACCTCCATTCTGTGACTTCACCCACCTCCATTCTGAGTTCACACACCTCCATTCTGTGACTTCACACACCTTCATTCTGTGACTTCACACACCTCCATTCTATGACTTCACACACCTCCATTCTGTGACTTCATACACCTCCATTCTGTGACTTCACACACCTCCATTCTATGACTTCACACAACTCCATTTTGACTTCAAACACCTCAGTTCTATGATTTCACACACCTCCATTCTGACTTCACACCGCTCCATGCTTTGACTTCACAAAACTCCATTCTATGATTTGACACACATCCATACTATGACTTCAAACACCTCCATCTATGACTTCACACACCTCTATTCTGAGTTCAGACACCTCCATTCTGTGACTTCACACACCTCCATTCTGACTTCACACACCTCCGTTGTATGACTTCACACACCTCCATTCTGTGACTTCACACACTTCCATTATGACGTCACACACCTCCATTCTATGAGTTCACACATCTCCATTCTATGACTTCACACACCTGCATTCTGACTTCACACACCTCCATTCTATGACTTCACAGACCTCGAATCTGTGACTTCACTCACCTCCACTCTATGTCTTCACACTCCTCCATTCTATGACTTCCCACACCTCCTTTCTATGACTTCACCCAACCCCATTCTATGACTTCACACCTCCATTCTGACTTCACACACCTCCATTCTGTGACTTCACACACCTCCGTTCTATGACTTCACACACCTCCATTCTTTGATTTCACACACCTTCATTCTTACTTCAGAAATATCCATTCTCTGACTTCACACACCTCCATTCTGCGACTTCACAAACCTCCATTCTGTGACTTCACACACCTCCATTCTGAGTTCACACACCTCCTTTCTATGACTTCACACACTTCCATTCTATGACTTCACACACCTCCATTCTGTGGCTTCACACACCTACATTCTGAGTTCACACACCTCCATTCTGTGACTTCACACACCTCCATTCTGACTTCACACACTTCCATTCTGACTTCACACAGCTCCATTCTATGACTTCACAAACCTCCATTCTGTGACTTCACACACCTCCATTCTATGACTTCACACACCTCCACTGTGATTTCACACACCTCCATTCTATGAGTTCACACACCTCCATTCTGACTTCACACACCTCAATTCTATGACTTCACACACCTCCGTTCTGACTTCACACACCTCCATTCTGTGACTTCATACACTTCCATTTTATGATTTCACACACCTCCATTCTATGAATTCACACACCTCCATTCTGTGACTTCACATACCTCCGTTCTATGACTTCACACAACTCCATTCTGTGACTTCACCCACCTCCATTCTGAGTTCACACACCTCCATTCTGTGACTTCACACACCTTCATTCTGTGAGTTCACACACCTCCATTCTATGACTTCACACACCTCCATTCTGTGACTTCACACACCTCCATTCTGAGTTGACACACCTCCATTCTGTGACTTCACACACCTCCATTCTGACTTCACACAGCTCCATTCTATGACTTCACACAACTCCATTCTGTGACGTCACACACCTCCATTCTATGACTTCACACACATTCATTCTTATTTCACAAAAATCCATTCTATGACTTCACACACCTCCATTCTATTACTTCACACACCTCCATTTTTTGACTTCACACACCTCCATTCTAAGATTTCACACACCTCCATTGTGACTTCACACACCTCCATTCTATGAGTTCACACACCTCCATTCTGACTTCACACAGCTCCATTCTGTGACTTCACAAAACTCCATTCTATGATTCCACACACCTCCATACTATGTCTTCACACACCTCCATCTATGACTTCACACACCTCCATTCTGAGTTCACACACCTCCACTCTGTGACTTCACACACCTCCATTCTGACTTCAAACACCTTCATTGTATGACTTCACACACCTCAAATCTATCACTTCACACACCTCCATTCTATACCTTCACACACCTCCATTCTGTGACGTCACACACCTCCATGCTATGACTTCAAACACCTTCATTCTTACTTCACAAACATCCATTCTGTGACTTCACACACCTTCCTTCTGTGACTTCACACCTGCATTCTGACTTCACAAACCTCTATTCTGTGAATTCACACACCTCAATTCTGTGACTTCACACACCTCCATTCTGACTTCACACACCTCCATTCTATATTTTCACACACCTCCATTCTATGACTTCACTCACCTCCATTCTGTGACTTCACACACCTCCATTTTGACTTCACACACTTCCATTCTGACTTCACACAGCTCCATTCTATGACTTCACAAACCTCCATTCTGTGACTTCACACACCTCCATTCTATGACTTCACACACCTCCACTGTGATTTCACACACCTCCATTCTATGAGTTCACACACCTCCATTCTGACTTCACACACCTCAATTCTATGACTTCACACACCTCCGTTCTGACTTCACACACCTCCATTCTGTGACTTCATACACTTCCATTTTATGATTTCACACACCTCCATTCTATGAATTCACACACCTCCATTCTGTGACTTCACATACCTCCGTTCTATGACTTCACACACCTCCATTCTGTGACTTCACCCACCTCCATTCTGAGTTCACACACCTCCATTCTGTGACTTCACACACCTTCATTCTGTGACTTCACACACCTCAATTCTATGACTTCACACACCTCCATTCTGTGACTTCATACACCTCCATTCTGTGACTTCACACACCTCCATTCTATGACTTCACACAACTCCATTTTGACTTCAAACACCTCAGTTCTATGATTTCACACACCTCCATTCTGACTTCACACACCTCCATTCCATGACTTCACACATCTCCATTCTGACTTCACACCGCTCCATTCTGTGACTTCACAAAACTCCATTCTATGATTTGACACACATCCATACTATGACTTCAAACACCTCCATCTATGACTTCACACACCTCTATTCTGAGTTCAGACACCTCCATTCTGTGACTTCACACACCTCCATTCTGACTTCACACACCTCCGTTGTATGACTTCACACACCTCCACTCTGTGACTTCACACACTTCCATTATGACGTCACACACCTCCATTCTATGAGTTCACACATCTCCATTCTATGACTTCACACACCTGCATTCTGACTTCACACACCTCCATTCTATGACTTCACAGACCTCGAATCTGTGACTTCACTCACCTCCACTCTATGACTTCACACTCCTCCATTCTATGACTTCCCACACCTCCTTTCTATGACTTCACCCAACCCCATTCTATGACTTCACACCTCCATTCTGACTTCACACACCTCCATTCTGTGACTTCACACACCTCCGTTCTATGACTTCACACACCTCCATTCTTTGATTTCACACACCTTCATTCTTACTTCAGAAATATCCATTCTCTGACTTCACACACCTCCATTCTGCGACTTCACAAACCTCCATTCTGTGACTTCACACACCTCCATTCTGAGTTCACACACCTCCTTTCTATGACTTCACACACTTCCATTCTATGACTTCACACACCTCCATTCTGTGGCTTCACACACCTACATTCTGAGTTCACACACCTCCATTCTGTGACTTCACACACCTCCATTCTGTGACTCCACACACCTCCATTCTGTGATTTCACACACCTCGATCCTATGACTTCACACACCTCCATTCTATGCATTCACACACCTCCATTCTGGGATTTCACAAACCTCCATTCTGACTTCACACACCTCAATTCTGTGACTTCACACACCTCCATTCTGACTTCACACATCTCCATTCGTGACTTCACACACCTCCATTCTATGACTTCACACACCTCCATTCTGACTTCACACACCTCAATTCTGTGACTTCACACACCTCCATTCTGACTTCACACATCTCCATTTGTGACTTCACACACCTCCATTCTATGACTTCACACACCTCCATTCTCTGACTTCAAACACCTCCATTCTATGACTTCACACACTTCCACTCTATTACTTCACACACCTCCATTCTATAACTACACACACCTCCATTCTTTGACTTCACACACCTCCATTCTATGACTTCACACACCTTCATTCTTCACAAACATCCATTCTATGACTTCACACACCTCCATTCCATGACTTCACACACCTCCATTATGTGACTTCACAAACCTCCCTTCTGTGTTCACGCACCTCAATTCTGTGACTTCACACACCTCCATTCTGAGTTGACACACCTTCATTCTGTGACTTCACACACGTCCATTCTGACTTCACACATCTCCATTCTATGAGTTCACACAACTCCATTCTGTGACGTCACACACCTCCATTCTATGACTTCACACACCTTCATTCTTACTTCAAAAACATCAATTCTATGACTTCACACACCTCCATTCTATGACTTCACACACCTCCATTTTGTGACTTCACACACCTCCATTTTATGATTTCACACACCTCCATTGTGACTTCACACACCTCCATTCTATGAGTTCACACACCTCCATTCTGACTTCACACACCTCCATTTATGACTTCACCCACCTCCATTCTGACTTCACACAGCTCGATTCTGTGACTTCACAAAGCTCCATTCTATGATTTCACACACGTCCATACTATGACTTCACACACCTCCATCTCTGACTTCACACACCTCCATTCTGAGTTCGCACACCTCCATTCTGTGACTTCAAACACCTCCATTCTGACTTCACACACCTTCATTGCATGACTTCACACACCTCCATACTGTGACTTCACACACCTCCCTTCTATGACTTCACACACTTCCATTGTGACGCACACACCTCCATTATATGAGTTCACACATCTCCATTCTATGATTTCACACACCTCCATTCTGACTTCACACACCTCCATTCTATGACTTCACACACCTCCATTCTGACGTCACAAACCTCCATTCTGTGACTTCACACACCTCCATTCTATGAGTTCACACACCTAAATTCTATGACTTCACACAACTCCATTCTATGACTTCACACACCTCCATTCTGTGACTTCACACACCTCCATTCTATGTCTTCAAACACCTAAATTCTATGACTTCACACAACTCTATTCTATGACTTCACACACCTCCATTCTGTGACTTCACACACCTCCATTCTGACTTCAGACACCTCTATTCTGTGTCTTCACACACCTCAATTCTGTGGCTTCACACACTTCCATTCTGACTTCACACACCTCCATTCTATGATTTCACACACCTCCATTCTATGACTTCACCCAGCTCCATTCTATGACGTCACACACCTGCATTCTGTGACTTCACACACCTCCATTCTTTGATTTCAAACACCTCCATTGTATGATTTCACACACCTCCATTCTATGACTTCACACACCTCCATTCTGTGACTTCAATCACATCCATTCTGAATTCACACACCTCCATTCTGTGACTTCTCACACCTCCATTCTGACTTCACACACATCCATTCTATGACTTCACTCACCTCCATTCTGAATTCACACACCTCCATTCTGTGACTTCAAACACCTCCATTCTGAGTTCACACACCTCCATTCTATGCCTTCACACACCGCCATTCTGACTTCACAGAGCTCCATTCTGTGACTTCACAAACCTCCATTCTATGACTTCACACACCTCCATTCTGTGACTTCACACACCTCCATTCTATTTCTTCACACACTTCCATTGTGACGTTACACACCTCCATTTTGACTTCACACACCTCCATTCTGTGACTTCACACACCTCCATTTGTGACTTCACACACCACAATTTTGACTTCACACACCTCCATTCTTTGACTTCACACACCTCCATTCTTTGACTTCACACACCTCCATTTTGACTTCTCACACTTCCATTGTGTGAATTCACACACCTCCATTCTGTGACTTCACACACTTCCATTGTTTGACTACACACAACTCCATTCTTTGATTTCACACACCTCCATTCCATGACATCACACACCTCCATTCTATGAGCTCACATACCTCCATTCTATGAGTTCACACACCTCAATTTTGACTTCACACACCTCCATTCTATGACTTCATACACCTCCATTCTATGACTTCACACATCTGCATTCTGACTTCACACACCTCCATTCTATGACTTCGCACACCTCCATTCTCTGACTTCACACATCTCCATTCTGACTTCACACACTTCCAATCTATGACTTCACACATCTCCCTTCTCTGACTTCACACACCTCCATTCTGTAACTTCACACACTTCCAATGTTTGACTTCACAAACCTCCATTCCATGACTTCATACACATCCATTCTATGACTTCACACAACTCCTTTCTTTGACTTCTCAAAATTCCATTTTGATTTCACACACCTCCACTCTGTTTCTTCAGACACCTCCATTTGTGACTACACACATCACAATTTTGACTTCACACACCTCCATTCTGTGACTCACACATCTCCATTCTGAGTTATCACACCTCCATTTGTGACTTCACACACCTCCATTCTGATTTCACACACCTCCATTCTATGACTTCACACACTTCCATTCTTTGACTTCACACACCTCCATTCTTTGACTTCACACACCTCTATTCTATGACTTCACACACCTTCATTCTTACTTCACAAACCTCCATTCTATGACTTCACACATCTCCATTCTATGATTTCACACACCTCCATTCTGTGATTCACACACCTGCATTCTGTGTTCACAAACCTCAATTCTGTGACATCACACACCTCCATTCTGATTTCACACACCTCCATTCTATAACTTCACACACCTCCATTCTATGACTTCACACACCTCCATTCTGTGACTTCACAAACCTCCATTCTGAGTTGACACACCTCCATTCTGTGACTTCACACACCTCCATTCTGAGTTGACACACCTCCATTCTGTGACTTCACACACCTCCATTCTGTGACGTCACACACCTCCATTCTATGTCTTCACACACATTCATTCTTATTTCACAAAAATCCATTCTATGACTTCACACACCTCCATTCTATGACTTCACACACCTCCATTTTTTGACTTCACACACCTCCATTCTAAGATTTCACACACCTCCATTGTGAATTCACACACCTCCATTCTATGAGTTCACACACCTCCATTCTGACTTCACACAGCTCCATTCTGTGACTTCACAAAACTCCATTCTATGATTCCACACACCTCCATACTATGTCTTCACACACCTCCATCTATGACTTCACACACCTCCATTCTGAGTTCACACACCTCCACTCTGTGACTTCACACACCTCCATTCTGACTTCAAACACCTTCATTGTATGACTTCACACACTTCAATTCTATCACTTCACACACCTCCATTCTATACCTTCACACACCTCCATTCTGTGACGTCACACACCTCCATGCTATGACTTCAAACACCTTCATTCTTACTTCACAAACATCCATTCTGTGACTTCACACACCTTCCTTCTGTGACTTCACACCTGCATTCTGACTTCACAAACCTCTATTCTGTGAATTCACACACCTCAATTCTGTGACTTCACACACCTCCATTCTGACTTCACACACCTCCATTCTATATTTTCACACACCTCCATTCTATGACTTCACACACCTCCGTTCTGTGACTTCACACACCTCCATTCTGACTTCACACACTTCCATTCTGACTTCACACAGCTGCATTCTATGACTTCACAAACCTCCATTCTGTGACTTCACACACCTCCATTCTATGACTTCACACACCTCCACTGTGATTTCACACACCTCCATTCTATGAGTTCACACACCTCCATTCTGACTTCACACACCTCAATTCTATGACTTCACACACCTCCGTTCTGACTTCACACACCTCCATTCTGTGACTTCATACACTTCCATTTTATGATTTCACACACCTCCATTCTATGAATTCACACACCTCCATTCTGTGACTTCACATACCTCCGTTCTATGACTTCACACACCTCCATTCTGTGACTTCACCCACCTCCATTCTGAGTTCACACACCTCCATTCTGTGACTTCACACACCTTCATTTTGTGACTTCACACACGTCCATTCTATGACTTCACACACCTCCATTCTGTGACTTCACACACCTCCATTCTGAGTTGACACACCTCCATTCTGTGACTTCACACACCTCCATTCTGACTTCACACAGCTCCATTCTATGACTTCACACAACTCCATTCTGTGACGTCACACACCTCCATTCTATGACTTCACACACATTCATTCTTATTTCACAAAAATCCATTCTATGACTTCACACACCTCCATTCTATTACTTCACACACCTCCATTTTTTGACTTCACACACCTCCATTCTAAGATTTCACACACCTCCATTGTGACTTCACACACCTCCATTCTATGAGTTCACACACCTCCATTCTGACTTCACACAGCTCCATTCTGTGACTTCAGAAAACTCCATTCTATGATTCCACACACCTCCATACTATGTCTTCACACACCTCCATCTATGACTTCACACACCTCCATTCTGAGTTCACACACCTCCACTCTGTGACTTCACACACCTCCATTCTGACTTCAAACACCTTCATTGTATGACTTCACACACCTCAATTCTATCACTTCACACACCTCCATTCTATACCTCCACACACCTCCATTCTGTGACGTCACACACCTTCATGCTATGACTTCAAACACCTTCATTCTTACTTCACAAACATCCATTCTGTGACTTCACACACCTTCCTTCTGTGACTTCACACCTGCATTCTGACTTCACAAACCTCTATTCTGTGAATTCACACACCTCAATTCTGTGACTTCACACACCTCCATTCTGACTTCACACACCTCCATTCTATATTTTCACACACCTCCATTCTATGACTTCACTCACCTCCATTCTGTGACTTCACACACCTCCATTTTGACTTCACACACTTCCATTCTGACTTCACACAGCTCCATTCTATGACTTCACAAACCTCCATTCTGTGACTTCACACACCTCCATTCTATGACTTCACACACCTCCACTGTGATTTCACACACCTCCATTCTATGAGTTCACACACCTCCATTCTGACTTCACACACCTCAATTCTATGACTTCACACACCTCCGTTCTGACTTCACACACCTCCATTCTGTGACTTCATACACTTCCATTTTATGATTTCACACATCTCCATTCTATGAATTCACACACCTCCATTCTGTGACTTCACATACCTCCGTTCTATGACTTCACACACCTCCATTCTGTGACTTCACCCACCTCCATTCTGAGTTCACACACCTCCATTCTGTGACTTCACACACCTTCATTCTGTGACTTCACACACCTCCATTCTATGACTTCACACACCTCCATTCTGTGACTTCATACACCTCCATTCTGTGACTTCACACACCTCCATTCTATGACTTCACACAACTCCATTTTGACTTCAAACACCTCAGTTCTATGATTTCACACACCTCCATTCTGACTTCACACACCTCCATTCCATGACTTCACACACCTCCATTCTGACTTCACACCGCTCCATTCTGTGACTTCAAAAAACTCCATTCTATGATTTGACACACATCCATACTATGACTTCAAACACCTCCATCTATGACTTCACACACCTCTATTCTGAGTTCAGACACCTCCATTCTGTGACTTCACACACCTCCATTCTGACTTCACACACCTCCGTTGTATGACTTCACACACCTCCATTCTGTGACTTCACACACTTCCATTATGACGTCACACACCTCCATTCTATGAGTTCACACATCTCCATTCTATGACTTCACACACCTGCATTCTGACTTCACACACCTCCATTCTATGACTTCACAGACCTCGAATCTGTGACTTCACTCACCTCCACTCTATGACTTCACACTCCTCCATTCTATGACTTCCCACACCTCCTTTCTATGACTTCACCCAACCCCATTCTATGACTTCACACCTCCATTCTGACTTCACACACCTCCATTCTGTGACTTCACACACCTCCCTTCTATGACTTCACACACCTCCATTCTTTGATTTCACACACCTTCATTCTTACTTCAGAAATATCCATTCTCTGACTTCACACACCTCCATTCTGCGACTTCACAAACCTCCATTCTGTGACTTCACACACCTCCATTCTGAGTTCACACACCTCCTTTCTATGACTTCACACACTTCCATTCTATGACTTCACACACCTCCATTCTGTGGCTTCACACACCTACATTCTGAGTTCACACACCTCCATTCTGTGACTTCACACACCTCCATTCTATGACTTCACACACTTCCACTCTATGCATTCACACACCTCCATTCTGGGATTTCACAAACCTCCATTCTGACTTCACACACCTCAATTCTGTGACTTCACACACCTCCATTCTGACTTCACACATCTCCATTCGTGACTTCACACACCTCCATTCTATGACTTCACACACCTCCATTCTGACTTCACACACCTCAATTCTGTGACCTCACACACCTCCATTCTGACTTCACACATCTCCATTTGTGACTTCACACACCTCCATTCTATGACTTCACACACCTCCATTCTCTGACTTCAAACACCTCCATTCTATGACTTCACACACTTCCACTCTATTACTTCACACACCTCCATTCTATAACTACACACACCTCCATTCTTTGACTTCACACACCTCCATTCTATGACTTCACACACCTTCATTCTTCACAAACATCCATTCTATGACTTCACACACCTCCATTCCATGACTTCACACACCTCCATTATGTGACTTCACAAACCTCCCTTCTGTGTTCACGCACCTCAATTCTGTGACTTCACACACCTCCATTCTGAGTTGACACACCTTCATTCTGTGACTTCACACACGTCCATTCTGACTTCACACATCTCCATTCTATGAGTTCACACAACTCCATTCTGTGACGTCACACACCTCCATTCTATGACTTCACACACCTTCATTCTTACTTCAAAAACATCAATTCTATGACTTCACACACCTCCATTCTATGACTTCACTCACCTCCATTTTGTGACTTCACACACCTCCATTTTATGATTTCACACACCTCCATTGTGACTTCACACACCTCCATTCTATGAGTTCACACACCTCCATTCTGACTTCACACACCTCCATTCTATGACTTCACCCACCTCCATTCTGACTTCACACAGCTCGATTCTGTGACTTCACAAAGCTCCATTCTATGATTTCACACACGTCCATACTATGACTTCACACACCTCCATCTCTGACTTCACACACCTCCATTCTGAGTTCGCACACCTCCATTCTGTGACTTCAAACACCTCCATTCTGACTTCACACACCTTCATTGCATGACTTCACACACCTCCATACTGTGACTTCACACACCTCCTTTCTATGACTTCACACACTTCCATTGTGACGCACACACCTCCATTATATGAGTTCACACATCTCCATTCTATGATTTCACACACCTCCATTCTGACTTCACACACCTCCATTCTATGACTTCACACACCTCCATTCTGACGTCACAAACCTCCATTCTGTGACTTCACACACCTCCATTCTATGAGTTCACACACCTAAATTCTATGACTTCACACAACTCCATTCTATGACTTCACACACCTCCATTCTGTGACTTCACACACCTCCATTCTATGACTTCAAACACATAAATTCTATGACTTCACACAACTCTATTCTATGACTTCACACACCTCCATTCTGTGACTTCACACACCTCCATTCTGACTTCAGACACCTCTATTCTGTGTCTTCACACACCTCAATTCTGTGGCTGCACACACTTCCATTCTGACTTCACACACCTCCATTCTATGATTTCACACACCTCCATTCTATGACTTCACCCAGCTCCATTCTATGACATCACACACCTGCATTCTGTGACTTCACACACCTCCATTCTTTGATTTCAAACACCTCCATTGTATGATTTCACACACCTCCATTCTATGACTTCACACACCTCCATTCTGTGACTTCAATCACATCCATTCTGAATTCACACACCTCCATTCTGTGACTTCTCACACCTCCATTCTGACTTCACACACATCCATTCTATGACTTCACTCACCTCCATTCTGAATTCACACACCTCCATTCTGTGACTTCAAACACCTCCATTCTGAGTTCACACACCTCCATTCTATGCCTTCACACACCGCCATTCTGACTTCACAGAGCTCCATTCTGTGACTTCACAAACCTCCATTCTATGACTTCACACACCTCCATTCTGTGACTTCACACACCTCAATTCTATTTCTTCACACACTTCCATTGTGACGTCACACACCTCCATTTTGACTTCACACACCTCCATTCTGTGACTTCACACACCTCCATTTTGACTTCTCACACTTCCATTGTGTGAATTCACACACCTCCATTCTGTGACTTCACACACTTCCATTGTTTGACTACACACAACTCCATTCTTTGATTTCACACACCTCCATTCCATGACATCACACACCTCCATTCTATGAGCTCACATACCTCCATTCTATGAGTTCACACACCTCAATTTTGACTTCACACACCTCCATTCTATGACTTCATACACCTCCATTCTATGACTTCACACATCTGCATTCTGACTTCACACACCTCCATTCTATGACTTCGCACACCTCCATTCTCTGACTTCACACATCTCCATTCTGACTTCACACACCTCCAATCTATGACTTCACACATCTCCCTTCTCTGACTTCACACACCTCCATTCTGTAACTTCACACACTTCCAATGTTTGACTTCACAAACCTCCATTCCATGACTTCATACACATCCATTCTATGACTTCACACAACTCCTTTCTTTGACTTCACAAAATTCCATTTTGATTTCACACACCTCCACTCTGTGACTTCACACACCTCCATTTGTGACTACACACATCACAATTTTGACTTCACACACCTCCATTCTGTGACACACATATCCATTCTGAGTTATCACACCTCCATTTGTGACTTCACACACCTCCATTCTGATTTCACACACCTCCATTCTATGACTTCACACACTTCCATTCTTTGACTTCACACACCTCCATTCTGTGACTTCACACACCTCCACTCTGAGTTCACACACTTCCATTCTGTGTCTTCACACACCTCCATTCTGTGACTTCACACACCTCGTTATATGACCTCACACACCTCCATTCTGTGAGCACACACACCTCAAATCTGAGTTCACACCCCTCCATAGTGTGACTTCACACACCTCCATTCTGTGACTTCACACACCTCCATTGTATGACTTCACACACCTCCATTCTATGACTTCACACGCCTCCATTCTATGCCTTTACACACCTCCATTCTGTGACTTCACACACCTCCATTCTATGACAGCACACACCTCCATTCTGTGACTTCACACACCTCCGTTCTATGACTTCACACACCTCCATTCTATGACTTCAGAAACCTACATTGTGACTTCACACACCTCCATTATATGAGTTCACACACATGCATTGTGATTTCACCCACCTCCATTCTCTGACTTCACACACCTCCATTATGACTTCACACACCTCCATTCTGACTTCACACACCTCAATTCTGTGACTTCACACACCTCCATTCTCTGATTTCACACACCTCCATTCTATGACTTCACACACCTACTTTCTGAGTTCACACACATTCATTCTGTGACTTCACACACCTCCATTTTGACTTCATACACCTCCATTCTATGAGTTCACACACCTCCTTTATGATTTCACACACTTCCATTCTATGACTTCACACAGCTCCATTCTGACTTCACACACCTCCATTCTATGACTTCGCACACCTCTATTCTGACTTCACACAACTGCATTCTGTGACTTCACACACCTCCATTCTATGACTTCACACACCTCCATTCTGTGACTTCACACACCTCCACTCTGTGACTTTACACACCTCCATTCTGTGACTTCACACACCTCCATTCTGTGATTTCACACACAATCCATTCTATGACTTCACAAAGGTCCATTCTTTGATTTCACACACCTCCATTCTATGACTTCACACACCTCCATTGTGACTTCATACAACTCCATTCTGTGAATTCACACACCTCCTTTCTGTGACTTCACACACCTCCATACTATGACTTCCACACACCTTCATTCTATGACTTCACAACCTCCATTCTATGACTTCACAGACTTCCAATTTATGACTTCACAAACCTCCATTCTAGGACTTCACACACCTGCAATCTGACTTCACACACCTCCATTTTCTGACTTCACACACCTCCATTCTCTGACTTCACACACCTCCATTCTATGACTGCACACATCTTCATTCTGTACCTTCACACGCTTCCAATGTTTGACGTCACAAACCTCCATTCCATGACTTCATACACCCCCATTCTATGACTTCACACACATCCATTCTTTGACCTCACACACCTCCATTTTGACTTCACACACCTCCATTCTGTGACATCACACACCTGCATTTGTGACTTCATACACCACAATTTTGACTTCACACACGTCCATTCTTTGACTTGACACACCTCCATTTTGACTTCACACACCTCCATTTTGTGACTTCACACACCTCCATTCTATGATTTCACACACCTCCTTTCTGAATTCACACACCTCCATTCTGACTTCACACACCTCAATTCTATGATTTCCCACACCTCCATTCTTTGACTTCACACACCTCCATTCTATGACTTCACATACCTCCTTTCTGAGTTGACACACCTCCATTCTGTGACTTCACATACCTCCAATCGGACTTCACACACCTCCATTCTATGACTTCACACACCTCCATTCTGTGACTTCAAAAACCACCATTCTATGACTTCACACATCTCCATTGTGACTTCACACACCTCCATTCTATGAGTTCACATAGCTCCATTCTGACTTCACACACCTCCATTCTATGACTTCGCACACCTCTATTCTGACTTCACACCCCTCCATTCTGTGATTTCACATACCTCCACTCTTTGACTTCACACACCTCCATTCTATGATTTCACACACCTCCATTCTATGATTTCACACAGCTCCATTCTATGACTTCACACAACTCCTTTCTGAGTTCACACATCTCCATTCATTGACTTCACACACCTCCAATCTGACTTCACACCCCTCCATTCTATGACTCCACACACCTCCATTCTGTGATTTCACAAACCACAATTCTATGACTTCACACACCTCCATTGTGACTTCACATACCTCCATTCTAAGAGTTCACACACCTCCAATCTGACTTCACACACCTCCATTCTATGAATTCCCACAGGTCCATTCTGACTTAACACACCTCCATTCTATGACTTCGCATACCTCTATTCTGACTTCATACACCTCCATTCTGTGACTTCACACAGCTCCATTCTATGACTTCAAACACCTCCATTCTGTGACTTCACACACCTCAACTCTGTCACTTTACACACCTCCATTCTGTGACTTCTCACACCTCCATTCTGTGATTTCACACACCTCCATTCTATGACTTCACACACCTACATTCTTTGACTTCACACACCTCCATTCTATGACTTCACACACCTCCATTGTGACTTCACTCATCGCCGTTCTGTGACTTCACACACCTCCCTTCTGTGACTTGACACACCTCCATTCTATGACTTCACACACCTCCATTCTATGACTTCACACACCTCCATTCTGTAACTTCAGACACTTCCAATGTTTGACTTCACAAACCTCCATTCCATGACTTCATACACCTCAATTCTATGACTTAACAGACCTCCATTCTTTGACTTCACACACCTCCATTTTGACTTCACACACCTCCATTCTGTGCCTTCACACACCTCCATTTGTGACTTCACACACCACAATTTTGACTTCACACACCTCCCTTCTTTGACTTCACACACCTCCATTCTTTGACTTCACACTCCTCGATTTTGACTTCACACACTTCCATTTTGTGAATTCACACACCTCCATTCTGTGACTTCACACACCTCCATTGTTTGACTACACACACCTCCATTCTTTGACTTCACACACCTCAATTCCATGACATCACACTCCTCCATTCTATGAGCTCACATACCTCCATTCTATGAGTTCACACACCTCAATTTTGACTTCACACACCTCCATTCAATGACTTCACACACCTTCATTCTTACTTCAGAAACATCCATTCTATGACTTCACACACCTCCATTCTGTGACTTCAAAAACCACCATTCTATGACTTCACACACCTCCATTTTGACTTCACACACATGCATTCAATGAGTTCACACACCTCCATTCTGACTTCACACACCTCCATTCTATGACTTCGCACACCTCTATTCTGACTTCACACACCTCCATCCTGTGACTTCACACACCTCCATTCTCTGACTTCACACTCCTCCATTCTGTGACTTCACACACCTCCACTCGGTGACTTTACACACCTCCATTCTGTGTCTTCACACACCTCCATCCTGTGATTTTACACACCTCCATTCTATGACTTCACATACCTCCGTTCTATGACTTTACACACCTCCATTCTATGACTTCACACACCTCCATTCTATGACTTCACACACTTCCATTCTGTGACTAGACACATCTGCATTCTGACTTCACACACCTCCATTCTATGACTTCGCACACCTCCCTTCTCTCACTTCACACATCTCCATTCTGACTTCACACACCTCCAATCTCTGACTTCACACATCTCCCTTCTCTGACTTCACACACCTCAATTCTGTAACTTCACACACTTCCAATGTTTGACTTCACAAACCTCCATTCCATGACTTCGTACACATCCATTCTATGACTTCACACAACTCCTTTCTTTGACTTCACAAAATTCCATTTTGATTTCACACACCTCCACTCTGTGACTTCACACACCTCCATTTGTGACTTCACACGTCACAATTTTTACTTCACACACCTCCATTCTGTGACTCACACACCTCCATTCTGAGTTAACACACCTCCATTTGTGACTTCACACACCTCCATTCTGACTTCACACACCTCCCTTCTATGACTTCACACACTTCCATTCTATGACTTCACACACCTCCATTCTGTGACTTCACACACCTCCACTCAGAGTTCACACACTTCCATTCTGTGTCTTCACACACCTCCATTCTGTGACTTCACACACCTCGTTATATGACTGTACACACCTCCATTCTGTGACCTCACACACCTCAAATCTGAGTTCACACCCCTCCATATTGTGACTTCACACACCTCCATTCTGTGACTTCACACACCTCCATTCTATGACTTCACACACCTCCATTCTATGACTTCACACACCTCCATTCTATGCCTTTACACACCTCCATTCTGTGACTTCACACACCTCCATTTTATGACATCACACACCTCCATTCTGTGACTTCACACACCTCCATTCTATGACTTCACACACCTCCATTCTATGACTTCAGAGACCTACATTGTGACTTCACACACCTCCATTCTATGAGTTCACACACCTGCATTGTGACTTCACCCACCTCCATTCTCTGACTTCACACACCTCCATTCTGACTTCACACACCTCCATTCTGACTTCACACACCTCAAATCTGTGACTTCACACACCTCCATTGTATCATTTCACACACCTCCATTCTATGACTTCACAGACCTCCGTTCTCTGACTTCACACACCTCCTTTCTGAGTTCACACACATCCATTCTATGACTTCACACACCTCCATTGTGACTTCATATACCTCCATTCTATGAGTTCACACACCCCCATTCTGACTTCACACACTTCCATTCTATGACTTCACACAGCTCCATTCTGACTTCACACAACTGCATTCTGTGACTTCACACACCTCCATTCTATGACTTCACACACCTCCTTTCTATGACTTCACACACCTCCACTCTGTGACTTTACACACCTCCATTCTGTGACTTCACACACCTCCATTCTGTGATTTCACACACAATCCATTCTATGACTTCACAAACCTCCATTCTTTGATTTCACACACCTCCATTCTATGACTTCACACACCTCCATTCTGTGACTTCAAAAACCACCATTCTATGACTTCACACACCTCCATTTTGACTTCACACATATCCATTCAATGAGTTCACACACCTCCATTCTGACTTCACACACCTCCATTCTATGACTTCGCACACCTCTATTCTGACTTCACACACCTCCATCCTGTGACTTCACACACCTCCATTCTCTGACTTCACACTCCTCCATTCTGTGACTTCACACACCTCCACTCTGTGACTTTACACACCTCCATTCTGTGTCTTCACACACCTCCATCCTGTGATTTCACACACCTCCATTCTATGACTTCACATACCTCCGTTCTATGACTTCACACACCTCCATTCTATGACTTCACACACCTCCATTCTATGACTTCACACACTTCCATTCTGTGACTAGACACACCTCCATTCTATGACTTCACACACCTCCATTCTATGACTTCACACACCTCCAATCTCTGACTTCACACATCTCCCTTCTCTGACTTCGCACACCTCCATTCTGTAACTTCACACATTTCCAATGTTTGACTTCACAAACCTCCATTCCATGACTTCATACACATCCATTCTATGACTTCACACAACTCCTTTCTTTGACTTCACAAAATTCCATTTTGATTTCACACACCTACACTCTGTGACTTCACACACCTCCATTTGTGACTTCACACATCACAATTTTTACTTCACACACCTCCATTCTGTGACTCACACACCGCCATTCTGAGTTAACACACCTCCATTTGTTACTTCACACACCTCCATTCTGACTTCACACACCTCCATTCTATGACTTCACATGTAAGACCCCCGACTCAGCGGGACGTCTTTCAGACGGAGCCCCCTTCCCAAGGATCAGCGAGTCCACACTGTCGGATGCAATCAGCAAGAGGTTTATTCAGGAACACGGGTACCCGGGACGACAAAGCCTCCTAGAAGACTTTGCGCGCCGAGGCTTGGGGAAGAGGGGTATTTATGGGTAGCAGAAGCACGGTTACAGAAGCAGAAGCGTAATTACAGGGTAGGGGTCGGTTAACTTCAAATAAGGTTAGGAGTTTACTTTGGGCAGTAGTGGAATTTCTCACTTAGCTAGAAGAGGGCGGACGTGCCTTTCATCTGGATTTACAACCTTATCAGCCTCATCCGCAAACATCCTGCGGGGCTGCTTTTTAACTTCTTTTGTTGGGCAACAGCAGTTACAGCCATAGCCGGGGTCTCACTAATGCTTTATTGGCTGCAGCTGCACTTTTCATCCCCCATTTTCTTATTGTTGAATGGAATCCTTCATTCAATTAGAGTTGTTTCTTGCTCTTTCAACTGTTGATATTGCTGGGTAATTACTAGTGCCTGAACTACGGATAGACGGTCCTCAACGAATCGAATTAACCTGTTAAGAACGCAGGGACCTAAGGTGAGGATCAAAACTAGTATGACAAGGGGCCCTGCTATGGTGGACAAAAGAGTTGCAAACCAAGGGGACTTGTTAAACCAACTCTCAAACCACCCTTGCTGGGAATGAAATTCTTTCTCTCTTTCTGATAGTCTTTCCCTAAGCTTGCTCATAGTTTCTCGGACAATTCCTGTCTGGTCTGCGTAAAAGCAGCATTCCTCTTTCAAAGCAGCACACAAACCACCCTCCTTTAGGAAAAGTAGGTCTAAACCCCTTCTATTTTGTAGCACTACTTCAGATAAGGATGTCAGAGACTTCTCTAAGGCCGTGATAGACTTTTCAATAGCTTTCAGATCTTCATTCATAGCAATTTGCAAGTCCATTAACTTGTCACTCTGAAGCAGGGCAGCGGTGCCGGTACCAATTCCAGCAGCTATTCCCCCAACTCCCAACAGTATGGCTAAGGTTAAGGTAACAGGCTCCCTCAAGTATCTTCTTCTGTTTTCATACAAATTGAGGACAGTTTCTGAGTTATGGTATGTAATTCTGGGCCAAATCTGGACGAGAACACAGTAATCTGAAGTCTTATTAAGAATTTGAGACTGTACACAGGGGGTCAGGCCTGTGTTGCAGGCCCAATAGGTTCCTCTGGGGGCTACTAGATATGAGTCCCCGGTTATGATGAAGGTCTGGTTACACAGGTTCTGATGGGATTTTGGTATTCGGCCAAGGCATGTACCCTGCCCTGATACTTCCGGAAGGGTCAACTTATAGCTGGGGGTAGATTGGCAGAGGTCAGGCGCCGTGGTTAGATTAGAGAAATTGGCATGTAGGGCAAGTCCCTCATAATAAGGGGGGCTGGAAACTAAACAGAGCCAGCAGTCTCTGGCTTGGTCGGGGCTGGAATAGTTGAGGGCCTTATAGGCTCCTTGTACTAAATTGATAAGTCTGTCACTAGTTCCCAGCTGGTAGGATGTGGGGGTCGAGGGTACAGTCGAGGGGGAAGCTAAGGGGGTCAGAATGCCCTCAGATCCCTTTGAAACAGGTGGTCGGCTGGGGGCCTTATGGTTCGACAACACAGTGTTAGGCCCAATCGATAAGGGTTGGGTCTCTATTTGGAGTCTAATTCTGAAAATGGCCCCCATATCGACTCCTTGCTTGTACCAGCGCAATCTCCATATCCGGCCCTCTGCCCATGCGCTTGTAGGCATGGTCTTTCCTTTCCCTGAGTAGGTAATGTTAAGGGGCATACAGGAGGCATTCTGATTACAATTGATGGCCCAGGGGCGTCCTTTCTTAACAATGACCCAGTCCTGGGAGGTTGTAATCCAATATGCATCCCCCGTGGTTTCACATCCCCAGGAGGCACAATAGAAATCCTTTAGTCCTCCGCAGTTGTATGCCTGGGTTGAAGTTAGGCCATCTCTGGGACATACATAAAACTCGTGTTGTGCCAAATACTTTCTCTTGGCGGGGTTGCAACAACCAAGGGGAAGGTCCGGGTAAACCCAAGGGTTGGGACACTTATTTCTGGGGAGGGAAAGGTGGGTAAATTCATATATATCCCATCCATCTATTCCAGCTACCAATTGACAGAAATCCGGCACAAGGTTGGGCCACCAAGAGCCAGGAGTATGGGTTTCAGTGATTGACCAGACCACATCTCCCCTCTGTGAAATCACCTGCCAGGTCATGGTTTTGGGAGTATATGGACTGTTAGGGGCCAGAAGTGAGGGAAATAGACAAAAGAAAATTACAACCGAGAGAGTCTTATCTTTAAAGGATTTGGAGTGCGTTGCAGCTTCCATTCTGGTGTCTGATCGGCAGAGTTGTCGGTAGAAGCCGCTTTTACGTGGGAAGCGTGGACCCAGGCAGCGATCCCGTCGACTTTGAGGGCGGTGGGAGTTGTCAGCAGGACTGTATATGGTCCTTTCCAGCGTGGTTCCAAGTTCTTAATCTGGTGTCGTCGTACCCACACGGAATCCCCAATTTGGAAGGGATGCGGGACGATAGGCTTGTCCTGCTGCTCCTGGTATGCCGCTGCCAGGGGTTTCCAGACCTCCTGCTGGACTATCTGTAGAGCCTGTAAATGAGCTTGTAAAGAGGGGCTATTAGCATAATCCGCAACATAAGGATGGAGAAAATTCACAAGGGGAGGGGGTGCTCCATACATGATTTCAAAGGGAGTCAGTCCATGGGGGCCCGGAGTATTCCGGGCCCTGTACAAGGCTAAGGGAAGTAGGTGCACCCAGTCCTTTACGCCAGTTGCTAAGGCTAATTTGGTCAGAGTCTCCTTTATTGTTCTATTCATTCTTTCTACCTGCCCTGAACTCTGGGGTCTGTAAGCACAATGCAATTTCCAATCAATCCCCAATAACCTGGCCACCAACTGACTTACCCTGGAGACAAATGCTGGCCCATTGTCCGTCCCCAGGACCTGAGGCATGCCATACCTGGGAAAAATTTCTTCCAGTAGTTTCTTGGTTACTACTTTGGCTGTTTCATGCTTGGTGGGGTATGCTTCCACCCATCCAGAGAAGGTGTCTATGAATACTAGAAGATATTTGTAGCCATATTGTCCAGGTTTAATTTCTGTAAAGTCAATTTCCCAATGAACTCCTGGGCGATGTCCTCTTACTCTGGTTCCAAGTCCAATTTTAGTCTGTCCTGCATTTACCCGAGCACATGCAGGGCACTGGTCGGCCACTTGTTGTAAGGCCTCCTCTTTCCCCAGGAAATAGCCGAAGTTTTCCTGATGGTCCATGAGGGCTTTCATTTTATTTTTACTCAAGTGAGTCCAAGTGTGGAGGTCAGAGATTAGTTTAAAAGTCCAATTTCTGGGCCAGACTGTTTTCCCATTAAGAGTCCACTGTCCTTGTCTGGGGTCATAGGCCGCCCCCATTTTCTTAAGGCACTCTAGGTCTTCAGGACTATATGAGAGCGGAGGGGGATTTCGTGGCTTTTCCGCTACCGGAAGGACTGGTACTGGGGGACTTCCCTGTAATGCAGCCTCCTGGGCTGCCTTGTCTGCTAGGCGGTTGCCTTTCGCCACTAATGACTCCCCCTTCTGGTGGCCTGGGCAATGCATGATGCTCAGTCTTTTTGGTAAGAATAGTGCAGCCAATAGGGCTACAATTTCTGCCTTGTTCTTTATGTCCTTTCCTTCTGAGGTCAGTAAGCCCCTTCTTCTATAAATTTCCCCATGGATGTGAGCAGTAGCAAAGGCATATCGACTGTCCGTGTAAATGTTGAGCCTCTTACCTTCAGCCATTTGGAGGGCCTTAGTCAATGCAATGAGTTCTGCTTTCTGAGCCGATGTTCCAGGTGGCAGTCTTTCAGCCCAAATTACCTCATTCTCAGTGGTAACAGCCGCCCCTGCTTTCCGTTCCCCGTTTTCCAGGAAGCTACTGCCGTCCGTGAACCAATTGAAGTCCGCGTTCTGGAGGGGACGGTCTGACAAGTCAGACCGAGTTCCATGTATTTCTGCAAGAATCTGCAAGCAATCATGAGAGTCTGCTTCCCCGGGCTGGGGTAGAAGAGTGGCTGGATTCAGGGTAGTTACCGGTCCGAACCGGATCCGCTCCTTGTCCAGGAGCATCGCCTGGTAATGGGTCATTCGAGCGTTGGAGAGCCACCGATCAGGAGGTTGCCTTACTATGGCTTCCACGGCATGTGGGGCCAATATTGTTATTGGCTGGCCCATGGTTAATTTATTAGAGTCTCTAGTGAGGGTGGCGATGGCTGCCACCATCCGGAGGCAGGGTGGCCATCCGGAGGCTACTGGGTCTAGTTTCTTTGAGAGGTAGGCCACCGGCCGTTTCCACGGGCCTAACTTCTGAGTCAAAACTCCTTTAGCATACCCTTGTTTTTCATCTACGAATAATTCAAAGGGTTTAGTTAAATCCGGCAGGCCCAAGGCAGGGGCCTGTAATAGGGCTTCTTTTACTTTTTCAAATGCTAATTGCTGTTCCTCCCCCCATGTGTAAAGAGTGCCGGTCTTAGTGAGTGAGTACAGCGGGGCGGTTAACTCGGCAAAACCTGGGATCCACAAATGGCAGAATCCGGCGGTGCCTAGGAACTCTCTTAACTGCTTTGGTCCTCTTGGGACAGGGATATTCATAATAGCCTGTTTTCGTGCTTTCGTCAGCCACCTCTGCCCATCCTCCACCAGGTATCCCAGATAGGTCACTTGTTTTGAACAGAGTTGGGCCTTTTTGGCAGAGGCCCGGTATCCTAGATCCCCCAGAGTCTGTAAAAGTCTCTTAGTTCCAGACTCACAGTCCTGCTCTGTCCTTGCTGCTAGCAGGAGGTCATCCACGTACTGGAGGAGTATCAAATCAGGATTCTGCACCCGGAAACTGGCCAAATCTCGGTGCAATGCTTCATCAAACAGAGTAGGGCTGTTTTTGAACCCCTGGGGTAATCTAGTCCAGGTTAATTGCTCCGAGATTCCCGACTCGGGGTCTTTCCACTCAAAGGCAAAGATGGGTTGGCTATTAGGGTGCAATTTTAGGCAAAAGAAGGCATCCTTTAAGTCCAACACCGAATACCAAGTGTGTGTTGGAGGTAATCCACTTAGTAGATTATATGGGTTGGGCACAGTGGGGTGAATATCCTCCACTCTTTTATTCACTTCTCTTAAATCCTGTACTGGCCGGTAATCATTTGTCCCTGGCTTTTTGATTGGCAGTAGGGGAGTGTTCCATGGGGACTGGCAGGGTACTAATATTCCCTGATCCAGCAGTCTCTCAATGTGGGGTCTTATCCCCAGCTTGGCTTCTTGTGACATTGGATATTGCTTTATGGAAACGGGGGTAGCGCCAGCTTTGAGCATAATGATAAGGGGCACTTGATGTTTAGCCAGTCCCATTCCTCCCGTCTCCGCCCATGCTTGGGGAAAGGTTTGCAGCCAGGAGACAGGTGGAATTTCCTCAGTTACTTCCGTTTCATATATTCTATATTCGTCCTCAGCACTGAGGGTCAGTACATGTAAGGGCTGTCCTTGAGGGCCAGTAATGCGGGCCCCATTCCCCTCAAAATGGATTTGAGCTTTTAGTTTTGTTAATAAATCTCTCCCCAGGAGGGGGTACGGGCAATCAGGAACATGTAAAAAGGAGTGGGTCACCTTACCCGTTGCCAATTGTATTTTCCGGTCAGTTGTCCATCGGTACCTTTTTCCTCCGGTGGCTCCTTGTACCCACGCGGATCTCTCACTCAGTGGGCCCGGAGATCGGGTTAGCACGGAGTGCTGGGCTCCAGTGTCTACTAAAAAGGTGACCGGCTGCCCCCCTACAGTCAATGTTATCCTAGGCTCAGGGGGGGGCTCCTGGCCTGGACCTCCCTATTCGTCCAAGGTCAGGAGGGAGGTCTGCGGTTTAGGCTTCTGAAATCCCTTGGGTTTCTTCGGACAATCACGGACCCAATGCCCTTTCTCCTTGCAATAAGCACATTGGTCTTTCTCAACTCCGCGTGGGCCCCGCCTGTCTCCTCCCTGTCTGTCCTGTCGCTGTTCTGTCACTACGGTGGCCAGTAGTTTACTCATTTCCTTACTTCTCTTTCGGTCCCTGGCATTCTCTCTCTCTTCTGCCTCCCTTCTTAGCCTCTCTTCTCTCTCTTCTGCCTCCCTTCTCAGCCTCTCTTCTCTCTCTTCTTGAGTCTCCCGCTTATTATAGATACGCTCCGCTTCCCTGAGGAGTTCCTGGAGAGACAGATTCTGTAGATTATCATGTCTCTCTAGCTTTTTCCTGATGTCTGGAGCAGACTGCCAAATGAAAGACATGGCCACGTTAGAGGCCGGGTCCTCAGGGTCATACGGGGTGTATATCCGATATGCCTCCTTTAAACGTTCTAGAAAGGCTGCAGGAGACTCCTCACTTTTCTGGGTCACTTGCTTAACCTGAGCCAAATTGGTGGGGCGCCTGGAAGCCCCATGGAGACCCGCGATAAGCAGCCGGCGATAAAGGAGTAGATGATTCCTACCTTCGGGGGTGGTGAAATCCCAGTTAGGGCGCTCTAGAGGAAAGGCAGCATTTATTTCATTAGGCAATTGGGTAGGACGCCCATTGTCACCAGGAACATTTTTCCGGGCTTCCAGGAAAACGCGCTGTCTCTCCTCTGAGGTCAAGAGAGCCTGCAGTAGTTGTTGGCAATCATCCCACGTGGGTTGGTGGGTTACTAAAATAGATTCAATTAACGAGGTTAGCCGGGAAGGATCTTTGGAGAAAGGGGGTTGTTATTCCTCCAGTTATACAAGTCTGAGGCAGAGAAAGGCCAGTACTGTAACTGGTTATCAGTGCCCACCCTCAAGGGAAGCGCTTGAGAGGACGCCCGATCAGTCAGAGGATCACGGCGCCCCCTCAACCTTCCTGCTACCGGGGAGGGAGCGGGGTCCCGGGGAGGCGAAAGTTCCTTTCCCATGTCTGGGGGAGGGGAGCCCTGCCCTCGATAGGGAGGGGGTCCCTCTGTCATGAGGTCCACCAATACTCCCTCTTCAGGGGGCAGAACCTTGGGTGGCCTCTCAGGTTTCTTTTGGTCCCCCAGACTGAGGAATGGATACAGGGAAGAACGAGATGGAGAAGGGGTGGGAGAAGGGTGGAGGGGAGGGGGCAGAGCCGGAGCGGAAGGGATAACAGTGGGCTTAAGCCTGGGCAGGAAAGGTTTTACCCAAGGTGGGGGGTCAGTAACCAAGGCTTCCCAAGTAATAATGTAAGGGACCTGGTCCGGGTGGCCGTGGGGCCCAGGATCCATAACTTTAGATTTGACCTGCAAAATAACAGACAGTTCAAAGGTGCCATCTGCTGGCCAGTCGGCTCCGAAGGTCGGCCATTCAGAGGAGCAGAGAGTCATCCATCGATTTTTCCGGACTACCACTGACTGATTACTAGCTATTGTCCGGACCTCCTTCCAGTGCTGTAAAGTAAGGTTTAAGGGGGTCGTCACAGTCTGTCCCATGTTAATATTCAGTCCAAGTCCAAGTCCCGTCACAACAAACACCACAAACACCAGAATTAAACGAACTCTAAACGAGAGACACTTCGCAGCGCGGCTTCGGTGCAAAACCGAAAGGGGAAGGGCGTTCGGGGGGGAGCCCGGAGTCTCCCCTATCAGATGGACTAGAGAGTTCTCAGACCGGGGCGAAGCCCCGGAAACAGATACCAGATGGATCAGAATTCTGACCCCAGATGCCTCCGGGACGGGGGGGAGCTCGGAGTCTCCCCTATCAGGTGGACTAGAGAGTCCTCAGACCGGGGCGAAGCCCCGAAAACAGATGGACTAGAGAGTCCTCAGACCGGGGCGTAGCCCCGAAAACAGATACCAGATGGGCCAGAAATCTGACCCCAGATGCCTCCGAGACGTCTCCCGGGGCTGCGGTCGGGAGTACGAGCTCGTCAGCTCCTCCACGGGTCCGCCAGATACAGATTGACACGGCCGAGTCACAGATTCCAGAAATACTCTTAACATAAGACAAGACACACACACAGAAGACAACAGAAATTTGCTGGCCAGCTTACCTCCCGGAGGTGGGTCTGTGGTCCCTGGGTGGGGAGTCTCCAATCTCGCTGGGGCCTCCAAATGTAAGACCCCCGACTCAGCGGGACGTCTTTCAGACGGAGCCCCCTTCCCAAGGATCAGCGAGTCCACACAGTCGGATGCAATCAGCAAGAGGTTTATTCAGGAACACGGGTACCCGGGACGACAAAGCCTCCTAGAAGACTTTGCGCGCCGAGGCTTGGGGAAGAGGGGTATTTATGGGTAGCAGAAGCACGGTTACAGAAGCAGAAGCGTAATTACAGGGTAGGGGTCGGTTAACTTCAAATAAGGTTAGGAGTTTACTTTGGGCAGTAGTGGAATTTCTCACTTAGCTAGAAGAGGGCGGACATGCCTTTCATCTGGATTTACAACCTTATCAGCCTCATCCGCAAACATCCTGCGGGGCTGCTTTTTAACTTCTTTTGTTGGGCAACAGCAGTTACAGCCATAGCCGGGGTCTCACTAATGCTTTATTGGCTGCAGCTGCACTTTTCACACACACTTCCATTCTATGACTTCACACACCTCCATTCTGTAACTTCACACACCTCCACTCTGAGTTCACACACTTCCATTCTGTGTCTTCACACACCTCCATTCTGTGACTTCACACACCTCGTTACATGACTTCACACACCTCCATTCTGTGACCTCACACACCTCAAATCTGAGTTCACACCCCTCCATAGTGTGACTTCACACAACTCCATTCTTTGACTTCACACACCTCCATTCTATGACATCACACACCTCCATTCCGTGACTTCTCACACTTCCATTCTATGACTTCACACACCTCCATTCTATGACTTCAGAAACTTACATTGTGACTTCACACACCTCCATTCTATGTGTTCACACACCTGCATTGTGACTTCACCCACCTCCATTCTCTGACTTCACACACCTCCATTCTGACTTCACACACTTCCATTCTGACTTCACAGACCTCGAATCTGTGACTTCACTCATCTCAACCCTATGACTTCACACTTCTCCATTCTATGACTTCCCACACCTCCTTTCTATGACTTCACCCATCTCCATTCAGCGACTTCACACCTCCATTCTGACTTCACACACCTCCATTCTGTGACATCACACACCTCCATTCTGTGAAATCACACACCTCCATTCTATGACTTCACACACATCCATTCTATGACTTCACACACCTCCATTCTTTGCCTTCACACACCTCTATTCTATGACTTCACACACCTTCATTCTTTCTTCACAAACATCCATTCTATGACTTCACAAACATCCATTCTATGACTTCACACACATCCATTATGTGACTTCACAAACCTCCAATCTGTGTTCATACACCTCAATTCTGTGACTTCACACACCTCCATTCTGACTTCACACACCTCCATTCTATGACTTCACACACCTCCATTCTATGACTTCACACACCTGCATTCTGTGACTTCACACACCTCCATTGTGATTTCACACACCTCCGTTCTATGAGTTCACACACCTCCATTCTGATTTCAAACACCTCAATTCTATGACTTCACACACCTCCATTCTGACTTCACACACCTCCACTCTGTGACTTCAAACACCTCCATTCTATGATTTCAGACACCTCCATTGTATGATTTCACAAACCTCCATTCTATGAGTTCACACACATCCATTCTATGACTTCACTCACCTCCATTCTGAATTCGCAAACCTCCATTCTGTGACTTCACTCACCTCCATTCTGACTTCACACACCTCCATTCTATGACTTCACTCACCTCCATTCTGAATTCACACACCTCCATTCTGTGACTTCTCACACCTCCATTCTGACTTCACACACGTCCATTCCATGACTTCACACACCTCCATTCTATGAGTTCACACACCTCCATTCTATGAGTTCACACACCTTCATTTTGACTTTACACACCTCCATTCTATGACTTCACACACCTTCATTCTTACTTCACAAACATCCATTCTATGACTTCACACACCTCCATTATATGACTTCATAAACCTCCCTTCTGTGAATTCACACACCTCCATTCTGAGTTCACACACCTCCATTCTGTGACTTCACACCCATCCATTTTGACTTCACACACCTCCATTCTATGACTTCACACACTTCAATCCTATGACTTCACACACCTCCATCTGTGACTGCACACACCTCCATTGTGAGTTCACACACCTCCAATCTGTGACTTCACACACCTCCATTCTGTGACTTCACACACCTCCATTCTATGACTTCACACACCTCCATTCTTTGACTTCACCTACCTCCATTCTGAGTTCACACACCTCCATTCTATGACTTCACACACCACGATTCTATGATTTCACACACTTCCATTTTGACTTCACACACCTCCATTCTAAGCCTTCACTCACCGCCATTCTGACATCACACAGCTTCATTCTGAGACTTCACAAACCTCCATTCTATGATTTCACACACCTCCATACTATGACTTCACACACGTCCATCTATGACTTCACACACCTCCATTCTGACTTCACACACCTCCATTGTATGACTTCACACACCTCCATTCTGTGACTTCACACACCTCCATTCTATGACTTCACACACTTCCATTGTGACGTCACACACCTCCATTCTATGAGTTAACACATCTCCATTCTATGACTTCACACACCTCCATTCTGACTTCACACACC
The DNA here is from genome assembly GCA_024803745.1 of Megascapheus bottae. NCBI lineage: Eukaryota > Metazoa > Chordata > Mammalia > Rodentia > Geomyidae > Megascapheus > Megascapheus bottae. The sequence continues at coordinate 740,506 of JANJXV010000371.1, read as the reverse complement.
TCCATTCTTTGACTTCATAGACCTCGAATCTGTGACTTCACTCACATCCACTCTATGACTTCACACTCCTCCATTCTATGACTTCCCACACCTCCTTTCTATGACTTCACCCAACTCCAGCGACTTCACACCTCCATTCTGACTTCACACACCTCCATTCTGTGACTTCACACACCTCCATTCTATTTCTTCACACACCTCCATTCTATGACTTCACACACCTCCATTCTTACTTCACAAACATCCATTCTATGACTTCACACACCTCCATTATGTGACTTCACAAATCTCCATTCTGGGTTCACACACCTCAATTCTGTGACTTCACACACCTCCAATCTGACTTCACACACCTCCATTCTATGACTTCACACAGCTCCATTCTATGACTTCACACACCTCCATTCTGTGACTTCACACACCTCCATTCTGTGACTTCACAAAGCTCCATTCTATGGCTTCACACATCTGCATTCTGTGACGTCACACACCTCAATTCTTTGACTTCACACACCTTCATTCTTACTTCACAAACATCCATTCTATGACTATACACACATACATTCTATGATTTCACACACCTCCATTTTGTGAATCCACACACCTCCATTCTATGATTTCACCCACCTCCATTCTGACTTCACACAGCTACATTCTGTGAGTTCACAAAATTCCTTTCTATGATTTCACACACCTCCATACTATGACTTCCCACACCTACATCTATGACTGAACACACCTCCATTTTGAGTTCACACACCTCCATTCTGTGACTTCACACACCTCCATTCTGACTTAACACACCTCCATATTATGACTTCACACACCTGCATTCTATGACTTCACACACCTCAATTCTATGACTTCACACACCTCCATTCTATGACTTCACACACCTCCATTCTGTGACTTCACACACCTCCACTCTATGACTTCAAACACCTTCATTCTTACTTCACAAACATCCATTCTGTGACTTCACACACCTCCATTCTGTGAGTTCACACACCTTCATTCTGACTTCACACACCTCCTTTCTGTCACTTCACACACCTCAATTCTGTGATTTCACACACCTCCATTCTGACTTCACACACCTCCATTCTATGACTTCACACACCTCCATTCGATGCCTTCACACACCTCCATTTTGTGACTTCACACACCTAAATTCTATGACTTCACACACCTCCATTCTGACTTCACACACCTCCATTCTATGACTTCACACACATCCATTCTATGACTTCACACACCTCCATTTTGTGACTTCACACACTTCCATTCTATGACTTCACACACCTCCATTCTATGACTTCACGCACCTCCATTGTGACTTCACACTCCTCCATTCTATGACTTCACACAGCTCCATTCTGACTTCACAAAGCTCCATTCTGTGACTCCACAAAACTCCATTCTATGATTTCACACACCTCCGTACTATGACCTCACACACCTCCATCTATGACTGCACACACCTCCATTTTCAGTTCACACACCTCCATTCTGTGACTTCACACACCTCCATTCTGACTTAACACACCTCCATTTTATGACTTCACACACCTCCATTCTGTGACTTCACACACCTCCATTCTATGACTTCACACACTTCCATTGTGACATCACACACCTCCATTCTATGAGTTCACACATCTCCATTCTATGACTTCACAAACCTCCATTCTGACTTCACACACTTCCATTCTATGACTTCACAGACCTCCATTCTATGACTTCCCACACCTTCTTTCTATGACTTCACCCACCTCCATTCTGCGACTTCACACCTCCATTATGACTTCACACACCTCCATTCTCTGACTTCAAACACCTCCATTCTATGACTTCACACACTTCCATTCTATGACTTCACACACCTCCATTCTATAACTACACACACCTCCATTCTTTGACTTCACACACCTCTATTCTATGACTTCACACACCTTCATTCTACACAAACATCCATTCTATGACTTCACACACCTCCATTCTATGACTTCACACACCTCCATTCTATGACTTCACAAACCTCCATTCTCTGTTCACGCACCTCAATTCTGTGATTTCACACACCTCCATTCTGACTTCACACATCTCCATTCTATGACTTCACACACCTGCATTCTATAACTTCACACACCTCCATTCTGTGACTTCACAGACCTCCATTCTGAGTTGACACACCTCCATTCTGTGACTTCACACACGTCCATTCTGACTTCACACATCTCCATTCTATGAGTTCACACAACTCCATTCTGTGACGTCACACACCTCCATTCTATGACTTCACACACCTTCTTTCTTACTTCAAAAACATCAATTCTATGACTTCACACACATCCATTCTATGACTTCACACACCTCCATTTTGTGACTTCACACACCTCCATTTTATGATTTCACACACCTCCATTGTGACTTCACACACCTCCATTCTATGAGTTCACACACCTCCATTCTGACTTCACACACCTCCATTCTATGACTTCACCCACCTCCATTCTGACTTCACACAGCTCGATTCTGTGACATCACAAAACTCCATTCTATGATTTCACACACGTCCATACTATGACTTCACACATCTCCATCTCTGACTTCACACACCTCCATTCTGAGTTCGCACACCTCCATTCTGTGACTTCAAACACCTCCATTCTGACTTCACACACCTTCATTGCATGACTTCACACACCTCCATACTGTGACTTCACACACCTCCCTTCTATGACTTCACACACTTCCATTGTGACGCACACACCTCCATTTTATGAGTTCACACATCTCCATTCTATGATTTCACACACCTCCATTCTGACTTCACACACCTCCTTTCTATGACTTCACACACCTCCATTCTATGACTTCACACACCTCCATTCTGACGTCACAAACCTCCATTCTGTGACTTCACACACCTCCATTCTACGAGTTCACACACCTAAATTCTATGACTTCACACAACTCCATTCTATGACTTCACACACCTCCATTCTGTGACTTCACACACCTCCATTCTATGACTTCAAACACCTAAATTCTATGACTTCACACAACTCTATTCTATGTCTTCACACACCTCCATTCTGTGACTTCACACACCTCCATTCTGACTTCACACACCTCTATTCTGTGTCTTCACTCACCTCAATTCTGTGACTTCACACACTACCATTCTGACTTCACACACCTCCATTTTATGATTTCACACACCTCCCTTCTTTGACTTCACCCAGCTCCATTCTATGACATCACACACCTGCACTCTGTGTCTTCACACACCTCCATTCTATGACTTCAAACACCTAAATTCTATGACTTCACACAACTCCATTCTATGACTTCACACACCTCCATTCTGTGACTTCACACACCTCCATTCTGACTTCACACACCTCTATTCTGTGTCTTCACACACTTCAATTCTGTGACTTCACACACTTCCATTCTGACTTCACACACCTCCATTCTATGATTTCACACACCTCCATTCTATGACTTCACCCAGCTCCATTCTATGACATCACACACCTGCATTCTGTGACTTCACACACCACCATTCTATGATTTCAGACACCTCCATTGTATGATTTCACACACCTCCATTCTATGACTTCACACACCTCCATTCTATGACTTCACTCACATCCATTCTGAATTCACACACCTCCATTCTGTGACTTCTCAAACCTCCATTCTGACTTCACACACATCCATTCTATGACTTCACTCACCTCCATTCTGAATTCACACACCTCCATTCTGTGACTTCAAACACGTCCATTCTGAGTTCACACACCTCCATTCCATGACTTCCCACACCTCCATTCTGTGAATTCACAAACCTCCATTCTATGATTTCACACACCTTCATTTTGACTTCACACAACTCCATTCTATGACTTCACACACCTTCATTCTTACTTCAGAAACATCCGTTCTATGACTTCACACACCTCCATTATATAACTTCACAAACCTCCATTCTGTGACTTCACACACCTCCATTCTGAGTTCACACACCTCCATTCTGTGACTTCACACACCTCCATTTTGACTTCACACACCTCCATTCTATGACTTCACACACTTCAATTCTATGAATCCTCACACCTCCATTCTGTGACTTCACTCACCTCCATTCTGTGACTTCACGCAACTCCAATGTGAGTTCACGCACCTCCATTCTGTGACTTCACACACCTCCATTCTGTGACTTCACACACCTCCATTCTATGACTTCACACACCTCCATTCTATGACTTCACACACACCTCCATTCTGTGACTTCTCGCACCTCCATTCCATGACTTCACACACCTCCATTGTGACTTCACACACAACGATACTATGATATCACACACCTAAATTCTGACTTCACACACCTCCATTCAATGCCTTCACACACCGCCATTCTGACTTCACACAGCTCCATTCTGTGACTTCACAAACCTCCATTCTATGACTTCACACACCTCCATTATGTGACTTCACACACCTCCATTTTATTTCTTCACACACTTCCATTGTGACGTCACACACCTCCATTTTATGAGTTCACACATCTCCATTCTATGATTTCACACACCTCCATTCTGATTCACACACCTCCATTCTATGACTTCACAGACCTCGAATCTGTGACTTCACTCATCTCAACCCTATGACTTCACACTTCTCCATTCTATGACTTCCCACACTTCCTTTCTATGACTTCACCCATTTCCATTTAGCGATTTCACACCTCCATTCTGACTTCACACACCTCCATTCTGTGACTTCACACACCTCCATTCTGACTTCACACACCTCCATTCCATGACTTCACACACCTCCATTCTATGATTTCACACACCTCCATTTTGACTTCACACACCTCCATTCTATGACTTCACACACCTTCATTCTTACTTCACAAACATCCATTCTATGACTTCACACACCTCCATTATATGACTTCATAAACCTCCCTTCTGTGACTTCACACACCTCCATTCTGAGTTCATACACCTCCATTCTGTGACTTCACACACCTCCATTCTATGACTTTACTCACCTCCATTCAGCGACTTCACACCTCCATTCTGACTTCACACACCTCCGTTCTGTGACTTCACACACCTCCATTCTGTGACTTCACACACCTCCATTCTATGACTTCACACACATCCATTCTATGACTTCACACACCTCCATTCTTTGCCTTCACACACCTCTATTCTATGACTTCACACACCTTCATTCTTTCTTCACAAACATCCATTCTATGACTTCACAAACATCCATTCTATGACTTCACACACATCCATTATGTGACTTCACAAACCTCCAATCTGAGTTCACACACCTCAATTCTGTGACTTCACACACCTCCATTCTGACTTCACACACCTCCATTCTATGACTTCACACTCCTCCATTCTATGACTTCACACACCTGCATTCTGTGACTTCACACACCTCCATTCTATGACTTCACATACCTCCATTGTGATTTCACAAACCTCCGTTCTATGAGTTCACACACCTCCATTCTGATTTCAAACACCTCAATTCTATGACTTCACACACCTCCATTCTGACTTCACACACCTCCATTCTGTGACTTCAAAAACCTCAATTCTATGACTTCACTCACCTCCATTCTGAATTCACACACCTCCATTCTGTGACTTCTCACACCTGCATTCTGACTTCACACACCTCCATTCTATGACTTTACTCACCTCCATTCTGAATACACACACCTCCATTCTGTGACTTCTCACACCTCCATTCTGACTTCACACACCTCAATTCCATGACTTCACACACCTCCATTCTATGAATTCACACACCTCCATTTTGACTTCACACACCTCCATTCTATGACTTCACACACCTTCATTCTTACTTCACAAACATCCATTCTATGACTTCACACACCTCCATTATATGACTTCATTAACCTCCCTTCTGTGACTTCACACACCTCCATTCTGAGTTCACACACCTCCATTCTGTGATTTCACACACCTCCATTTTGACTTCACACACCTCCATTCTATGACTTCACACACTTCAATTCTATGACTTCACACACCTCCATTCTGTGACTTCACACACCTCCATTGTGAGTTCACATACCTCCATTCTGTGACTTCACACACCTCCATTCTGTGACTTCACACACCTCCATTATATGACTTCACACTCCTCCATTCTATGACTTCACACACCTCCATTCTATGAATTCACACACCTACATTCTGTGACTTCACATACCTACATTCTATGACTTCACACACCTCCATTCTTTGACTTCACCTACCTCCATTCTGAGTTCACACACCTCCATTCTATGACTTCACACACTTCCATTCTGTGATTTCACACACCTCCATTAATGACTTCACACACCTCCATTGTGACTTCACACACCACGATTCTATGATTTCACACACTTCCATTTTGACTTCACACACCTCCATTCTAAGCCTTCACTCACCGCCATTCTGACTTCACACAGCTTCATTCTGAGACTTCACAAACCTCCATTCTATGATTTCACACACCTCCATACTATGACTTCACACAAGTCCATCTATGACTTCACACACCTCCATTCTGACTTCACACACCTCCATTGTATGACTTCACACACCTCCATTCTGTGACTTCACACACCTCCATTATATGACTTCACACACTTCCATTGTGACGTCACACACCTCCATTCTATGAGTTAACACATCTCCATTCTATGACTTCACACACCTCCATTCTGACTTCACACACCTCCATTCTTTGCCTTCACACACCTCTATTCTATGACTTCACACACCTTCATTCTTTCTTCACAAACATCCATTCTATGACTTCCCACACCTCCTTTCTATGACTTCACCCATCTCCATTCAGCGACTTCACACCTCCATTCTGACTTCACACACCTCCATTCTGTGACTTCACACACCTTCATTCTTACTTCACAAACATCCATTCTATGACTTCACACACCTCCATTATATGACTTCATAAACCTCCCTTCTGTGACTTCACACACCTCCATTCTGAGTTCACACACCTCTATTCTGTGAGTTCACACACCTCCATTCTGACTTCACACACCTCCATTCTGTGACTTCAAAAACCTCCATTCTATGATTTCAGACACCTCCATTGTATGATTTCACACACCTCCATTCTATGAGTTCACACACCACCATTCTATGACTTCACTCACCTCCATTCTGAATTCACACACCTCCATTCTGTGACTTCTCACACCTCCATTCTGACTTCACACACCTCCATTCTATGACTTTACTCACCTCCATTCTGAATTCACACACCTCCATTCTGTGACTTCTCACACCTCCATTCTGACTTCACACACCTCCATTCCCTGATTTCACACACCTCCATTCTATGAGTGCACACACCTCCATTTTGACTTCACACACCTCCATTCTATGACTTCACACACCTTCATTCTTACTTCACAAACATCCATTCTATGACTTCACACACCTCCATTATATGACTTCATAAACCTCCCTTCTGTGACTTCACACACCTCCATTCTGAGTTCACACACCTCCATTCTGTGACTTCACACACCTCCATTTTGACTTCACACACCTCCATTCTATGACTTCACACACTTCAATTCTATGACTTCACACACCTCCATTCTGTGACTGCACACCCCTCCATTGTGAGTTCACACACCTCCATTTTGTGACTTCACACACCTCCATTCTGTGACTTCACACACCTCCATTCTATGACTTCACACACCTCCATTCTATGACTTCACACACCTCCATTCTATGAATTCACACACCTCCATTCTGTGACTTCACATACCTACATTCTATGACTTCACACACCTCCATTCTTTGACTTCACCTACCTCCATTGTGAGTTCACACACCTCCATTCTATGACTTCACACACCTCCATTCTGTGATTTCACACACCTCCATTAATGACTTCACACATCTCCATTGTGACTTCACACACCACGATTCTATGATTTCACACACTTCCACTTTGACTTCACACACCTCCATTCTAAGCCTTCACTCACCGCCATTCTGACTTCACACAGCTTCATTCTGAGACTTCACAAACCTCCATTCTATGATTTCACACACCTCCATACTATGACTTCACACACGTCCATCTATGACTTCACACACCTCCATTCTGACTTCACACACCTCCATTGTATGACTTCACACACCTCCATTCTGTGACATCACACACCTCCATTCTATGACTTCACACACTTCCATTGTGACGTCACACACCTCCATTCTATGAGTTAACACATCTCCATTCTATGACTTCACACACCTCAATTCTGACTTCACACACCTCCATTCTATGACTTCATAGACCTCGAATCTGTGACTTCACTCACATGCACTCTATGACTTCACACTCCTCCATTCTATGACTTCCCACACCTCCTTTCTATGACTTCACCCAACTCCATTCAGCGACTTCACACCTCCATTCTGACTTCACACACCTCCATTCTGTGACTTCACACACCTCCATTCTATGACTTCACACACCTCCATTCTATGACTTCACACACCTCCATTCTTTGACTTCACCCACCACTATTCTATGAGTTCACACACCTTCATTCTTACATCACAAACATCCATTCTATGACTTCACACACCTCCATTATGTGACTTCACAAACCTCCATTCTGGGTTCACACACCTCAATTCTCTGACTTCACACACCTCCAATCTGACTTCACACACCTCCATTCTGTGACTTCACACACCTCCATTCTATGACTTCACACACCTCCATTCTGTGACTTCACACACCTCCATTCTATGACTTCACACAGCTCCATTCTATGACTTCACACAACTCCATTCTGTGACGTCACACACCTCAATTGCGCTTTGTACAAATATTTAAGAAAATTAAAACTCCACAATAGCATCAAAAATCTACTTTTGGTTTGAATGTGGCCTAGTTGTAGAGTGCTCGCCTAGTATACAAGAAGACCTTGATTCAATTCTTCGACACTGCATACACAGAAAAAGCAGATGGGGCACTGTGGCTCAGGTGTCAGAGTGCCACCCTTGAACAAATGTGGCCAAGGACAGTTTCTGGTCCCTCAGTTCAAGCCCCAGGACTAGCCAAACAAGAAATCATACCATTTTCCACACATTTGGAAATAAATCTGTTTTATCTAACCCTACTTCTTTTTTGCCAGTCCAGGCTGTGTGCCACCAAGCCAAACTACTGGCCCCCAACCTTACTATTTTTAATCATTTAATTTTTCTACATAATCATATTTCATGGTGTCTGTATTAATACCATAAACAGTATGCTTAGTGTAATAATGTTAAAGGTAAAACATAAGAAATTATTAACTAAAATTCCTTTTTTATTATTTTTATAGCATTACTACAATTTTATGAGAAATATTACCTAGAATGTTTATTTCAGAGTTCAAGTAATCCATTTTGATAAATATGTCAACCTACATCATTTATTTGAACACATTTTAAACTATTTTTTTCAGGAATGAAAATACATATATATTTGTTGTAAATGAAATTTATGACTTGGGGGAAGGGAAAGAGAAAAAGGGGGAGGGGGTAACAGTGTTTACAAGAAATGTACTCATTACATATGTAACAGCAATCTCTTTGTATATCACCTTGACAACAAATTTTTTGAAAAGTACAATAAGTTTAAATGTCTACTTTGGGCAGAATTTTTTCTTGCCAGTACTGGGCTTAGACTCAGGACCTGAGCACGATCCTTGTTTTTGTTTTTGTTTATTCTTAAGGCGCAAGTTCTATCACATGTGCCACAGCACCACTTTTATCTTTTTTTATCTATGTTGTGCTGAGGAATTGAACTTGGGTCTTCATTCATGCTCGGCAAGAACTCTTCCACTAGGCTTAACTTATGGCCTCAGTGGGAAGGAAGTTTTCCATAAAATATGTAGGAAATATGTACACTAAGGAAAATCCATCAAAAATAGAAGAAAAATTATATACTTAGATAACGACATGCCAGTATTATGGGAGATCTCTGTAATTCTAGCTTCAAGAGTGGCCTATTTGGACCGGGAGTTGGCTGGCTGAAGTAAAGTGCTATCCTTGAGCAAGCCCTAGGACAGTGCTCTGGCCATGAGTTGAAGCCATATTGTTTGGTTGGTGAAGATCTTCTCCCACTCTGTAGGCTTCCTGATTAGTTTACTAGCTATATCCGTTGCCATACAAAAGCTCTGCAGTTTAATGCAGTCCCACTTATCCAGCCTTTCTCTGATTTGTTGTGATTCTTGGTCCTTATTAAGAAAGTTTCGACCTGTGCCAAGGAGGCCTAGTGTATCTCCTATTCCTTCCTGTAAACTTTTCAGTGTGTCAGCTTTTACTTCCACGTCTTTGATCCATTTGGAGTTAATTCTAGTGCAAGGTGACAAAGAAGGATCCAACTTCAGTTTTCTGCAGGTGTTTAACCAGTTCTGCCAGCACAACTTGTTGAAGAGGCTATCTTTCTTCCATTCTATTTTTTTGGCTCCCTGGTCAAAGATTAGGTGGCCCTAGGTCTGTGGTTTAATATCTGGGTCCGCATTTCTCCTCCAATGGACTTCAGGCCTGTTCTTGTGCCAGTACCAAGTTGTTTTGAGAATTATAGCTCTGTAAGAGAGTCTTAAGTTTGGAATTGAAATTCCTCCAGCGCTGTTCTTTCTGCTAAGAAGTATTTTTGCTATACGGGGTCTTTTATTATTCCATATGAAATTTTGAATTGCCTCTTCTATTTCTTTAAAGAATGACATTGGGAAGTTGATTGGTATTACATTGAATTTGTAGATAGCTCTTGGCAAGATTGTCATTTTCACAATGTTGATTCTTCCAATCCAGGATCACGGGAGGTTTTTCCATTTCCTTAGTTCTGCTTTTATTTCCTTTTTTATGGTTTTAAAGTTTTCATCTAAACGGTCCTTTACATTCTTAGTTAAGCTAATTGCTAGGTACTTTATTTTCTTTGAGGCTACTGTGAAAGGAATTTCTTTCCTGATTATTGCCTCGTTCCTCTCACTGTTGGCGTAAAGTAAGGTAGTTGATTTGTGATGGTTCATTTTATGGTCTGTTACCATTCCAAATCTTTGAATCAGCTCAAGGAGCTTGGGAGTAGAGTCTATAGGATTCTTTAAATACAGAATCATGTCATCGGCAAAGAGGGAAAGTTTTATTTCTTCTTTCCCTACTTGGATCCCCTTTATGCTTGCTTCTTGCCTTATTGCACTGCCTAGGAATTCTAGTACTATGTTAAAAAGGAGTGGAGAGAGTGGGCATCCTTGTCTCGTTCCTGATTTTAGAGGGAATGGCTTTAGATTTTCACCATTAAGTATAATACTAGCAGTGGGTTTCTCATACACAGCCTTTATTACATTGAGAAATGTTCCATGGATTCCTAGTTTCTCCACATCTTTTAACATAAAGGGGTTTTGGATCTTGTCAAATGCCTTTTCCGCATCTATTGAGACAATCATGTGATTTTATCCCTGCTCCTGTTGATGTGTTGAATTATATTAATTGATTTGTGTATGTTGAACCAGCTTTGCCTCCCTGTGATGAATCCAGTTTGATCATAGTGTATATTTTTTTGATGAGTTGTTGTAGACGGTTGGCCAGTATTTTGTTGAGAAGTTTTGCATCGATGTTCATCAAAGAAATGGGTCTATAGATCTCTTTCTTTGATGAATCTCTGTCTGGTTTGGGGATGAGGGATATGCTGGCTTCACCGAATCAGTTTGGTAAACAACCTTCATTTTCAATTTCGTTGAAGAGCTTGAGGAGTATTGGTGTGAGCTCTGCTTTGAAGACCTTATAGAATTCAGCTGTGAATCCATCTGGCCCTGGGCTCTTTTTAAGTGGAAGTTGTCTAATTTCCATTTCTATTTCAGAGCTTGAAATATGCCTGTTGATTTGGGTTAGCTCTTCTTGGTTCAGTGTGGGTATGTTAATATTGTCGAGGAATTCATCCATTTCTTCTAGATTCTCAAATTTTTTGGCGTAAAGGTTTGAGAAGTGTTCCCTCATGATATTCTGGATCTTGGTAATTTCTGTCGTGATATTACCATTTTCATCTGCGATTTTGTTTATTTTGATATGCTCTCTTCTTTTTTTGGTAAGATTTGCTAAGGGCTTGTCAATTTTGTTAATTCTTTCAAAGAAACAACTCCTTGTTTTTTTATTCCAAATCATTTAATTCTGCTTTGATTTTAATAATTTTCTTTCTCCTAATGGGTTTAGTTTTGGTTTGTTGCTCTTTTTCCAGGAGGTTAAGGTGAGACATTAACTAGTTGGTTTGCCATTTTTCCAACTTGCTGTTGTAGGCACTCAGCGCTATAAATTTTCCTCTGAGTACTGCCATAGTTGTGTCCCTAAGGAGTTGATATTTGTGTGCTCCTTATTGTTAAATTTCATAAACAGTTGGATATTTGTTCTGATCTCTTCGATTACCCATTGTTTTTGATTCAACAATGTGTTGTTCAGTCTCCATGACTTACAGGGCATTCGTTGGTGGAGATGTGTGTTCAGCTCCAATTTGAAGTCTTTATGGTCTGAGAGTGTGCATGGAGTAATTTCAGTGTTTCTGAATCTGTCCAGGTTTGCTTTATGGCCTAAGATGTGGTCTATTTTGGAAAATGTTCCATGTGCTGCTGAGAAAAACGTATATTGTGTTGTTACTGGGTGGAATATTCTGCACATGTCTGTTAGATTTAGTTGGTCTATATAGTTGTTAAGTTCTAAGGTTTCTCTGTTGAGTTTTTGCCTTGTTGATCTGTCCATAGGTGAGAGTGGTGTGTTAAACTCACCAACAATCACTGTATTTCGATCTATGTATGGTTTCAGTGTAAGTAAAGTTTGCTTGATGAAGTTTGGAGCTCCGGGATTGGGTGTGTAAATATTTAGGATCGTTATGTCTTCCAGGAGGAAAGATCCTTTTAGTAGTATGTAGTAACCTTCTATGTCTTTTCTTACTAATTTTAGTTTGAAGTCTATTGTATCTGATATGAGGATGGCAACTCCAGCCTGTTTATGGGGGCAGTTAGACTGATAGAGTTTATTCCAACCTCTCCCTTTCAAAAGATGTTTGTTTTTGGGTAAGATGTGTCTCTTGAAGACAGCAGAACGATGGCTTTTGCTTTTTGATCCAACTAGACAGCCTATGCCATTAATTGGAGAGTTAAGTCCATTGATATTGAGAGTTAGGATTGAGAGATATTTATTACTTTCTACCATTTTTAAAAGCTTTTAGTAGGGTTTGTGTGTTGACAGTTCTTGTGGTCCTTAGATGGTATGCTATTTAGGTGCCATTTCTTTCCCTATATTGCATTTATTTTGGTTTCCTATGTATAGAGCATCTTTGAGAATTCTCTGTAGTGTTGGTTTTGTTTCGACATATTGTTGCAGCTTTTCCCTGGAATGGAATTTTTTTTCTTGTCCCCTCAGTTATGAATGAGAGCTTACCTGGCTACAGTATTATTGGTTGGTAATTATTTGGTTTAAGGGCATGACATATATGCTTCCAGTCACTTCGTGCTTGCATGGTCTCTGCTGAGAAATCTGGGGTTATTCTGATTGGTTTGCCTTTATAGGTTACTGATCCATTTTCCCTGGCTGCCTTTAGGATCTTTTCTTTCGTTTCTATTGATCCAGTTCGGACCACAATTTGGCGGTGTGATGTTCTTTTCTGGTCAGGTCTGTTTGGGTTTCTAAAAGCTTCTCGTATCTGGATGGGCCTGCCCGTCTGGATATTTGGGAAATTCTCTGAGATGATTCCCTGAAGTATATTTCCAATACCATTGACCTCTTTCTCCACGCCCTCCTCAATACCAACTAGCCTTAAATTAGGCTTCCTAATTGTATCTTGGACCTCCTGAAGCGCTCTCTCATATTTCTTAGATTTGGATTGACTCATTTTCTGTTCTTTCTCTATAATAACTAAATTATCATCAGCCCCGGAATTTCTCTCCTCTGCATTGTCTAATCTGCTATCAAAGCTACCTACGTTATTTTTCATCTCCCTTGCTTCTAATTGCTCACTTTTGGTACCTTACATCTCTTGTTTTAGATCATGTATGTATTTCTTTATCTCCTTGATTTCCGTTTGAGTGGTTAGCTCAGTAGCTCTATTTTCTTTGGACATTTGGTGGAGTTTGGTCACGTTTTTATATGTGGATTCAATGAATTCATCCATCTTTCTTTGAAAAAACCTTTATTATGGCCTCCTTTATGGCTTCTTCTTTTTCACTTATCACCTTGTTTTTGCTTTACTCTTGTTCAGCTATGGCTTCCTCCATTATCTCTTTCTTTATATTTTCACATTTTTCATTAATGAAGTTTATCAATTGCATGTGTGTAGCACTTGGAAGACTCTCATGTAGGTTTGCCAGTGACTGTTCCATTGTCTGTTTACATTGGGTGGGGGATGTTGTTTCTTGATTTGACATTTTTCTTGAGTTTCTTATTCTTCCCATTTGAAAATGGGAGCAAGATTACTACTAAATATGATTATAGTTTTTCAGATATAACCAACCTAGACCTCTGTAGCTGGCAGACACTAGATGTTCACAAGTTTTCATTGGTATTATCACATTTTCTTTTTGTGCACTTACAGACCAGTCTATTACAACCACTGATAAACGATTTATACCCAAAACAATAAGCCTCTCAATCCATTCTCTATTGCCTTTAGGTCGCTCTGAGCCTAGAGAATAATTAACCACCTACATATACAATATTGCTCAACAGACATCAAGTGTAGATCAGTGCAGTATAAGGGTTGAAAGACCAGCAGAGGTCTAGAGATAGAAAAATAGAATGAGAGAGGTCAGGGAGGTACAAGAGGATTAACGTAGGAGTGTAAGAATATTGTAGTAATAAAGAAAAGGTATAGCATAAGGATAACTGACCTAAGTTGGTAAGTAGGTAACATATTTGAGTACAAAGTTTGGAAAGTATTAGAATAAAACTTGTGTGTTGCTGCACGACTAGCTCTTAGCCCAACCAGTTGCCTCACAGTGGACCATGGGATGGATCTGTTTTTCTTGTCTACGTTGAGGGAAAGGGGTATTTCACAAGATGCAGAAGCAAAAATTTCAGAAGCAAATGCTATGAGTGAATTAGCTCGTAAAAAGCATTTTTATTTTCTTTTATCTTTCTGCCAGTCTTGGGGCTTGAATTCAGGGCCTGAGCACTGTCCTCGGGTTTTCTCAAGTCTAGCCCTCTGCCACTTGAGCCCCAGTGCCACATCTAGATTTTCTATCTATGTGATACTGAGCAATCAAACCCAGATCTTCATGGATGCTAGGCAAACACTCTACCACTATGCCAAACTCTCAACCCTGACATAGTAATTATAAAGTCATCATCATCATATCAAAGTAACCTTTCTCTTACAAAGAATGAACACTTATCTATGTGTGTAATGTTTTTTTTTAAATTTCACTACTTCTTCTGTGTTTTACCCTCTTGCATTTTTACACATGACAGTAAAGCTAATCATCAGGAAAAAATTGATTAGGATACAGAAACCTAATAATATCCTAGTAGATTGACGTCAAAAATATGTGCAAGATGCCCTTTGTGTTTCACCTAGTGGTAGAGTCCTTGGCTACCACGCAAAAAGCCTCAGGTTTAATTCCTCATTACCACATACATAGAAAACGCTGCAAGTGGTGCTGTGGCTCGGTGGGACAGCTAAAGCATTAAGAAAGCCCAAGAACAATGATCAAACTCTGTGGTCAAGTCCCAAGACTAGCAAAAACAAAAAAAAATTCGACAAGGGGCAAAATGCAGGCAGAGAAGGCACTGTGAAGCAAATGTTTTGTAAAGGATGAGGGCAATATTGACCCTTAAGTTTGGATCTTACCTAAGAAAGGCTCCTTGAGCCTGAGACCAGACTGGTAGTTGGGCCTAGTGGAAGACATTGGGATTGGACAAATAAGGTGTGCTGTTTACTACATCCAAATGTACATTGTGAGATTGGAGGAGAGATTCAGCCTCCAGTATGTCTTTGGTGAGGTCTTCTGTGAGCAAGGATCTTTGGTCATTGGGCCCTGAAAGGTGACCCTGCCTCCCTCACAATGGAACAGAATATGGAACCCTGGTAACCAAGCCACTGTAACTAACAACCAACTCAAGCCAGCTCACTTGTCCTGTGGCTCAGGAGGAAGAAAGATGTTGCTGTGCTGTTGCCAAACGTCAGGACACTCGAGTCTCAGGCATGGAAGTTGTGGATGTCTTACTCGAAGATGTACATGCTAGCTCATTGCCAAGCCACAAATCCAGTATAACAGGCTTTTCCCTAAGAAGAAGGCCAGGAAAATCCAGGGCAACCAGACGATTTATATTTCTAAGAAGAAATGTATTTGACCCCATCATCCTCCCCACACACTACAACTTTCTTTTTTTTAAATTTTTTTATTGTAATTAGTAAAAGGCTTACATGATATTTGCCAGATAGAAGGTGCATTGATTCACATACATTGATACCCTTTCACATGTCTTGGTACCCATTTCCCTCCAACCCCACACCCCCCACCCGTCTTGGTTTTGCCCCCTTCCCTATCAAATTTCAAATATTCAAATACAAATAAATTCAATATATCACATAACAAAGTGAGATACTATACCAGTATGGGATAATCAAGGGACAGCAAAGGAGATAAGAGACAACATAGTACATTAAGGACAACAATCATTCATAATGTGGCTTTTGTTTCAATATCCTGGAGATCTTTTCAATTAGCTTCACATTATATGGCCTTATATATGGCCTTTTGCTCTATTGACAATCTCTGCTAGTAGAGCCCAAGGTTTCTACTGATTATGACGAATGAGGGAAACCAATGAGTATAAGTTCTTTGAGTCTGGCTTACTTCACTTAATATGATTTGTTCTAAGTCATTCCATTTCCTAACAAATGGGGCGATGTCATTCTTTCTGACAGCAGCATAGAATTCTATTGTGTACAAATACCGCAACTTGTTGATCCAATCATCAACTGAGGGACATATGGGTTGGTTCCATATCTTTGCTATTGTGAATAGTGCTGCAATGAACATTGTTGTGCTAGTGGGTTTAGTATGCCCTTGTTTCTGGATTGTTGAGTAAATGCCAAGTAGTGGAATTGCTGGGTCATAGGGGAGTTCTATGTTTAGCCTTTTGAGGCACTGCCACACTGCTTACCACAGTGGTTGAACGAGTTTGCACTCCCACCAACAGTGTAGTAGTGATCCCTCCTGGCCACATCCCCTCCAGCACCTGCTGTCATTCGTTTTCCTGATCCTGGCCATTCTAACTGGAGTGAGGTGGACTCTTAGAGTTGTTTTGCTTTGCATTTCTTTTATGACCAGAGATTTTGACCATTTCTTCATGTGTCAATAAGCCATTTTTGTTTCTTCTTCAGAGAAGACTCTCTTTAAGTCTTTGGCCCATTTTTTAATGGGATGGGTGTTACTTTGGAGGTTAGTTTTGGACTGATTCAATTTTTTGAGTTGTTGATATATTTTAGATATGAGGCCTTTGTCCGTTGTTTGGTTGGTGAAGATCTTCTCCTACTCTGTAGGCTTCCTGATTAGTTTACTAGCTATTTCCGTTGCCATACAAAAGCTCTGCAGTTTAATTCAGTCCCACTTATCCAGCCTTTCTCTGATTTGTTGTGATTCTTGGTCCTTATTAAGAAAGTTTCGACCTGTGCCAAGGAGGCCTAGTGTATCTCCTATTCCTTCCTGTAAACGTTTCAGTGTGTCAGCTTTTACCTCCAGGTCTTTGATCCATTTGGAGTTAATTCTAGTGCAAGGTGACAAAGAAGGACCGAACCTTAGTTTTCTGCAGGTGTTTAACCAGTTCTGCCAGCACAACTTGTTGAAGAGGCTATCTTTCTTCCATTCTATTTTTTTGGCTCCCTGGTCAAAGATTAGGTGGCCCTAGGTCTGTGGTTTAATATCTGGGTCCGCAGTTCTATTCCATTGGACTTCAGGCCTGTTCTTGTGCAAGTACCAAGCTGTTTTAAGAATTATAGCTCTGTAATAGAGTCTAAAGTTTGGAATTGAAATTCCTCCAGCTCTGTTCTTTCTGCTAAGAAATGTTTTTGCTATACAGCTCTTTTACTATTCCATGTGAAATTTTGAATTGCCTCTTCTATTTCTTTAAATAATGACATTGGGATGTTGATGGGTATTGCATTGAATTTGTAGATAGCCCTTGGCAAGATTGTCATTTTCACAATGTTGATTCTTCCAATCCAGGAGCATGGGAGGTTTTTCCATTTCCTTAATTCTGCTTTAATTTCCTTTTTTAGGGTTTTAAAATTTTCATCTAAACGGTCCTTTACATTCTTAGTTAAGCTAATGCCTAGGTACTTTATTTTCTTTGAGGCTATTGTGAAAGGAGTTTCTTTCCTGATTATTGCCTCGTTCCTCTCACTGTTGGCGTAAAGGAAGGCAGTTGATTTTTCAGGGATGATTCTATGGCCTGCTACCCTTCCAAAGCTTTGAATCAGCTCAAGGAGCTTGGGAGTAGAGTCTATAGGATTCTTTAAATACAGAATCATGTCATCTGCAAAGAGGGATATTTTTATTTCCTCTTTCTCCACTTGGATCCCCTTTATGCTTTCTTCTTGCCTTATTCTAGTACTATGTTAAAAAGGAGGGGAGAGAGTGGACATCCTCAATGCTACCCCTTACCACTTTTATGCAAAGCTTAGGCCTGTATCATTTTACGCACAATTCAACGCTCTGTTTTTTGCTGGTTAATTAAAGGTAAAAATCTTATGGAATTTATTGCATGGCTGATTTTGAACTGGAATCCTCAGGTCTCAGCTTATCTTGAGTAGCTAGGATTACAGTACTTTTACAACCTGTATGCTCATACACATCGCTTCTGATCCAAACACTCATTGTTCAATTTAACTAACAAGATGTGAGGAAAGATGATTGACTGTAATTTACTAGATGGTCTTCTAGTGAGTATATATTTTCACTTCCACTCTGAAGCCAGGGAAATGTTTCTGGTACTTGTTTCAACTATCTCCCAAAGAGTAAATAATGTGTGAGTACGTTTGCTAGTATTTCAGATAGGAGATGGACTTTGGTGTTTGGAACCTGTTGGGCAGAGTGTATCAGCTGGGCTGTGATAACAGAGATGATGTTTCAGACAGGAATATTTTCCTAACAGACAGACTTAGTCCAGATCCTTGGATTTCAGGCCTTGAGTAGATAGAATTACAAGTGTGAGCTGCCGCCACCACCTGGTTCATTTTGGAAACCTTAATTGCTTCTCATTTGTTCCTTTCCTTTTTTGGAAGATTGATCTAAGCTGCCTGATTGTGAATCACAATGAAGTGATTGGCCTCAGGAATTGCAAATATTTGTTTCATCATCACGGAATGAATGAAAGTTGATGTAAACCCAATAGTATTTTCCTTCTGATAAATAGGGAACTTACTTATATCATTTTTCCTTGCCTTTGCTCTCCCAAAGCAAGCAACATGTTTCTTAAAAACTATACTTCATGAGAATATTATAATTAGAAGCTATCTTCTGCACACTTCAGAATAGTCCTTGCATTTATAAACTTATATTACAATATTAGGTAGAAGAATGGTGACTGTTAGTTTCATAACTATTTCATATGTTTTACTCTTTAAGGCTCATTAACTCAAGAAGGGATTAAATACATTTAGATAATAGTAGATCATAGCTGCTTCTGATTTGATGTGTGAGCAGATGATACACAGATTTATTAGGATTACTCAAAAGTTTTGTTCAAATTTTCAGTAGTAGACTGCTATGCTAACGGGAAGGTGATAGTAATGATGCTGAAATTCTATGAATCAGCTATGAAGCAGAATTTCAGGGGAGAGTATTTGCTAGGGACTTAATTTCTAAGACGCATATCAAGAATATTGAACTATAACACCAAATGATGGACGACTTAGCGTCACATTTTGTTTGTTTTATGCAAATCTTGGGACTTGAACCCAGGGCCTGGGAACTGTCCTTAAATGTTTTTTTTTTTTTGCTTCAGGCTAGTGTTCTACCACTTGATCCACAGCTCTACCTCCAGATTTTTGGTAATGAACTGTAAGTCAGAATATCATGCAATTTGTTTGGGCTGGATTCAAACCTGATTCTGTGTAGATAGGATTCCAAGTGTGAGCGCACAGAGCCTGGCTAGTATCATTCATCATTCAAGTCATGGGACTGCAATTCTGCACCTGGGTCTTGTCACTGAGCTTTTCAGCTCAAGACTACTGCCCTATCCCTTGAGCCATAGGGCCACTTCTGGGTTTCTGGTGGTTAATTGGAGATAAGAGTCACATGGACTTCAGTGCCCAGGCTGACTTTGAACTGCTATCCTTGGATCCCAGCCTCTTGAGTAGCTACATTTACAAGTGTGAGCCACCATACCCAGCTAAATTATTTTTTAAGTTAATTTTTTTTGTTAAGTCAATATAGAGTTGGCATACGGTTACATAAGTAATGAACACATTTCTTAAGAAAATTGTTATCCCCTCCCTCCTTTTTCTCTGTTTTCCTACTCTCAGCCCCCTCTTCACCCAGATTGTTCAGTTCATTTCCGTTTAGTGTCTTCCAAGTATCACTGTTCAATTGGATCACCCTTTTTCCTTTGTTTTTTTTTTTACCATTTTATTATACCCTCTCCATTCCAAATCACATAAACCTATGTAAAAGACACAGGGTACCCGAATTTAACACAGTGACTACAGAGAATAAAACTAAAGGGAAAAAGAAGAAAAGAGGTAAAAAGCAAAGAAAATGAAAGAACATCATACAGTACCTTAGAAGCAACAACACTGAATAAAAACAAAACATAAAACCTTGGGCTGAAAATGAAGCTTGCCTAGCATGTATGAAACCCTGGATTCCATTCCTCAGCACCACATAAACAAAAACTGGAAGTGCCACTGTGACTCAGCTGGTAGATTTCTAACGTTCAGCACAGAGTGTCTCCAAGTGACAAAAATCTGTCACATTTAAGTCAGGCTTCAAAACTTTGCTAGGAACCAGTTACGTGATTTGGAAGAAAGTCCAATTTTCAAAAAATCACTAGCCAGGCGCTGTAGGGTCATAATTGTCATTCTACTAGCCAGGGGGAAGGTGAATCAAAGCCTTTGCAAGCAAAAAAACGAAAACAAAAAAAACTGTAAGATTCTACTCTCCACTTATCCACCCAAAAACTAAGTGGAGTTGTGGCTAAAACTGGTACAGCATTAGCCTTGAGGAAAAAGAACTAAGAGACCTTGCCCAGGTCCAAAGTTCAAGCTCCCCAACAAGAAAGAAAAAAAAAGGAGTTCAGATACCTTAGTTTCAAAAGTATATCTGGATATCTTAGTAGATTTTTCTGATCTTTCCTCATTCATTACATGGAACCACATAATCTTGATCCTGATCTGACAAAGAGCCTGCATTGTGCTTAATAAATTCATTCCACATATTCCAGTAGAATCTTGACAGCTAACAGCCAATTACCAATGCTTTATTCTATGTTTAGGCCAGTATGTCTTCATACCATCTACACAGTCAGCTATATCATCTTTCCAGAAGTATCATTGAGTGTAGAACACTCAGAACTAAAATAATTGCATAAAGATGTAATAAAACCCCTTGATTCATTAAGAAAATTTCTGTACCACTTAGAGCAAATACATTAGTGGTATTTACCTCTAGCCTATTTTTTTAAAAAAATTTATTAACATTGAATTTTACATCATATTTCAAATGTCATGTTTAACCAACAAGTATTCAAGAAGGGAATCGCTATACAATCACTGGCACATAGATTTTAGAATATAGTAAAAATTAAGCTGTGTCTTTGTATGTCATAGATACAGATTATTCTATAATAAAACACATGTCTATAGAGTGTATAGTCTATCCTAGATTTTTATGTCTATGTAGTTATGTTTATATCTCCAAAATTATGTCCAGAACTTTGGGTATCAACTATTCAATCATCGCTCTACTACTGTTTGAAACTAATATCCATATATTAAGGATACCATGTACCTTTTGTTCCTTGGTCTTGACTTATCTCACTCAACAGGATTCACTCTAATTTCATCCACTACCCCAAAAATGCCATTATTATTTTTTTCTGTGCAGATCTTCTTTTTATGTATTTATTTTTATTGTAATTTATAGAAGCGTTACATTATATTCACCAGATAGAAGGTGCATTACTTCTCAAACTTTGATACCCCATGTAATGATATGGTCCCCATTTCCCTTCCCCTACCCCCACTCATGTTCATTTCCCCCCTTCCCTATCCAATTTCAAATAACCAATTAGGCACATATGAAATATATCAGAAAACAAGGTGAAATATTGTAACAATATGATATATCCAAGGGATAGCAGAAGAGATAAGAGATCACATAGTTCATTAAGGACAACAATCACTCATTATTTGAGTTTTGTTTCTTTATCTTGGAGGTCCTTACATTTAGTGTCATACTATTTGTCACGATGTCTCTAGATTTTGTTCTATTGTAAATCTCTGGTAGCAGAGCCCAAGGTTTCTACTGAATTTGACAAATGAGGGAGACTCTTGGGCCTATGTTCCTTTGAGTTTGGCTTACTTCACTTAATATGATTTTTTCCTTTTCATCCACTTCCCCGAGAATGCCATTATTTTGTCTTGTCGGTTGGCTATGTATCATTCCATTTTGTGTGTGTGTGTGTGTGTGTGTGTGTGTGTGTGTGTGTGTGTGTGCGTGTATCACATTTTTTTTGTAGTAGCGCATCTGGTTGTTTCCATCATCCAGCCTCATTTTCTACAGATATTTTTATAGTCTCTTTTTTATTTTCAGGGTAATGTATAGAGGGGTTACGATTACATTTACAGGTAGTGGACTGCATTACTTCTCACACATTTATTCCACTCCACATGTTTTTGTCCCCAGTTCCCTCTCCCCTCCCCTTCCCAATCATCTTGTTTCCCCCCTTCCCTTTCCTATTTGACATAAACAAATAAACATATATACAATATGCCAGGGAAAAAATCAGATACAGTAACAATCTGACATTAACCAAAGGGCAAAATAAGAGATGAGAAATAACATAGTAGAGTAAGGACAAAAATCACACAAGATTAAGAGCAACGATGACACAAGATATAGCTCTTGTTCCCACATCCTAGAGATCCTTTCATTTAGTCTCAACCCATATGACCTTATATACCTAGGTTTTTCAGTTATTGTAATCCTCTGCTAGGAGAGTCCTAGATGTGAACTAATTATTACAAATGAGGGAAACCATTGAGCTTATGTTTCTTTGGGTCTGGCTTGCTTCACTTAATATGAATTTTTCCAAGTCTTTCCATTTCCTTACAAATGGGGCGATGTCTTTCCCTCTGATGGTAGCACAGCATTCCATTGTGTATAAGTACCACATCTTCTTGATTCAGTCATCTACTGAGTGGCATCTGGGTTGGTTTCATAGCTTTGCTATGGTAAATAGTGCTGCAGTGAGCATCATTGTGCTAGTGGCTTTAGTATGTCCTTTTTTCTGGACATTTGGGTAGATGCCAAGTAGTGGATTTGCTGGATCATAGGGGAACTCTATGTTCAGTCTTTTGAGGAACCACCACACTGCTTTCCCTAGTGGTTGAACGAGTTTATACTCACAACAGCAGTGTAGATGTGATCACCCCTGGTCACTTCCCCACCAGTATCTCTTATTAGATTTTTTGATAATGGCCATTCTGACTGGAGTCAGGTGGAATCTCAAAGTTGTTTTGATTTTCATTTCCGTTATTGCTAGAGATATGGAGCATTTCTTCATGTGTCTAAAGTCCATTTTAATTTTTTCTTCAGAGAATACTCTTTTAAGTCTTTAGCCCACCTTTTAATAGGATGGTTGTTTATTTGAAGATTTGTTTGGGAGAGATTCATTTTTTTCAACTATAGATATATTTTAGATAACTACATATATTTTTGTAGAAAAAAGAATGGAAGCCATCATGCTGGCTCACAACTTAATTTCAGCTACTTAGGAGGCTCAGGGCTTAGGATCACAGGTCAAAGCCAACCAGGGCCCTACAGTGTGTGGGATCAAACTCTGTGAACATACAATGACTGTAAGAGGAATCTCACTGCCTGGGAATGTAGCCTAATGGTAGAGTGCTCACCTAGAATGCATGAAGGCCTAGGTTCTATTCATCGGTACCGCATACTCAGAAAAAAGCTAGAAGTGGCGCTGTGTCTCAAGAGGCAGAGCACTCACCTTGGGCAAGCGAGTCCAATGAAAATGTCTAGACCCTGAGTCCAAGCCGTAGGACTGGCAAAAAGAAAAAAAAGAGCAATCTTACTTAAGTAACAAGGAATGTACCCTATATTTATACAGACTGAAAAATTCATTAAGAAATTAGAAAATATGTATAAAGTGCATAATTTCTTTTCTGTGTTGGCACTAGGTCTTCAACTGAGTGCTTCAGCTCTATCCCTGACCTTTTCTGCTCAAGGCTAGCGCTGTACCAATGCAGCCCCAAATCAACTATCTTCAATTGAGATATAAGCGATGAATATTTCAGGGTGCTTCATGAAAAACATTTTTATAAATTGAAACTTTCAACAGAGTCTTATTTTAATATGAATGTTGAGATGGGAAGAGACAGAAAAAGTGAAATGTTTCCTGATCCCCATAGAGAAGATATTTACATATTTTCTATCTTTCTTAAACAGAGATAGCCATCCACAAAACACAAACACAAACTCTCACACAGTATACCACCCACCCATAAGTGTCTGGCTATGTATATATGTATAGTCATATGTATTGATCTGTCTCTCTATGCTAATATATAAATGCATAAACATATGTATTTAGACAAACAGGAAACATACATAGATAGGTCTCAGGCATTTCCAGATTTTGTGCAAGTCTTCTGAGTGCAACTTACCATTGTATTGTTTGTCAAGATAGAGTCCCTCTAACTTTTGGCCAGCTTCTTGTCCTTTGATACTTTTTTCTGGCAGTCCTGGGTTTTGAACGCTAGGCCTGGATGCTGTCACTGAGCTTGAGCTTCTTGCATTCAGTAGTTTATTGCAGATAAGAGTCTCATGGAGTTTCTGTCCTGGGCTGGCTTTGAATTGTGATCCTCAGATCTCAAACTCCTAAGTAGCTAGGATGACAGTCTTGAGCTACCAGTACCTGGTTCCTTTGCCTCTTTTACCCTTTTTTTGGCCCCACCACAGCCATGGTATCTACCTTCCTATGTTCTCTCCACCTGCCCCCAGACAGGGGTCTGACAGATGCTTTCCACCCACTTATTCATGTCCTCCTCTGTATTGGCTGACAGCTAAGACATGCACTCACTTGTCTGGATGCCAAACACAAAGCCATGTGATTGTTTCTCAGTCTGGAACATCCTATCAGATTTATAGCACCACAGAGGGTCAGGTTGATACTCCTCCAGGGCTTCTTAAATTGTTCTCATATTAATCCACAACACGTTTGTCATCACTTGTCCAGCTAATTCATGGACTAAAGCAGCATTCCCTACAAACTTAGATCCCAATACCATGAGGACACTCAAGGGTGCATTCGGAGTGTGACCTGCAGGTGGATGTGAGCCTGTCTAACTTGGAGGGGATTTCTCCACCACAGGAAATGGAATACAAATTTAGAATCTGCTTTCATGAGGTGACAACCTCTGGCAGATGTTCTTATCAAATGTGGCACTGCCTACTTCCAGCTTAAAACATGGGTTGATGACCCAGCATAACAGAGAATGTATTCACCCAGGCCCAACACATAGGCTGGGACCCTGAACTTTCAGGTAGCATTTGGCTTTGAAGGTCATGAGATCTTAGTCTACAAATGATGAGCCCCCTCCCGTGAGGCATAGCAAACGGAGCCAAAGTGCAACCCAGTTAAGCACCAGATCAAGCTTCCCTTCTTCAGTAGGGTATGGTTTGAAAACTGTGCATAGCTTCTGTTTGAAGCCAGTGCAGAAAGGAAAGTCCATGAAACTCTCATTTCCAGTTAACTGCCAAGAAAAAGCCAAAGATAGAGATGAAGCTCAAGAGAGCTAGAGAGCCATCTGAAAAGGATGGTTACACCCTGCAACATCCTCATTATCTGATCTTGAAAACATCTCTGCGTGCATCCCAGCATGCAGCCAGCATCTGGGGGTGACAGTGACCCCTGGGCCCATAGACAATCTGCACTGTCTCTGATATCTGTAATGTGAACCTCATTCTGTTGGGTTTGTGAAGCGGTGTCAACCGTGCAGAAGGAACCAACTGTGCCCTAACTCCCACTGTCCCCTGGGGCCCCTAGCATTCCCCCATCTGCACCCCTCCTGTGGCTTCTGATCCT
Organism: Megascapheus bottae; assembly: GCA_024803745.1. Classification (NCBI taxonomy): domain Eukaryota; kingdom Metazoa; phylum Chordata; class Mammalia; order Rodentia; family Geomyidae; genus Megascapheus; species Megascapheus bottae. The sequence continues at coordinate 714,098 of JANJXV010000371.1, read as the reverse complement.
AGGGAGCCCTCCTGCCCTGTCCAACACTCACATGAAGTGCATATTTCTACTCCTGGGGCAACTTCTCCACAGAGAGTACATGACATGCCCACTCTCAAGGCACGGGGAGATCCTGTCAAAGTAGCAAATCAGTGATAATGACATAAAGTGATGAATAGAATTTTAGATCCTGATGGTAGACAGTCTGCAAAATCCAAGGGAGAATGGAATTGGAGGGGACCAGGGATCAGGATGTGGGCATGGAGCTTCCGTGCCAAGGGGGTGGGGGAAGTCACAGGCTGGGGGATGCACAGGATGATCCATGGGCCCTGTGCAGCTACTGGGTCACCCCCTTCTGCATCTCAGCCTTTGGCTTTGAGCTCTGTGATCGTCAAGATGTGCACAGTGTGTACTCTGGCTGGCAGAAGAAAGGACCCTTTGAAGACAATTGTAGACCCTTTGTGAGTGTAGGAAGGGGTAAGCTGGACACCCAGTCCAAGAGGAGCTAAAACTGGAGTCGAGGGCTGTGCAAGGAGTGGGTGTGAGGGTTGTGGGCAGTCACAGTCATGGCAGAGGTGGCTCTGTCTGTGGGGTGAGTGCCTGCCTGCAGGTACAGCATTGGAGATATCAGAGATCCACATGAAAAGGAAAAGCTGGAAATGGCACTATGGTTCAAATGGTAGAGCATCAACCTTGAGCAAAAGAGCTCAGGGACAGTACCCAGGACCTGAGTTCAAGCCTCATGAATGTAAAAGAAAAAGAACCAGGACTATGAGAGGGAACCTGGTACTCTCTTGGTCTAATCAGACACAAGAAGAGGCCGGGATAGGCTGTGGAAAAACACAGAGAACATCTTCCCCCAGCTCATCCTGTCCTGCATGCAGGGACAGCCATGTAACTAGGGCTACGGTGAGATCATCTTCACCCCTGTGCTGCCATCTGAATTGTAGGCCTCTGTCCTGGCATGGGGTGTCCTGATGGCTGAGCAGGTGCCCTAACCCTAGATGGAGAGCAGCCACTGACTGTGGTAGCTAAGGAGAGACCTGTTCCATAGCTATCAGGCCACCCAGCATGGGAGCCATAACCACTCCTCACCCAGGTAGAGGCCAATGGTTCTCCAGGTGCTACTGACATTGCGCCACCCCTAGCCCTGGGTACACGTGACATTCCCTCCACAAGGAGCAGGACTAAGTGAAGGATCAGGAAGCTGCCTATGGGCTTCAGATGATGGCCAGGCTGGCACTACAGATGTCCTCACTCTGTCACCACTTTCCCCTGCCTCCACCATTCCTCCATCATGCCTCTCTACCTCCCACCCATTAACCTTGGAAACCAATGAACTGGGCTCTCATCATTCCTCTCATCTCTTCACCCACTTTGCCATGCGTCCAACCCTCTGTCACTTCCACCCCACACACATCCCACCACCAGCCACCCTGTAGCTTATGAGGATCCCAGAGGAAGCTCTTGGTGAAGGGCTTGTGACCACAAAACAGTTACTATCACCCGCTCCGGCCTGATCCACCACAGAATAAGAACAGCCAAGCAGGCACACACTGCAGCAGAGTTGCTCTGCTGCCACCCTGATTTCTTCATGGCCAGGACTTGGCTCTCCTCAGCCTCCCAGCTCAGTAACCAGAACATTGTGCTTTCACAGAGCCATGGCTTCCAGTCTCCATGGACACAATGACATCAAGGTGATGCCAACTTCCCCATCTCTATATACTTCTAACTATGGGATGGGAGCTGAGGTTCTCTTCTGTGACTCCATCCGCTAAGAGGCTCATGCAGATTTCTATCCTTTGCTCATCATGGTGACTCTTTGGTTAACAAGTCACTGCTGGGCTTCCAGTTCACCACATATAGAACCCATACTCCAACACTTTTCTTAGAAGGACTGATGACTTTTAAATATTCTCTAGTTTTAAATTTCTAGTTCCTTCTCTCTTTCATTTATATATTTCCCTTCCTCACATACTTCCCTTTTTACCTTCCATCTTTCATTCCTGGCCTTGAACTCAAGACCTGTAGGGAGCCGGGACAAACGCCATTAAATGGCGCCTGTTTCCTGACTCCTTAGAGGTAAACGACTTCACATAAGGCAATGCGGTGCTCGACTACGTGTCCTAAGTTATGCGCATGCGTGAATCACATGATGATCCCTGGCCAATCCCGCGGCACCTCGTTGTGGCTGTAGGGCGGCAGCCAATGGTGGAGCGATCTGTGTTCCTGTTCCCTATATAAGCTGCTGCTTTTGATGCCCAAGCCTTTTTTCACTTCCTGCCTCAACTTCAATCAAAAGGCTCTCCAATAAAGTATGATTTGAGAAGAATCCTCACGTGGTGGTCGTTCTTCCTCGCTGGTCGAGGAGCTCGCCGCAACTGGTGCCGAAACCCGGGGCCTTGGGAAGACAGGACGACAAGCGAAAAGGCGGAGGAGGATTCAGAACTCGACATACGGAGAGGAGACGTCGGTAAGTATCAGCCTGATCAGCTGAGATCCCCGGATATGCTGTTTCTTTGGGTACAATTCTGGATGCTTGTTGTTGTCCTTCCTTGCTTGCTGCTGGTGTGTCTTTGTTGCATTTGTCTGCATTGCGGCAACTCACAGATTGTTAAGAGAGCCAGTAGGACATTGACGAAGCACCAGGATTGTCTCTCCCAGGCAGAATCAAATGGGGAGGAAAAAGGTAGGCCAAAAAGAAAAGGGAAAGAAAATAAAAAAGGGAGACTTTATGTCAAAGAACAGAGGGTGGACGCACCCTTTCAAGATACCCGGCAGGAGGGAGATAAGGAGGACCAAGGCATAAGAACAATGGAGACGCCCCCAGGGCAGTCTTACCGGGATCCTGGCAGGTTTCAACATTTACAAATAAGGGAGTCTAGAGATGAGGAGCTAAACGATTCAAATGAGGAGTTAAGCAACTCAGATGAGGAAGTGACTAACAATTCAGATGAGGAACAGGACCTGAAAGAGGGAAAAGGCTTGGAGGAGGCGGCTGCTAGGTATGAGGAGGGAAGGTATGGAGTTCAGCGACCTCTTCTGGCCGGAGTGTCTAATGGAAATGAACAAGAGAGAGCCATGCCCTCTGCGCCCCCGCCTTATCCTGTGGCGGCGGGAAAAAGTCATTTCATAAAAGAAAGCACGTGGTCCCGCCTGGCGGCTGCGTTCCCAGTTTTTGAGAACCCAGTTACCCAGGAGAGGACCTTTGAACCAGTCTCCTATAAACAGTTAAAGGATTTGATGGAGGCAGTACGTAATTATGGAGTTACGGCCAGTTATACCACTGCCTTGCTTAGAAGACTAACTGCTAATGCTATGACACCTAATGATTGGTATGAGGTCGCGCGGACATGCCTCAATTATGGACAGTTCCTTGACTTCAGGTCTATAGTTATGGATAGAGCTCAGGCTCAATATAGAGTAAATGTACAAGAAGGGCGGCCCGAGTGGACCGTGGACATGCTCCTAGGGCAAGGACAATGGGCTGCCGATCAGACAAATTTCCTCTGGGATGTTTATAAGCAAATAAATGAGGTTTTTTACAAGTCCTGGAGGGCAATCCCAAACAAAGGCCAGGTCACTGGCAGCCTCACCAAAGTTACTCAAGCTGTCACGGAGCCATTCTCCGATTTTGTGGCCCGTGTGCTGGAAACGGCGGAGCGCGTTTTTGAAAATCTTGAAGCCTTTATGCCAGTTGTCCAACAAATTATTTTTGAGCAATGTACAAAGGAATGTCAGAGAGCTATTATGCCGGTCAAGGAAAAGGGCCTGGAAGCATGGATAAAAGCCTGCAGGGAAATAGGGGGGCCATTAACTAATGCAGGCCTGGCTGCAGCTGTACTGTCAGCCACCCAAGCGGCCAAGGACTCTAAAGGTAAAGGATGCTTCAAATGTGGCCAACTTGGACACTTTAAACGCCAGTGTCCCAGAACTGGCCCCCAGGGTCCTCAGGGAGTTCAAAAGATGCCAGGAACATGTCCTAGGTGCAAGAAGGGAAAACATTGGGCCAATGAATGCAAGTCAGTAAAAGATATTAATGGACAGCCCATTCCTTCTCTTAGTGCAGACCAGGAGCCAAAAAACGGGATAAGGGGCCCCTGTCCCCAGGGCCCACAAATTTATGGGGCACTTCAGACTCCGGCACCTGTTCCCAGCCTGCAGCAGCCAGTCCGGCCAGAAGGGCAACCCCAGGCTCCGCAGGGTTGGACCTCTGTGCCTCCTCCGGACTGGTCTTAACTCCAGCCATGGGAGTACAAATATTGGATACTAATGTAACTGGACCATTAGAAACAGGCACGGTGGGATTGGTGTTAGGGCGCTCCTCCTCCACCTTAAAAGGACTAATAATTTTCCCGGGCGTTATAGATTCTGACTATTCAGGAGTAATCAAGGTTTTGTGCCACTCCCCTTACGGAGTAATCTCTATAGCCCCGGGAGATAGGATTGCCCAGCTTTTAATTCTACCTTCAAAACATGAAAACCTTCCTTCACTACAAAAGGAAAGGGGAGCCGCAGGCGTAGGCTCCACATGGATTGATCTTGTGTGCCTGTCGATGGAACTGGACCAGAGACCCATGCTATCCCTACAAATAGAGGGAAAGTCCTTTCTTGGCCTGGTAGATACCGGAGCCGATCGGAGCATTATTCAATCAAAGGCCTGGCCCAAGCAGTGGCCATTACAAAAATCTTCTCAAACTTTACAAGGACTTGGATATGCTAATGCTCCCTGTGTCAGTGCTAAAGAGTTAGTGTGGAGAACTGAAGAAGGCCAACAGGGAACAATCCAAACGTTTGTAATCGACGTCCCTGTTAATCTTTGGGGACGGGATGTGCAACAACAACTAAAACTTAAACTGACTAATGATTATTCAGAAGTTAGTCAAAACATCATGAAACAGCAGGGATATGTTCCAACTCAAGGGCTTGGCAGATGTCTTCAGGGACGCCCAGAACCCGTTGAGCCTGCTCCAAAATTTAATAGGAAAGGATTGGGTTTTTCCTAGGGGCCACTGAAACAAAAGCTTCCATCAATAATGCGGTACCCATACCCTGGTTGACTCAGAAATCAGTGTGGGTCCCCCAGTGGCCCCTTTCACAAGAAAAATTGGAAGCTGCAAAAAATTTAGTTGAGGAACAGTTAAAATTGGGACACGTTGAGCCCTCTGTATCTCCCTGAAACACACCCATTTTTGTTATTAAAAAGGCTTCTGGCAAGTGGAGATTGTTACATGACTTAAGGGCAGCAAACGCGCAAATGCAGGTCATGGGACCAGTCCAGAGAGGACTTCCTCTACTTTCAGCACTGCCCCGAGATTGGCCTGTGTTGACCTTAGACATTAAAGATTGCTTCTTCTCAATACCCCTTTGCCCTGAGGATAGAGAATGTTTTGCCTTTACGTTGCCCTCTGTTAATCATGAACAACCAGATGTCCGGTATCAGTGGAAGGTCTTGCCTCAAGGCATGGCTAATAGCCCGACTATTTGTCAACTGTTTGTGGATTCGGCCATGCTGTCAGTTAGACAGGAGTTTCCCCTGGTAAAAATCATTCATTATATGGATGATATCCTGCTAGCTGCTTCCTCTCTTGAGGTACTTCATAGAGCCTATCGACAGGTGGTTTCCCTACTTGAACAGAGAGGGCTTATTATTGCCCCTGATAAAGTACAACAATCTAAGGTGGTTAAATTCTTAGGTGCCATTGTTACTCCTGCCTTTATTCGACCTCAAAAAATTTCTATTCGAACTGCCCACCTAAAGACACTCAATGATTTTCAACAACTGTTGGGAGACATCAACTGGATCCGGGGATATTTAAACATCCCTCGAGCAGAATTACTGCCTTTATTTTCCATTTTGGAAGGTAACCCGGATGTCACATCTACACGAAAACTTACCCCACAGGCTTTTGCGGCCCTGAAAAAGATTGAAGAGGCAATAATTAAGGCTCAAGTGTGTCGTTATAATCCAGGTCAATTACTTATGTTGTGTATTTTAAAGACAAAGAATTATCCTACAGGGGTCTTATGGCAGGACGGCCCTCTGTGGTGGCTTCATGGTAATTCTCTTGGAGCAAGAACTGTTCAATATTTTCCTGAGCTTGTTGCAACTCAGGCCCTATTGGGCCTAAAGTATTGTTTGATGCATTTTGCTAAAATACCTGATAAATTAATTATTCCCTATACCAGGAATCAGGTGGAAACTTTGGCTGCCACTGTGGATATATGGGCAATTTTATTATGTGCCTTTCCCAATATTATTGATAACCATTATCCCAAGCATCCCTTGCTTGCCTTTGTAGAGAGAAATTTGGTTTATTTTCCTATTATTACCTCTAAGAAGCCTTTGGCTACAGCCTTGACTATTTATACTGATGGGTCAAAAACTGGCCAGGGTGCCTTTGTGGTGGAAGGTCAAAATCCAGTGGTGTTATATTTTCGACCGATGTTCCCCAGGTCACGAAGTGCCTGGTGGTTCTAGAGGTGTTTAAAAGATTTGAAGAGCCCTTTAATCTTTTTTCTGATTCACAATATGTTGTTAATGCTGTTAATTCTCTTGAAGTCGCTGCCTCAATTAGGCAGGCCAGCATGGTTTCTAACATATTATTACAGATTCAATCCCTTATTTTGGCAAGAAAGAATCCCTTTTATATAGGGCACATGAGAGCTCATACCTTGTTGCCAGGTCCCATGGCTAAGGCTAATGCCCAGGTAGATCAGGCAACTAGGGCCATGGTTTTGACAGCTATTGATTCTGTAGAATCAGCAAAAACTTTTCATCAGTTATATCATGTACCTGCTAATACTCTTAGAATAAAATTTAATATAACCAGACATGAGGCATGAAATATTGTTAAAGCCTGTCAGTCTTGTGTGATTTTTCTCCCCTCTCCTAATGTGGGGATAAACCCTAGAGGCCTAAAACCAAATGCCCTATGGCAAATGAATGTTACTCATTTAGCGGAATTTGGAAAATTAAAATATTTACATGTCTCAGTGGATACCTATTCTGGTATAGTACATGCCACGCCCTTGGCAGGAGAAAAGGTTTCCCATGTAAAAGTACATTGTTTAGAAGCCTGGGCGGCCTGGGGAAAACCCCTTCACTTAAAAACTGATAATGGCCCTGCCTATACTTCTCATGGTTTCCGCGCCTTTTGTGTGCAAATGCAAGTAGCCCATACAACAGGGTTACCATACAATCCGCAAGGACAAGGAATTGTGGAAAGAACCAACAAAAAATTAAAAGAAATACTTCAAAAACAGAAAGGGGGAATTGCGGAAGGAGCATCTCCCAGGGAAAGACTTTCCCTTGCACTTTTTACTTTAAATTTTTTAATTTTAAATAGTGATGATAAGTCAGCAGCAGATAGACATGCTGCCCAAAACTCTAAAATTATAACTGAGATGGTTAAATGGAAGGATGTTATTACAAATAATTGGTGCGGACCGGATCCCGTAGTAAGGAGATCCAGGGGAGCTGTTTGTGTTTTTCCACAGGAGCAGGAAACACCGCTTTGGGTCCCATTGCGATTGACGCAAAAGGTGGAAGGAGAACCCGAGAAAGGCACTGACGATGAAGATTATTCTCATGTTGGTGGCAATACTAGCAGATCCAGTGATGGCCCAGGAGAGGATTTTGTGGGCGCGGATGAAGACCTTTCCAATACCGATGCCTGTGAAGCATGACGCTCGTGTTTTCCCGTATCTTTTCACGACCAATTCATCATTGCAGTTACCTTTTCTTCCCATGGACAGACAGTTGGACAATTATGTCTTTATACCGTTAATTTATCAAGGCAATTAGGTCAAATGTTAACTGGACAATGGTCACATGATTTTGAAAACCTTACAAGCCAATTGAGATATGAAATTATGATTGTTAATTCAACCAGGGTAAATGTGGCCCCTTTTCGGGAAAATTACTGATTGGATATTACAGGCATCCTCCTGGGCAAAAGAATGGGCTGGAAGTTTAGCCTTATTGGAATTAATGATGTGTGGGTTGGGGATTTTGTGTTGGATGTTAAAACAGGCTTTTGCAGCATTAGAAATGCATGACTCCCCCGAAGTTTGGTTAAGTATGCTTGGAAAGAAAAGGACATGTGGTCTGCCTATGGTTGGTCTGTCGCCTGCAAGCCCAAACACATAACGTAATGATTTTCGCAAGCATTAGCCGCCTTGGAAGTTGGATCCTCACCCCAAATATGGCTTTCAGCCTTAAAGGGCAATTGAGCCTATTTTTCTGCATAGCCTTTGCACCCCGGGGGACAAGATCCCATTGCACAGGGACAGGTATGCAGCTTAAGATCTGGAGCAAACAGGATGCGAGGCGTATGCACTGCACTTGGGAAAAGGGAGATGCCTTTTCTCTAGAAGAGCACATCTGTTTGCATGTGGGTAGATGACAAAATTTCCCACCTCTGAAAAAAGGGCATCGGACTGGCGGGTCACCCTCTGGGAAAGAGCCTGGAGAGGAGGCCTTGCATTGTCCTTATTCTCTTCAGAGAACAGACCCCTACTCTTGCCTGATGCTCAAAACAGGAAGGGGAAGCTGTAGGGAGCCGGGACAAACGCCATTGGATGGCGCCCGTTTCCTGACTCCTTAGAGGTAAACGACTTCACATAAGGCAATGCGGTGCTCGACTACGTGTCCTAAGTTATGCGCATGCGTGAATCACATGATGATCCCTGGCCAATCCCGCGGCACCTCGTTGTGGCTGTAGTGCGGCTGCCAATGGTGGAGCGATCCGTGTTCCTGTTCCCTATATAAGCTGCTGCTTTTGATGCCCAAGCCTTTTTTCGCTTCCTGCCCCCCCTTCAATCAAAAGGCTCTCCAATAAAGTATGATTTGAGAAGAATCCTCGCGTGGTGGTCGTTCTTCCTCGCTGGTCGAGGAGCTCGCCGCAAAGACCTGGAGCTTTTTCTTAGCTTTTCTTTGCTCAAGGTAGCACTCTAGCTCTTGAGCCACAGCTCTACTTCAATCTTTGTTCTTGCTCTAAACTGGGAGTATGAGTCTCATGCATTTTTCCCTTTGCTGGGTTGGTTTTAAACCACAATACTAAGATCAGGATCCTGAATACGCCTCGGATTACAGGTATTATCTAATCAAAACAAATTCCTGATTTCTTTTTTAGACATAATTAGTTCTTTCAGGTGAGCCACCAGCCACTCATGCAAGAGCATTGCAGGATCCCAGCATTCATCTTGTCTCCAGTCTTATTCCATCCATCTCACAATGGTCATCTAAAACACCCTGCTGCATGCCTGAAGTCGCAAGGAACGTTCTCAACGCCATGAGAAGCCCCCTTAAGCTCTGCCTCAGACATGCCCAGCCCCCATACCACTTCCACATGAGCATTTGTTTAGGAGAAATTTCCTGAGTACATCATCATCTTTTCCTCACCATTCAAATTTCATCTTTGGAGTCATTTCTCCCAGACAAAGAGGAACATGATCCATGGTTTAATAGCAGCTCCAGCTTCATAGTCCCAGCCACCAACACCCCCCCATTACCCTGCCAGACACCTGAATTCAAGAACAATGTTTTCACTACCCCTGACTCTTATCAAATGTTTTAACTTATACAGTGCATTAAAATAATTTTACTAAATGGAATAAACACATGGCATCAAGCTTCAGAATCTTTTCACCTGAACTTTTAGTGAATCACAGACACACCAGCATTTCTGTAGCCAACAGAAATCTTAGCTTTGAAATTTCAGCATTCCTGTTATCCAAGTTTGGATGTGCTAACACTGCCCTTAATGGGGCACTTCAATCACACAATCCCACAACAATCAATGTCATTTGACATTCACTGGTACGTGGTGCTAGGAAAAAGACTGATGTGCCAACTCCATGCTGGCTTGACCTATGCCATCTTCAAGTGGGGCTCCTCTCTCCATGACAACTTTTGTGTACTACCCCAGGAGGACCTTTACCTTGAGACAAAATTATGAAGACTATCTCTACCAGCAAAGATTCCAGTGAGATGTGCCTACATGGATAAAGCTAAAATCTCACTAAAGTGAGGTTGTTGGCAGTGCTGGAGCCTGAACTCAGGGCCTGGGCACTAAGCATTTGTACTCAAGACTAGCCCTTTACCACTGGAGCACAAACTCCATTCCCAGCTGGTTTTATTTTTGGTAGTAAGAATCTATCAGACTTTCCTGTTCTAGGTGACTTGGAACTTCCATACTCAGATCTCAGCCTCCTGACCAGCCTGGATTAAAAGTGTGGATCAGCCATGCGCCACACCGGAGGACTTCAGCCAGCACATTTTTTCCCAAAAATTGGAAGAGGAAGATGGGGGAGGGTTGGGCTCATCCTGCCCTGCATATGAAGGAGAGCATCAGCGCCTGAACTTCATTCCCTGTTGTAGGCTGCTGGAGGAAAAGGAAGCAAATAGGCACAGGCTGGCAGCAGATGCCACAGAACAACTTGTGACCCAGACTCCCAGAGCAGACCTCAGAATCGATGACAGAGTTGGATCTACCCAGTAACAGAGGCAGTGGTGACACCTGAAACTGCGCGTTTGAGCCTTTGCTGCTAGTAAACAGGGCCACCTATGTCTCAATGAGAAAGGTGAGATTTTGGTGGAGAAGGTGAGATTAAACATTATGTATCATGCCAGAAGACAGACTATAAGGGGTCTTTTATTATTCCAAGTGAAATTTTGGATTTCCTCTTCTGTTTCTTTAAAGAATGACATTCTGATCTTGACGAATATTGCACTGAATTTGTAGATAGTCCTTATCAAGATTGCCATTTTTACAATATTACTTCTTCCAAACCAGGAGCATAGGTTTTTGCATTTCCTCAGTTCTGCGTTAATTTCCTTCTCCAGAGTTTATAGTTCCATCAAAAAGGTACTTTACATTCTAAGTTAATTCCTAGGTATTTTATTTTCTTTGATAGCAAAATGAGTTGCTATCCTGATTCTTGCCTCATTCCTCTCATTTGTTGGCATATAGGAAGGCAGTTGACATTGAGGGTTAATTTTATACCCTGCTACCTTACCAAAGTTTTATATCAGCTCAAGCAGCTTTGGAGTAGAGTCTATAGGGTTCTTTAAATACAGAATCATATCATCTGTAAGGAGAGAAAGTTTCAGTTCCTCTTTCCCTTTTCCTCCTCACTCCAGTTAGAATGGCCAAGATCCAGAAATCTAATAACGTATGCTGGAGGGGATGTGGCCAGGAGGGATCACTACTACACTGCTGGTGGGATTGCAAACTCGTTCAACCAATATGGAAAGCACTATGGCAGTATTCCAAAAAGACTACACATAGAGCTCCCCTGTGATCCAGCAATTTCACTACTTGCCAATCAGCCAGATAGGACATACTAAATTCACTAGAACAATAACATTTATCACAGCACTATTTACTATGGCAAAGGTATGGAACCAACCCAGATGCCCGTCAGTTGATGAGTAGATCAAATATGGTATTTTTACACAATGGAATTCTGTGCTTCTGTCAGAAAGAATGACATAGACGAATTTGTAAAGAAATAGAAAGACTGTAAAGTTTAGAAATTAGTTTCTGTCTCCTTCTCTCTCTCCTTCTTTATCTCTGAAAATTTAGAAGTTCCTGTTTCTCTCTCTTTTCTCTCTTTCTCTCTCTCTTTCTGTCTCTCTCTTTCTGTCTCTCTCTGTCTGTCTCTCTCTCTCTCTCTCTCTCTCTCTCTCTCTCTCTCTCTCTCTCTCTCTCTCTCTCTCTCTCTCAATCCTTAGGCTTGAACTCAGGGCCTGAGCTACTTTTGCTCAAGGATAGCACTCTACCATTTGAACCACAGTGCTGCTTCTGGCTTGCTCTTTTCACGTAGTATTGAGGAATCTAACCCAGGCCTTCATCCTTGATAGGTTAGCACTCTACCACTAAGCCACACAGTCAGCTTTTAGAGATTTCTGACAAAGGTTTTCCTACATGCTATTATTTCTTTTGTGAGTGCTCTTAATGCTTGCTGAAGGTTGACTTTGTTTAGAAGACTTACCCTAATGCTCCCATATGCAGAGATTCTATATATAGCTAAATGTTTTTCATTACTCAGAATTTCTCTATTGTGTATGTTCTGAAATGTACTGAAGACTGACTTCTGATTAAAAGTCATTGCACATTTGTTCTATTCATTAGTTTTCTTTTCTTCTATGGGATTCAGGTTTGTGATGAACACAGAAGTATGCCTTCCAGGCCAAACACTTTCCACATTTGTAATATTCATAAGGTTTTTCTCTCCTATGTGCATTTTATACTTAGTCATGCGTTCATGATGGATTTTTCATATTCTTATATTCATACGATTTTTATCCTGTGACTGTGTGGTATCATGCAAACTCAACTATGAGTTCTTCAAAAAAATTTCCCTTTCATTTTATTCATAGGATTCTATCCTGTGGGTGTTTAGTGATAAATCTTGACTTGTGCCTTCTGGGGAAAAGACTGAACATTTGCTACATTCATTAAGGGTTTTATCTTGTGTTGGTTCTGTGACACAAGCTGAGTTTTCTTCCACAGACTAAAAAGTCTTTCCTATTTATTACATTGCTAAGGCTTCTCATATGTGTGAACTCTCTTACGCTTCCTGAAGGGTGAATACTGCAGGAAAGACTTTCAAATTTGGTTATATTCCTAAGGTTTCTAATATGTGTGAATTCTGTTATGCCTCCTGTAATGTGACTTCCATCTGAAGGTCTTACCACATTTGATGCACTCGTACAGTTTCTCTCCTGTGTGTGTTCTCTGATGCAATTTGAGGGAAGACTTCCATTTGAAAGACATTCCACATCGGTTACATTCATAAGGTTTTTCTCCTGTTTGAATTGTCTTATGCATGTTGAGGTTTGGCTTCTGTGTGAAGGACTTTCCACATATGTTACACACATAAGGTGTTTCTCCTGATTATATTCTCTGATGAACATGGAGTTTTACCTTCCATTTGAAAGACTTTCCGCATTCACTACATGCATAAGTTTTCTCTCCTGTGTGTGTTCTATTATGCCCATCAAGATATGACTTCCACTATAAGGTCTTTCCACATTTGTTGCACACATCAGGTTTCTCTCCTGTGTGTGTTCTTTGATGCAATTTGAGGGAAGATTTCTGTCTGAAAGACTTTACACATTGGTTACATTCATAAGGTTTCAGTCCTGTGTGTATTCTCTGATGAACACGAAGTTTTCCCTTCCCTTGGAAAAACTTTCCACATTCATTACACTTATAAGATTTCTCTCCTGTGTGTGTTATTTGATGAACCCGAAGGTGTATCTTCTGGGTGAAAGACTTTTCACATTTGTTACATTCATAAGGTTTCTCTTCTGTGTGTCTTCTCTGGTGCAAAGTGAGGTATGATTTCAGTCTAAAAGTCTTCCCACATTTATCCCATTAAAGATTTCTCTTCTGTGTGAGATCTCTGATGTGTGCTGAGAGCTGAATTCTGGGCAGAAATTTTATTACGTTCCTCATATTCATAAGGTTTGTCTTCTCTTGGAGATCGAGGTTGGAGCGTCAGGTTTGACTTCTCAGAAATTAATTTTCACACTTGTTGTACGCATCACATATCTCAGGATATTTGCTCTGAGGTATTGTAAGGCGTATTCCATTACTGAAAGATTTCTCACATTCACTACATGTATGAGAAGTCTCTCCTGTGTACATTTTCGGATGTGTAGTGATGGTCGGTGTTAAGTACAATAGTTTTCATCACACAGTACATTTAGCAGTTTTCCTCCCTCCCTGAAGAATTTCTTGGGCAGGGAGAACAGAATTATGATACTGCAGATCTTTTGGACTGTCACAATCATGAATAAAATGCTCTGAATATCCGATGGATTTTTTAAGAACAGGAGACATACGAGATCTATATGCAGCATGCATCTCATCAGGCTTAGGAGACAGAAGCATGTTCTGACACTTAATGAACTCCTCAGTCCTCACCCCTAAGTTGTTACCGTTATTACTAATCAGCTCTGGATTATGTGTAGAGCTCAAATTTAAAGTTGTTGCAAATCTCACGTTTTCCTCCACTTCGATACTACTTGCAACTGCTACTTCACAAAGACATTCATGTGGACTTTCCTGGCAGGTCTTGAACACATTTTCCATTACCTGGACATCTAAAATGAGTCATAGAAAAAAAGACACAAACATACATGAGATACAAATATTCCTTACTGTAAAGGTAATGACTTTACTTTCCCATCCTAAGTGTTAGATATTTTAAAATATAAAAGTGGAAATTGATTTGTGAGAAATATATGCTTTTCTCCCTAACCTATTAAGAAAATGATATTTTACAATGACCAATAATGTTTTTCTGTGTTTTAGTTCTCTTTTTTTGTATTTTTAATTGTAATTAATAAAAGGGTTACATGATATTGGCCAGATAGAAGGTGCATTAATTCACATACATTGATACCATTTCACATGTCTTGGTACCCGTATCCCTCCCCCCCCACACCCCCCACCCGTCTTGATTTTCCCCCCTTCCCTATCAAATTTCAAATATCCAAATACAAATAAATTCAATAAATCAGATGACAAAGTGAGATACTATACCAATATGAGATAACCAAGGGACAGCAAAGGAGTGCTCCAGTGGTGCAATCGGTTAGAGCGCGGTACTTATATAATAGTTCTCTTTTTATATCACAGGAAATATTTATTGAAATGACCCATCTATGTATTGCTACAGTTTTAAGCTGAGTACTACCTATAATATACCTGCAGCTGTTTTTTTTCAAATACTGTTTTGTTTATACATTGAGGTATAGCTGCCTTTCTTTTATTTTTGAGAAATAATCTAAATATTGTGCTGTTTTGCATCTTTTTAAAACTTTCTTTTCTTTTCTTTTCTTTTTTTTGTAGTTCATAGGCCTCGGCCCTGTCCCTGAACACTTCAGCAGAAGACTATAACCCCTATCCTTGAGCTACAGCCCCACTTCCTCTTTTCAAGAGTTAACTACAGATAAGAGTCTCAGGTCCTGAGTAGCAGATAGGATTACCTTACCCAGTTTCAATGCTGTTTGCTTATTAACCATTAAGTGAGGAACACGAATTTTTCTAGATTCAGCGGCCACAAGGTTGGTGTATATGTCTGTTGGCTTTGATCCAAGCAAGAACGATTCTTGAGAGTAAGGACTTACACCTATGTCCCTTCAGTTACAACTTCTCACTAAAGTCTCAATTTAGGTATTTGTGGGAATTTTGAAATTTATTTCTTTCCATTTGAAGTCTTATAAAAATTCCTTTTCTAACACTCCTGTCCCTTAGAACCATGGAAGACCAGAAAATCCCCAGCTCATTGTCTACTTAATTTTCTTATGTTGATTGAAACTTTGTTGTTTTTTTCCCTTCCATTCCTGGGTTTGAACTTAGGACCTAACCACTGTCCTTGGGTTTTCTCAAGACTAGAACCCTACCAATGAAGTCATTACTTCTGGCTTTTTCTATGTATGTGGTAATAAGGAATCAAACCTCTGTCTTTGTGCATGCTAGGCAAGCACTCTACCACTAGGCTCAATTTCTGGTGGAAAGGTCTGGTTCTGAATACCAGTTTCTTCCTACCAGCAAAAAGATATTATCCTTATCACAGAATAATGCCCTGACTTATTCCTTGTTTGCTCAATCATTTATAGTCTTAGTTTTAAAGAAATGAAATATCATTCATTCTTTCTTTCTTTCTTTCTTTCTTTCCTTCCTTCCCTCTTTCTTCCCTCTTTCTTCTTTCTTTCTTTCTTTCTTTCTTTCTTTCTTTCTTTCTTTCTTTCTTTCTTTCTTTCTTTCTTTCTTTCTTTCTTGTTTTGCAGTCATGGGACTTGAATTCTAGACCTGGCTGTTCTTCCTGAGCTCTTCAACTCAAGGCTACTGCCCTATGTCTTTAGACTCAACCCCACTTCCCATTTTCTATTGGTTCATTGGAGAGAAGAGTCTAAGGTGTTTTTGTGATAGGTCAGTCTTTGAACCTTGATCCTCAGATCTCAGCCTCCTAAGTAGCTAGGATTACAGGCATGAGCCACGGGCTCATGGCTTTCTCATTTTATTTTGTTTCACAGTGATTTCTACAGAGAAATCTAACTTTAACTCTACTGCCACATAGAATTCATCATATCACCCTATGATTCTTGGTGCCTGTGGTTTGGGCTAGCATGCACAAAGACCTGGTTCAGTTCCTTGGTACTACATACAAAGAAAAAGCCAGAAGTGGTGCTATGGCTCAAGAAGTAGAGAGCTAGCCTTGAGAAAACCCAAGGACCAAGCATAGGATTGGGAAAATAAAATGATTCTTGATTCATTCACAAAGAATTCCATAGGTTCCACACAGGATTTAGGGTAACTAAGAATATTATTGATCAGTACATCACAACATGAACTTACCAATGGGGCTCAGGCTCCAACATCAATATGAAGATGAATTCACTCACCTGTGATATTCTTGTCAGAGGAATTTCCTATCCAGAGTTCTGCACAGTGCTCTAGCTTGTCATTAATACAGGTTTGGGAACACAGGGCCCTGTAAATTAGAAACAGTAGAGAATTATTGCTTATGCTGTGTCATCATTTCTTTAAGTTCGCAGACATCCTACTAACAAGTTACCTATTAAATCTTTTTTTCTCATTTCTCACTGGCTCCATGGTTGACTTTTCCCCAGCTCTGGATTCATTTTGTATGGCATAAACTTAGCTGTCTTGCTCAAGGCTAGAAAAATACCAGTTTGAGTCCCAGCTCCACTTACATGCATGGGTCTTCATGCATGCTAGGCAAGCACTCAACCACAAAGTCAAACTCTTGACACTCCACTAACCTTTTTGAGGGGTTACTTGGAGTTATAGAGTTTCATGGCAATTTTTATGCCATTGCTGGCTTCAAATTAGAATTCTTAGATTTCGTCCTCCTGAATATTTTAAGATTACAGGCATGAAACATTGCACCTAGTGCCAGGTTTCCATTATAAACTCACTGTTTAGTGATTTGTAGATCCTATTTCCAATAATGATATATATTCTATTCTGGATGGTTTATCCACTCACAATTACTGTGTAAGTTTGGAATGTCGTCTCCATTAGAGGAAACATAATTTAGGACTCTTGTCAAAGTATCCTGAAGGTATCCTGAAGAATGAGTACAAAATTACCTTAGGTTTTCTTTATGCATGTGTCCAAAGTAAACGCACCTTAAATTAACTAAGTAAATGCTCTAAATAAATCAATAAGTGAATGCTCTAAATAAAGAACTAAATGCTCATTCCTCTAATCTTAGCCACGCAGCAGGCTGAGCTCTGAAGATCACAGTGGAAAGCCAGTCTAGTCAGTAAAATCTAAAGGCACTTGTCTTCAATTAGGCAGCAAAAAGCCAGAACTTGACCTATGACTCAAATGGTACAGGGCTAATTTTTGAACACCAAAGGGATGGCATTTAGACCTGGGTTCAGGTTCAAGTGGCAGCACTGGACCACACACCAAAATGTAAATGCTTTCAGGTTCTAACCGGCAAAGCTATCACAATCCCTCCCTGATGGCTCAAAAGTGATTCAGCCCCCAGCTTTTCCTCTGACGCCAGTATTTCCCAGGCCTCCGCCATTAGTACTGACACCTCATTGCTTACTGGGAAATGGGATGTCACCTAGGTGAGGGCTGCAGTTGGGAGCCACTTACTCAT
Organism: Megascapheus bottae; assembly: GCA_024803745.1. Classification (NCBI taxonomy): domain Eukaryota; kingdom Metazoa; phylum Chordata; class Mammalia; order Rodentia; family Geomyidae; genus Megascapheus; species Megascapheus bottae. The sequence goes on along the minus strand of JANJXV010000371.1, from coordinate 696,458 downwards.
GCCTGAAATCCAACTTCTCAGTAAGCACACTGTTGAGACTCCAGTAGCTTGTGAGGGAAATGAAATGGCATTGTGTCCCAGTCTTAATGAAGTAGTTTGGGCACTTGTATCATGCTTAGCTCCCCTGTGAACACCCCAGTGAACCAAACAGGCTCAGAGAGGAGCCAAGTATTCCAAGACTTGGCCAGGAGGGGTGAGCAAACTTGGGTTTGGAGGGGGAACACTCACTTTTTCAAGAAAATTTCCAGCAACTACTACATTGTCCTCCACTATTTGAAATTGTGCAGGAAGTTTCCCACATAAAAGAGATCACCTTTCTGGTAGGCAGGGATCAGCTTTGTCAGCAGCATCTCCAACAGGCCTTCCTCCAGGATCCATAGGTTACAAGGCTCATTCAGAGTCTGAGCTGACTTACCATCACACTATGTTGGCAAAACAGTGGATATTTCAAACGTAGGAATGGGACCACACTTCACACTGAGGAACTGGAATAGAGTAGATTGGAAATGACACACTCTAATCTCAGTAGAGTCACTTGAAAGCACACAAGAAGGTTGTAGTGTGTGGGCAGGATGATGGGTTCAAATAGGTTTCCTCTCAATATACCTCATCTGAGTTGCCCTGGAGTTTCCTGGCTTTCTTCCTAGAGAAATGCCTGATATACGGGAATTTTGGCTTGGCACTGATCCAGCATCTACTTCTTCATGTGAGAGATCCATATCTCTCATGCCTGAGATCCGAGCCTCCTGACCTTTGGCAACAGCACAGCAACATCTTTCTTCCTCCTGAGCCACAGGCCAAGGGAGCTGGCTTGAGCTGGTTGTCACATACAGTGGCTTGGTTACCAGGGTTCCATATTCTGTTCTATTGTGAGGGAGGTAGGGTCACCTTTCAAGGCCCAATGACCAAAGCTCCTTGCTCACAGAAGACCTCCCCAAAGACATACTGGAGGCTGAATCTCCCTTCCCACCTCACATATGGATGTAGTAAACAGCACACCTTTTTGTTCAAATCCCAAGTCATTAACTAGGTGTAAGTGCTAGCCTGGTATCAGGCTCAAGGAGCCTTTCTAGGTAAGATTCAAACTTAACTGTCACTATTCCCCTTACCCTTCACAAGACATTTTGCTTCACAGTGCCTTCTCAGCTTGCATTTTGCGTCTTGCACCTTTTTTTGCTAGTCCTGGGAATTGACCTCAGAGCCTGACCATTGTTCTTAGGCTTTCTTTAGGCTATAGCTGTCCCACCAAGCCACAGCACCATTCCAGCGTTTTCTATGTATATGGTACTGCAGAATCAAACCGGAGTCTTTTTGTGTGGTAGCCAAGCACTCTACAAATAGATGAAACATCCAGGCCATCTTGCACATATTTTTCACTTCAATCTACTAGGACGTTGTTAGGTTTCTGTATCGTAATCTATTTTTCTTCCTGATGAATATCTGTGCTGTCATCTATAAAAATGCAAGTGGGAAAATCACAGAAGCATTGGTGACATAAAAAAAAGTCTTACAGACATAGATAAGTGTTCATTCTTTGTAGGAGAAAGGATATTTTGATATGATGATGATGACTATTTATAAATACTTTATCGGGGTTTAGAGTTTGGCCCAGTGGTAGAGTGCTTGCCTAGCATCCATGAAGATCTAGGTTTGAGTCCTTAATATCACACAGATATAAAAATCCATATGGCAATGTGGCTCAAGTGGCAGAGGGCTAGATTTGGGAAAAGCCAAAAGCAGTGCTCAGGCCCTGAGTTCAAGCCCCAGGAATGGCAGAAAAAACAAAAGGAAAGAAATGTGCTTTTTACATTTACAAGTTATTCACTCACAGCATTTGCCTCTGAATTCTTCGCTTCTGCATCTTGTGACTTATCCCTTTCCCTCAATGTAGACAAGAAAAACAGATTTTATTACTTGCTATCCTGTTGTCCAATCTTTGGATATTAATTCAAAATACAATATTGCCTGAGATACTGTGTGTGTACGTGTGTGTGTGTATCTGCCTATGTGTGCATGCACACATGTGTACAGGGTTTAGGGCTTACTCATAGGGCCTGTGTGATAACCCTCAGCATCTTTTCCTCAAAGGTATTGGTCTTTCACTTGTAGCTTATTATAGCTAATTGGAGTTGAGAGATTCACTCAATTTCTTGCCCTGTGCATTGGAACCCAGTGCTGGGTTCTCATATTGTTAATTGTAGCTATAGAGAAGGCTGAGGTCTGGGGATCCTCGTTAGAATCCAGCCCCTGAAAGAAAGTCACTGATAGAAATCTTTATCTTCAGTTAAGCACGAATAAATAAGGCAAAAGTGGAACTGTGGCTCAGTTCCTCTTGTACCAGCCATGAGAAAATTAGTAACTGGCAGCACCTGGTCCCTGAGAGAAATCCTTAGCACTGGTTCAAAAAAAGAAAGAAAATAATGAAAAAATTAAAACTTGCTGAGGAATCCATAAGGATAAACGTGCCTGTGAATAATCTTGTCATTTCAGATTCCCTCAAGAGCTTATGTCTCTCTATATTTTATCAAGTTTTTTTAAAGATATTTACATATTTTCTATCTTTCTTAAACAGAGATAGCCATCCACAAAACTCAAACACAAACTCTCACACAGTATACCACCCACACATAAGTGTCTGGCTATGTACATATGTATAGTCATATGTATTGATCTGTCTCTCTATGCTAATATATAAATGCATAATCATATGTATTTAGACAAACAGGAAACATACATAGATAGGTCTCAGGCATTTCCAGATTTTGTGCAAGTCTTCTGAGTGCAACTTACCATTGTATTGTTTGTCAAGATAGAGTCCCTCTAACTTTTGGCCAGCTTCTTGTCCTTTGATACTTTTTTCTGGCAGTCCTGGGTTTTGAACGCTAGGCCTGGATGCTGTCACTGAGCTTGAGCTTCTTGCATTCAGTAGTTTATTGCAGATAAGAGTCTCATGGAGTTTCTGTCCTGGGCTGGCTTTGAATTGTGATCCTCAGATCTCAAACTCCTAAGTAGCTAGGATGACAGTCTTGAGCTACCAGTACCTGGTTCCTTTGCCTCTTTTACCCTTTTTTTGGCCCCACCACAGCCATGGTATCTACCTTCCTATGTTCTCTCCACCTGCCCCCAGACAGGGGTCTGACAGATGCTTTCCACCCACTTATTCATGTCCTCCTCTGTATTGGCTGACAGCTAAGACATGCACTCACTTGTCTGGATGCCAAACACAAAGCCATGTGATTGTTTCTCAGTCTGGAACATCCTATCAGATTTATAGCACCACAGAGGGTCAGGTTGATACTCCTCCAGGGCTTCTTAAATTGTTCTCATATTAATCCACAACACGTTTGTCATCACTTGTCCAGCTAATTCATGGACTAAAGCAGCATTCCCTACAAACTTAGATCCCAATACCATGAGGACACTCAAGGGTGCATTCGGAGTGTGACCTGCAGGTGGATGTGAGCCTGTCTAACTTGGAGGGGATTTCTCCACCACAGGAAATGGAATACAAATTTAGAATCTGCTTTCATGAGGTGACAATCTCTGGCAGATGTTCTTATCAAATGTGGCACTGCCTACTTCCAGCTTAAAACATGGGTTGATGACCCAGCATAACAGAGAATGTATTCACCCCGGCCCAACACATAGGCTGGGACCCTGAACTTTCAGGTAGCATTTGGCTTTGAAGGTCATGAGATCTTAGTCTACAAATGATGAGCCCCCTCCCGTGAGGCATAGCAAACGGAGCCAAAGTGCAACCCAGTTAAGCACCAGATCAAGCTTCCCTTCTTCAGTAGGGTATGGTTTGAAAACTGTGCATAGCTTCTGTTTGAAGCCAGTGCAGAAAGGAAAGTCCATGAAACTCTCATTTCCAGTTAACTGCCAAGAAAAAGCCAAAGATAGAGATGAAGCTCAAGAGAGGTAGAGAGCCATCTGAAAAGAATGGTTACACCCTGCAACATCCTCATTATCTGATCTTGAAAACCTCTCTGCGTGCATCCCAGCATGCAGCCAGCATCTGGGGGTGACAGTGACCCCTGGGCCAATAGGCAATCTGCACTGTCTCTGATATCTGTAATGTGAACCTCATTCTGTTGGGTTTGTGAAGCAGTGTCAACCCTGCAGAAGGAACCAACTGTGCCCTAAATCCCACTGTCCCCTGGGGCCCCTAGCATTCCCCCATCTGCACCCCTCCTGTGGCTTCTGATCCTAGGGAGCCCTCCTGCCCTGTCCAACACTCACATGAAGTGCATATTTCTACTCTTGGGGCAACTTCTCCACAGAGAGTACATGACATGCCCACTCTCCAGGCACGGGGAGATCCTGTCAAAGTAGCAAATCAGTGATAAGGACATAAAGAGATGAATAGAATTTTAGATCCTGACGGTAGACAGTCTGCAAAATCCAAGGGAGAATGGAATTGGAGGGGACCAGGGATCAGGATGTGGGCATGGAGCTTCCCTGCCAAGGGGGTGGGGGAAGTCACAGGCTGGGGGATGCACAGGATGATCCATGGGCCCTGTGCAGCTACTGGGTCACCCCCTTCTGCATCTCAGCCTTTGGCTTTGAGCTCTGTGATCGTCAAGATGTGCACAGTCTGTACTCTGGCTGGCAGAAGAAAGGACCCTTTAAAGACAATTGTAGACCCTTTGTGAGTGTAGGAAGGGGTAGGCTGGACACCCAGTCCAAGAGGAGCTAAAACTGGAGTCGAGGGGTGTGCAAGGAGTGGGTGTGAGGGTTGTGGGCAGTCACAGTCATGGCAGAGGTGGCTCTGTCTGTGGGGTGAGTGCCTCCCTGCAGGTACAGCATTGGAGATATCAGAGATCCACATGAAAAGGAAAAGCTGGAAATGGCACTATGGTTCAAATGGTAGAGCATCAACCTTGAGCAAAAGAGCTCAGGGACAGTACCCAGGACCTGAGTTCAAGCCTCATGACTGTAAAAGGAAAAGAACCCGGACTATGAGAGGGAACCTGGTACTCTCTTGGTCTAATCAGACACAAGAAGAGGCCGGGATAGGCTGTGGAAAAACACAGAGAACATCTTCCCCCAGCTCATCCTGTCCTGCATGCAGGGACAGCCATGTAACTAGGGCTACGGTGAGATCATCTTCACCCCTGTGCTGCCATCTGAATTGTAGGCCTCTGTCCTGTCATGGGGTGTCCTGATGGCTGAGCAGGTGCCCTAACCCTAGATGGAGAGCAGCCACTGACTGTGGTAGCTAAGGAGAGACCTGTTCCATAGCTATCAGGCCACCCAGCATGGGAGCCATAACCACTCCTCACCCAGGTAGAGGCCAATGGTTCTCCAGGTGCTACTGACATTGCGCCACCCCTAGCCCTGGGTACACGTGACATTCCCTCCACAAGGAGCAGGACTAAGTGAAGGATCAGGAAGCTGCCTATGGGCTTCAGATGATGGCCAGGCTGGCACTACAGATGTCCTCACTCTGTCAACACTTTCCCCTGCCTCCACCATTCCTCCATCATGCCTCTCTACCTCCCACCCATTAACCTTGGAAACCAATGAACTGGGCTCTCATCATTCCTCTCATCTCTTCACCCACTTTGCCATGCGTCCAACCCTCTGTCACTTCCACCCCACACACATCCCACCACCAGCCACCCTGTAGCTTATGAGGATCCCAGAGGAAGCTCTTGGTGAAGGGCTTGTGACCACAAAACAGTTACTATCACCCGCTCCGGCCTGATCCACCACAGAATAAGAACAGCCAAGCAGGCACACACTGCAGCAGAGTTGCTCTGCTGCCACCCTGATTTCTTCATGGCCAGGACTTGGCTCTCCTCAGCCTCCCAGCTCAGTAACCAGAACATTGTGCTTTCACAGAGCCATGGCTTCCAGTCTCCATGGACACAATGACATCAAGGTGATGCCAACTTCCCCATCTCTATATACTTCTAACTATGGGATGGGAGCTGAGGTTCTCTTCTGTGACTCCATCCGCTAAGAGGCTCATGCAGATTTCTATTCTTTGCTCATCATGGTGACTCTTTGGTTAACAAGTCACTGCTGGGCTTCCAGTTCACCACATATAGAACCCATACTCCAACACTTTTCTTAGAAGGACTGATGACTTTTAAATATTCTCTAGTTTTAAATTTCTAGTTCCTTCTCTCTTTCATTTATATATTTCCCTTCCTCACATACTTCCCTTTTTACCTTCCTTCTTTCATTCCTGGCCTTGAACTCAAGACCTGGAGCTTTTTCTTAGCTTTTCTTTGCTCAAGGTAGCACTCTAGCTCTTGAGCCACAGCTCTACTTCAATCTTTGTTTTTGCTCTAAACTGGGAGTATGAGTCTCATGCATTTTTCCCTTTGCTGGGTTGGTTTAAACCACAATACTAAGATCAGGATCCTGAATATGCCTCGGATTACAGGTATTATCTAATCAAAACAAATTTCTGATTTCTTTTTTAGACATAATTAGTTCTTTCAGGTGAGCCACCAGCCACTCATGCAAGAGCATTGCAGGATCCCAGCATTCATCTTGTCTCCAGTCTTATTCCATCCATCTCACAATGGTCATCTAAAACACCCTGCTGCATGCTTGAAGTCGCAAGGAACGTTCTCAACGCCATGAGAAGCCCCCTTAAGCTCTGCCTCAGACATGCCCAGCCCCCATCCCACTTCCACATGAGTATTTGTTTAGGAGAAATTTCCTGAGTACATCATCATCTTTTCCTCACCATTCAAATTTCATCTTTGGAGTCATTTCTCCCAGACAAAGAGGAACATGATCCATGGTTTGATAGCAGCTCCAGCTTCATAGTCCCAGCCACCAACACCCCCCATTACCCTGCCAGACACCTGAATTCAAGAACAATGTTTTCACTACCCCTGACGCTTACCAAATGTTTTAACTTATACAGTGCATTAAAATAATTTTACTAAATGGAATAAACACATGGCATCAAGCTTCAGAATCTTTGCACCTGAACTTTTAGTGAATCACAGACACACCAGCATTTCTGTAGCCAACAGAAATCTTAGCTTTGAGATTTAAGCATTCCTGGTATCCAAGTTTGGATGTGCTAACACTGCCCTTAATGGGGCACTTCAATCACACAATCCCACAACAATCAATGTCATTTGACATTCACTGGTACGTGGTGCTAGGAAAAAGACTGATGTGCCAACTCCATGCTGGCTTGACCTATGCCATCTTCAAGTGGGGCTCCTCTCTCCATGACAACTTTTGTGTACTACCCCAGGAGGACCTTTACCTTGAGACAAAATTATGAAGACTATCTCTACCAGCAAAGATTCCAGTGAGATGTGCCTACATGGATAAAGCTAAAATCTCACTAAAGTGAGGTTGTTGGCAGTGCTGGAGCCTGAACTCAGGGCCTGGGCACTAAGCATTTGTACTCAAGACTAGCCCTTTACCACTGGAGCACAAACTCCATTCCCAGCTGGTTTTATTTTTGGTAGTAAGAATCTATCAGACTTTCCTGTTCTAGGTGACTTGGAACTTCCATACTCAGATCTCAGCCTCGTGACCAGCCTGGATTAAAAGTGTGGATCAGCCATGCGCCACACCTGAGGACTTCAGCCAGCACATTTTTTCCCAAAAATTGGAAGAGGAAGATGAGGGAGGGTTGGGCTCATCCTGCACTGCATATGAAGGAAAGCATCACCGCCTGAACTTCATTCCCTGTTGTAGGCTGCTGGAGGAAAAGGAAGCAAAAAGGCACAGGCTGGCAGCAGATGCCACAGAACAACTTGTGACCAAGACTCCCAGAGCAGACCTCAGAATCGATGACAGAGTTGGATCTACGCAGTAACAGAGGCGTGGTGACACCTGAAACTGCGCGTTTGAGCCTTTGCTGCTAGTAAACAGGGCCACCTATGTCTCAATGAGAAAGGTGAGATTTTGGTGGAGAAGGTGAGATTAAACATTATGTATCATGCCAGAAGACAGACTATAAGGGGTCTTTTATTATTCCAAGTGAAATTTTGGATTTCCTCTTCTGTTTCTTTAAAGAATGACATTCTGATCTTGATGAATATTGCATTGAATTTGTAGATAGTCCTTATCAAGATTGCCATTTTTACAATATTACTTCTTCCAAACCAGGAGCATAGGTTTTTGCATTTCCTCAGTTCTGTGTTAATTTCCTTCTCCAGGGTTTATAGTTCCATCAAAAAGGTGCTTTATATTCTAAGTTAATTCCTAGGTATTTTATTGTCTTTGATAGCAAAATGAGTTGCTATCCTGATTCTTGCCTCATTCCTCTCATTTGTTGGCATATAGGAAGGCAGTTGACATTGAGGGTTAATTTTATACCCTGCTACCTTACCAAAGTTTTATATCAGCTCAAGCAGCTTTGGAGTAGAGTCTATAGGGTTCTTTAAATACAGAATCATGTCATCTGTAAGGAGAGAAAGTTTCAGTTCCTCTTTCCCTTTTCCTCCTCATTCCAGTTAGAATGGCCAAGATCCAGAAATCTAATTACGTATGCTGGAGGTGATGTGGCCAGGAGGGATCACTACTACACTGCTGGTGGGATTGCAAACTCCTTCAACCACTATGGAAAGCACTATGGCAGTATCCCAAAAAGACTAAACATAGAGCTCCCCTGTGATCCAGCAATTTCACTACTTGCCAATCGTCCAGATAGGACATACTAAATTCACTAGAACAATAACATTTATCACAGCACTATTTACTATGGCAAAGGTATGGAACCAACCCAGATGCCCGTCAGTTGATGAGTAGATCAAATATGGTATTTTTACACAATGGAATTCTGTGCTTCTGTCAGAAAGAATGACATAGACGAATTTGTAAAGAAATAGAAAGACTGTAAAGTTTAGAAATTAGTTTCTGTCTCCTTCTCTCTCTCCTTCTCTATCTCTGTAAAATTTAGAAGTTCCCGTTTCTCTCTCTTTTCTCTCTTTCTCTCTCTCTTTCTGTCTCTGTCTGTCTGTCTGTCTGTCTGTCTGTCTCTCTCTCTCTCTCTGTCTCTCTCTCTCTGTCTCTCTCTCTCTCTCTCTGTCTCTCTCTCTCTCTCTCTCTCTCTCTCTCTCTCTCTCTCTCTCTCTCTCTCTCTCTCTCTCTCTCTCTCTCTCTCTCCAATCCTTAGGCTTGAACTCAGGGCCTGAGCTACTTTTGCTCAAGGTTAGCACTCTACCATTTGAACCACAGTGCTGCTTCTGGCTTGCTCTTTTCACGTAGTATTGAGGAATCTAACCCAGGCCTTCATCCTTGATAGGTTAGCACTCTACCACTAAGCCACACAGTCAGCTTTTAGAGGTTTCTGACAAAGGTTTTCCTACATGCTATTATTTCTTCTGTGAGTGCTCTTAATGCTTGCTGAAGGTTGACTTTGTTTAGAAGACTTACCCTAATGCTCCCATATGCAGAGATTCTATATATAGCTAAATGTTTTTCATTACTCAGAATTTCTCTATTGTGTATGTTCTGAAATGTACTGAAGACTGACTTCTGATTAAAAGTCATTGCACATTTGTTCTATTCATTAGTTTTTTTTTCTTCTATGGGAATCAGGTTTGTGATGAACACAGAAGTATGCCTTCCAGGCCAAACACTTTCCACATTTGTAATATTCATAAGGTTTTTCTCTCCTATGTGCATTTTATACTTAGTCATGCGTTCATGATGGATTTTTCATATTCTTATATTCATACGATTTTTATCCTGTGTCTGTGTGGTATCATGCAAACTCAAATATGAGTTCTTCAAAAAAATTTCCCTTTCATTTTATTCATAGGATTCTATCCTGTGGGTGTTTAGTGATAAATCTTGACTTGTGCCTTCTGGGGAAAAGACTGAACATTTGCTACATTCATTAAGGGTTTTATCTTGTGTTGGTTCTGTGACACAAGCTGAGTTTTCTTCCACAGACTAAAAAGTCTTTCCTATTTATTACATTGCTAAGGCTTCTCATATGTGTGAACTCTCTTACGCTTCCTGAAGGGTGAATACTGCACGAAAGACTTTCAACTTTGGTTATATTCCTAAGGTTTCTAATATGTGTGAATTCTGTTATGCCTCCTGTAATGTGACTTCCATCTGAAGGTCTTACCACATTTGATGCACTCGTACAGTTTCTCTCCTGTGTGTGTTCTCTGATGCAATTTGAGGGAAGACTTCCATTTGAAAGACATTCCACATCGGTTACATTCATAAGGTTTTTCTCCTGTTTGAATTGTCTTATGCATGTTGAGGTTTGGCTTCTGTGTGAAGGACTTTCCACATATGTTACACACATAAGGTGTTTCTCCTGAGTATATTCTCTGATGAACATGGAGTTTTACCTTCCATTTGAAAAATTTTCCGCATTCACTACATGCATAAGTTTTCTCTCCTGTGTGTGTTCTATTATGCCCATCAAGATATGACTTCCACTATAAAGTCTTTCCACATTTGTTGCACACATCAGGTTTCTCTCCTGTGTGTGTTCTTTGATGCAATTTGAGGGAAGATTTCTGTCTGAAAGACTTTACACATTGGTTACATTCATAAGGTTTCAGTCCTGTGTGTATTCTCTGATGAACACGAAGTTTTCCCTTCCCTTGGAAAGACTTTCCACATTCATTACACTTATAAGATTTCTCTCCTGTGTGTGTTATTTGATGAACCCGAAGGTGTATCTTCTGGGTGAAAGACTTTTCACATTTGTTACATTCATAAGGATTCTCTTCTGTGTGTCTTCTCTGGTGCAAAGTGAGGTATGATTTCAGTCTAAAAGTCTTCCCACATTTATCCCATTCATAAGATTTCTCTTCTGTGTGAGATCTCTGATGTGTGCTGAGAGCTGAATTCTGGGCAGAAATTTTATTACGTTCCTCATATTCATAAGGTTTGTCTTCACTTGGAGATCGAGGTTGGAGCGTCAGGTCTGACTTCTCAGAAATTAATTTTCACACTTGATGTACGCATCACATATCTCAGGATACTTGCTCTGAGGTATTGTAAGGCGTATTTCATTACTGAAAGATTTCTCACATTCACTACATGTATGAGGAGTCTCTCCTGTGTACATTTTCGGATGTGTAGTGATGGTCGGTGTTAAGTACAATATTTTTCATCACACAGTACATTTAGCAGTTTTCCTCCCTCCCTGAAGAATTTCTTGGGCAGGGAGAACAGAATTATGATACTGCAGATCTTTTGGACTGTCACAATCATGAATAAAATGCTCTGAATATCCGATGGATTTTTTAAGAACAGGAGACATACGAGATCTATATGCAGCATGCATCTCATCAGGCTTAGGAGACAGAAGCATGTTCTGACACTTAATGAACTCCTCAGTCCTCACCCCTAAGTTGTTACCGTTATTACTAATCAGCTCTGGATTATGTGTAGAGATCAAATTTAAAGTTGTTGCAAATCTCACGTTTTCCTCCACTTCGATACTACTTGCAACTGCTACTTCACAAAGACATTCATGTGGACTTTCCTCGCAGGTCTTGAACACATTTTCCATTACCTGGACATCTAAAATGAGTCATAGAAAAAAAGACACAAACATACATGAGATACAAATATTCCTTACTGTAAAGGTAATGACTTTACTTTCCCATCCTAAGTGTTAGATATTTTAAAATATAAAAGTGGAAATTGATTTGTGAGAAATATATGCTTTTCTCCCTAACATATTAAGAAAATGATATTTTACAATGACCAGTAATGTTTTTCTGTGTTTTAGTTCTCTTTTTTTGTGTTTTTTTAATTGTAATTAGTAAAAGGGTTACATGATATTGGCCAGATAGAAGGTGCATTAATTCACATACATTGATACCCTTTCACATGTCTTGGTACCCGTATCCCTTCCCCCCACACCCCCCACCCGTCTTGATTTTCCCCCCTTCCCTATCAAATTTCAAATATCCAAATACAAATAAATTCAATAAATCAGATGACAAAGTGAGATACTATACCAATATGAGATAACCAAGGGACAGCAAAGGAGTGCTCCAGTGGCGCAATCGGTTAGAGCGCGGTACTTATTTAATAGTTCTCTTTTTATACCACAGGAAATATTTATTGAAATTACCCATCTATGTATTGCTACAGTTTTAAGCTGAGTACTACCTATAATATACCTGCAGCTGTTTTTTTTCAAATACTGTTTTGTTTATACATTGAGGTATAGCTGCCTTTCTTTTATTTTTGAGAAATAATCTAAATATTGTGCTGTTTTGCATCTTTTTAAAACTTTTTTTTCTTTTCTTTTCTTTTTTTTGTAGTTCATAGGCCTCGGCCCTGTCCCTGAACACTTCAGCAGAAGACTATAACCCCTATCCTTGAGCTACAGCCCCACTTCCTCTTTTCAAGAGTTAACTACAGATAAGAGTCTCAGGTCCTGAGTAGCAGATAGGATTACCTTACCCAGTTTCAATGCTGTTTGCTTATTAACCATTAAGTGAGGAACACGAATTTTTCTAGATTCAGCGGCCACAAGGTTGGTGTATATGTCTGTTGGCTTTGATCCAAGCAAGAACGATTCTTGAGAGTAAGGACTTACACCTATATCCCTTCAGTTACAACTTCTCACTAAAGTCTCAATTTAGGTATTTGTGGGAATTTTGAAATTTATTTCTTTCCATTTGAAGTCTTATAAAAATTCCTTTTCTAACACTCCTGTCCCTTAGAACCATGGAAGACCAGAAAATCCCAAGCTCATTGTCTACTTAATTTTCTTATGTTGATTGAAACTTTGTTGTTTTTTTTCCCTTCCATTCCTGGGTTTGAACTTAGGACCTAACCACTGTCCTTGGGTTTTCTCAAGACTAGAACCCTACCAATGAAGTCATTACTTATGGCTTTTTCTATGTAATTGGTAATAAGGAATCAAACCTGTGTCTTTGTGCATGCTAGGCAAGCACTCTACCACTAGGCTCAATTTCTGGTGGAAAGGTCTGGTTCTGAATACCAGTCTCTTCCTACCAGCAAAAAGATATTATCCGCATCAGAGAATAATGCCCTGACTTATTCCTTGTTTGCTCAATCATTTATAGTCTTAGTTTTAAAGAAATGAAATATCATTCATTCTTTCTTTCTTTCTTTCTTTCTTTCCTTCCTTCCCTCTTTCTTCCCTCTTCCCATGCTCAGGCCCTGAGACCAAGCATAGGATTGGGAAAATAAAATGATTCTTGATTCATTCACAAAGAATTCCATAGGTTCCACACAGGATTTAGGGTAACTAAGAATATTATTGCTCAGTACATCACAACATGAACTTACCAATGGGGCTCAGGCTCCAACATCAATATGAAGATGAATTCACTCACCTGTGATATTCTTGTCAGAGGAATTTCCTATCCAGAGTTCTGCACAGTGCTCTAGCTTGTCAATTAATACAGGTTTGGGAACACAGGGCCCTGTAAATTAGAAACAGTAGAGAATTATTGCTTATGCTGTGTCATCATTTCTTTAAGTTCGCAGACATCCTACTCACAAGTTACCTATTAAATCTTTTTTCTAATTTCTCACTGGCTCCATGGTTGACTTTTCCCCAGCTCTGGATTCATTTTGTATGGCATAAACTTAGCTGTCTTGCTCAAGGCTAGAAAAATACCAGTTTGAGTCCCAGCTCCACTTACATGCATAGGTCTTTCATGCTAGGCAAGCACTCAACCACTAAGTCAAACTCTTGACACTCCACTAACATTTTTGAGGGGTTACTTGGAGTTATAGAGTTTCATGGCAATTTTTATGCCATTGCTGGCTTCAAATTAGAATTCTTAGATTTCTTCCTCCTGAATATTTTAAGATTACAGGCATGAAACATTGCACCTAGTGCCAGGTTTCCATTATAAACTCAGTGTTTAGTGATTTGTAGATCCTATTTCCAATAATGATATATATTCTATTCTGGATGGTTTATCCACTTACAATTACTGTGTAAGTTTGGAATGTCGTCTCCATTAGAGGAAACATAATTTAGAACTGTTGTCAAAGTATCCTGAAGGTATCCTGAAGAATGTGTACAAAATTACCTTAGGTTTTCTTTAGAAAGTAATGATACTTCTCAGGGCCTGGAATCTTTCATTTAAATAGTACTAAAAGTTTCATGAACAGTCACGTATCTGCAAAATAACAAGGCACTTGGCCTTGCAAGTGAATTTGACTTTTGCTCACCTAAGGACACCAGGTTGCTGTAGGTCTCCAGCATTACATCTCTGTACAGGGTTCTCTGAGCATTCTCCAGATGCTGCCACTCCTCCCAGCTGAAATCCACAGCTACATCATCAAATGACACCAGCTTCAGGAATGGCACATTTTCATCAAGTAATGAGCACTGAGTTATAAACACACCATGTCTGGAATTTTATTCTTTTTTGTTGGAATTGTATTCCTTTACTTAAATCTTTAGACTTACATGAAATATTGACCTGAAAAGTTTGGGGATGGTGCCTAGGCCCAGAGTTCAAGTCCCAAGACCCACAAAAAAATAAAAAGGCAAGCCACGTGTTGGTGGCTCACGCCTGTCATCCTAGCTACTCAGGAGACTGACATCTGAGGACCATGGTTCAAAGCCAGCCTAGCACAAAATTCCATGAGACTCCTTTCCAATTAACCACCATAAAATGTTTAATGGCTTGTGGCATATCATGGTAGAGCAATTGTGGTATCGAAAAAATAAGTCGGGGGAGTAGATTTAGGTTATAAATGGAATTATTCCATTGAAAAGGAACTACATTATATGATGACATATGCTGGTACTGTGAGAATATTGCAAAATCTTAGGGTATAAAGTAATAATACTGTAAAGTACACCCAGAATGTTAATGTTCTATGGCTGGCATAATAATCACTTGGGGAAGAAACTTTTTTTTCTTTTTTTTGGCTGGGGGATTTGTAAGGCTTGAACTCTGGGCCTGGGCACTGTCCTGAGCTCTTCAACTCAAGGCTATCACTCTACCTATGAAGCCACAATGCCATTTCCCATATTCTAGTGGTTAACTGTAGATGAGAGTCTCATAGACTTTCTAATGCCCAGGCTGGCTTTGAACCAAATCTTTAGATATCAGCCTGATATCTGAGTAGCTAGGATTACAGGTAGAAGTCACTGCACCTGGCAAGTAATTTATTTCTTGCTGTTGTATACTACAAATTTACTGTATGTTTTAATTTTTCAAAAAGTCTGAGGATGACCTTTGTTCTGTATATAATGAGAAGAGGGGTAGGGATCTGTGAGCAGAAGAACTGAGGGGCAATACTCAGGGTAGGACAATAGCCTTAAACTAAAGAGCTCACTGCCCAAGGTCCAAGCCCTATGACTTTACCCACTACCCCACAAAAAAAGGGAAAAAAATTGGAGATTGGGAGGATTTTCTAAAAAGAATATATAGAAATAGTAGTTCAAAATGTAGAAAGAAGTTCAATATTAACAGTCATGAGAAAAATTAAAATTACAATGAAATCATTACTTTAAATATGTTAATATAAATATAATTTTAAACAAAAAGATCCACATACACACACAAACACACACACACACATACAAAAAAACAACTTTCAAAGTCTAACTATTACTGGGAAGGTAGTGAGAAGAAGTGGAACTTTGGAATAGTTCTGCAAGGAATATAAAACAATCAAAAATTGCGTGGAGAGTGCTAAAAAAGTACTAAATATAGAATTACATAGAAATATGGTCCAACACTTCTATTTCTAGATTTGTACCTAACGGAAGAGAAAGCAGAGACTAGAACAAATATGTGGAGAATCCATTCACAACTATTAATAATAATCCAAAGATAGAAATATGCAAAACAATGCATTGAAAAGGAAGAACATTTTACTATATTTTACAGATGAATCTTGATTACAGTAAACTAAAAATACAGCAGTCATAAAGGAAGAGCTAGCGTATGTTTTCCCTTCTAGAGCTTCCAAGGATCAACAAACCCTTAGAACCAAAAAGCAGGATGGTTCCAGAGAATGGAGTAGAGAGGAACAGGAGCTGAATGTTTAATGATTATACATGGAAGATGAAAATTGCTCTAGATGGGTAGAATGAAGAGAGAACTGTACCCTAAACAATGGTTATGTAGCCACACAGGATGGGACACACCTATACTCCCTGATCTTGGGAAACTCAAGAAGGATTTCTAGCCAACCTGGATGCATGGAAAGATCTATCATAAAAACTAATGTGGAGGGGCTGGGAGTTTGGCATAGTTGTAGAGTGCTTGTATGAAGACGAAGGTTCAATTCCGCAGTAACACATACACAGAAAAAACCATAAGTAGTGCTGTGGCTCAAGTAGAAGATCACTAGGCTTGAGGAAAGCTGAAGGACAGTGCTCAGACCGAGTTCCAGCAAAAGGGCTTGTTTAAAAAAAATCCTGAAAGCTGAGCATGATGGGGTGGTGGCTCACTTCTATAATCCTAGCTACTCAGGAGGCTGAGATCTGAGGATCAAGGTTTAAAGCCATCCTGGCACAAAAAGACCTGAGACTCTTATCTCCAATTTACTTTTAGAAAATGGGAAGTGGGGTTTGGCTCCAGGGTAAGGTGGTAGCCTGGAGCTGAAGAGCTCAGGGATAGTGCCCAGGCTGAGTTCAAGATCTATGACCCACCAAAAAAAAATAATATGGAAAAATTTGGATTCTGTGAATTTTATCAGGCATATAAATGTTTTTTTGCTGTTGAAATAAATTGTTTGGAAATATTTTAAAAGTTATTACCTAGAAATGTACACTACAAATGGAATTAATAACAAACATAAAATATGAAAAAGATACAAATTATCACAATATGGGTATCCTGCTTCTGTATCTTTCACTGACTCCTGTTCAAATGAGTCACATATTCTGAATCATTTCTCCCACTCGATATATGCCACACATGTTAGCTTGTACTGAACTTCTTGGAAAATCAAAAGCAAATACTAAGCAAATGTGTGTTAGCTTTTGTCAACAGTGATATTTCAAATATAAATCCCTACTCATTGCATTATTTAATATCAATGCCGGAATCTAACTTACACTGGCAGAATCTTCAATCTTTTGAGAATCTTCAAAAGGGTGTGTAAATATTTAGGATCATTATGTCTTCCTGGAGGAAAGATCCAAATCCTAGATTTGGATTGACTCATTTTCTGTTCTTTCTCTATAATAACTAAATTATCTTCAGCCCCGGAAATTCTCTCCTCTGCATTGCCTAACCTGCTATCAAAGCTATCTACTTTATTTTTCATCTCCCTTGCTTCTAATTGTTCATTTTTGATGCCTTGCATCTCCTGATTTTGATCATGTATGGATTTCTTTATCTCCTTGATTTCCTTTTGAGTGGTTAGCTCAGTAGCTTTATTTTCTTTGGACATTTGCTGGAGTTTGGTCCCGTTTTTATTTGTGGATTCTATGAATTCATCCATTTTTCTTTGAAAAACCTTTATTATGGCCTCCTTTATGGCTTCTTCTTTTTCACTTATCACCTTATTTTTGCTTTCCTCTTGTTCAGCTATGGCTTCCTCCATTATCTCTTTCTTTATATTTTCACGTTTTCCATTAATGATGTTTATCAATTGCATTTGTGTAGCACATGGAAGACTCTGGTCTAGGGTTGCCAGTGACTGTTCCATTGTCTGTTTGCATTGGGTGGGTGATGTTGATTCCTGATTTGACATTTTTCTTGAGTTTCTTGTTCTGCCCATTTGAAAATGGGAGCAAGATTATTACTAAATACTATTACAGTTTTTCAGATATAAACAACCTAGACCTCTTTAGCTGGCAGACACTAGATGTTCAGAAGTTTTAATTGGTATTATCACTCTTTCTTTCTCTGCACTTACAGACCAATCTAATACAACCACGGATAAGCGATTAACACCCAAAACAATAAGCCTCTCAATCCAATCTCTATTGTCTTTAAGTCCCTCTGAGCCTAGCATATTTGAGTACAAAGTTTGGAAAGTATTAGTATAAAACATATGTGTTGCTGAACGACTAGCTCTTAGCCCAACCAGTGGCCTCACAGTGGACCATGGGATGGATCTGTTTTTCGTGTCTACGTTGAGGGAAAGGGGTATTTCACAAGATGCTGAAGCGAAGATTTCAGAAGCAAATGCTGTGAGTGAATTAGCACATAAAGAGCATTTTTATTTTCTTTTATCTTTCTGCCAGTCTTGGGGCTTGAATTCAGGGACTGAGCACTGTCCTCGGGTTTTCTCAAGTCTAGCCCTCTGCCACTTGAGCCACAGTGCCACACCTAGATTTTCTATCTATGTGATACTGAGCAATCAAACCCAGATCTTCATGGATGCTAGGCAAGCACTCTACCACCATGCCAAACTCTCAACCCTGACATAGTAATTATAAAGTCATCATCATCATCATCATATCCAAATATCCTTTCTCCTACAAAGAATGAACACTTCACTGTGTCTAATGCTTTTTTTTAATTTCACTAATTCTTCTGTGTTTTTCCCTCTTGCATTTTTTACACTTGACAGCAAAGCTAATCATCAGGAAAAAATTGATTAGGATACAGAAACCTAATAATATCCTAGTAGATTGACGTCAAAAATATGTGCAAGATGCCCTGTGTTTCACCTAGTGGTACAGTACTTGGCTACCAAGCAAAAAGGCTCAGGTTGGATTCCTCATTACCACATACATAGAAAACGCTGCAAGTGGTGCTGTGGCTCGGTGGGACAGCTAAAGCCTAAAGAAAGCCCAAGAACAATGTTCACACTCTGAAGTCAAGTCCCAAGACTAGCAAAAACAAAAAAAATTCACCAAGGGGCAAAATGCAGGCAGAGAAGGCACTGTGAAGCAAATGTTTTGTAAAGGATGAGG
Source organism: Megascapheus bottae (assembly GCA_024803745.1). Classification (NCBI taxonomy): domain Eukaryota; kingdom Metazoa; phylum Chordata; class Mammalia; order Rodentia; family Geomyidae; genus Megascapheus; species Megascapheus bottae. The sequence goes on along the minus strand of JANJXV010000371.1, from coordinate 677,662 downwards.
GCAATATTGACCCTTAAGTTTGGATCTTACCTAAGAAAGGCTCCTGAGCCTGAGACCCGGCTGGTAGTTGGGCCTAGTGGAAGACCTTGGGATTGGACAAATAAGGTGTGCTGTTTACTACATCCACATGTATATTGTGAGATTGGAGGAGATGTTCAGCCTCCAGTATGTCTCTGGTGAGGTCTTTTGTGAGCAAGGATCTTTGGTCATTGGGCCCTGAAAGGTGACCCTGCCTCCCTCACAATGGAACAGAATATGGAACCCTGGTAACCAAGCCACTGTAACTAACAACCAGCTCAAGCCAGCTCACTTGGCCTGTGGCTCAGGAGGAAGAAAGATGTTGCTGTGCTGTTGCCAATGGTCAGGAAACTCGAGTCTCAGGCATGGAAGTTGTGGATGTCTTACTCGAAGATGTACATGCTAGCTCATTGCCAAGCCACAAATCCAGTATAACAGAACTTTCTCTAAGAAGAAGGCCAGGAAAATCCAGGGCAACCACATGAGGTAAATTTCTAAGAAGAAATGTATTTGACCCCATCATCCTCCCTACACACTACAACTTTCTTTTTTTTTCATTTTTTTATTGTAATTAGTAAAAGGGTTAGATGATATTTGCCAGATAGAAGGTGCATTAATTCATATACATTGATACCCTTTCACATGTCTTGGTACCCATTTCCCTCCAACCCCACACCCCCCACCCGTCTTGGTTTTCCCCCCTTCCCTATCAAATTTCAAATATCCAAATACAAATAAATTCAATATATCAGATAACAAAGTGAGATACTATACCAATATGGGATAACCAAGGGACAGCAAGCGAGATGAGAGACAACATAGTACATTAAGGACAACAATCATTCATTATATGGCTTTTGTGTCAATATCCTGGAGGTCTTTTCAATTAGCTTCACATTATATGGCCTTATATATGGCCTTTTGCTCTATTGACAATCTCTGCTAGTAGAGCCCAAGGTTTCTACTGATTATGACGAATGAGGGAAACCACTGAGCCTAAGTTCCTTTGAGTCTGGCTTACTTCACTTAATATGATTTGTTCTAAGTCTTTCCATTTCCTAACAAATGGGGCGATGTCATTCTTTCTGACAGCAGCATAGAATTCCATTGTGTACAAATACCACAACTTGTTGATACACTCATCAACTGAGGGACATCTGGGTTGGTTCCATATCTTTGCTATGGTGAATAGTGCTGCAATGAACATTGTTGTGCTAGTGGGTTTAGTATGCCCTTGTTTCTGGATTGTTGGGTAAATGTCAAGTACTGGAATTGCTGGGTCATAGGGGAGTTGTATGTTTAGCGTTTTGAGGCAATGCCGCACTGCTTTCCATAGTGGTTGAACGAGTTTGCACTCCCACCAACAGTGTAGTAGTGATCCCTCCTGACCACATCCCCTCCAGCATCTGTTGTCATTCGTTTTCCTGATCCTGGCCATTCTAACTGGAGTTAGGTGGAATCTTAGACTTGTTTTGATTTGCATTTCTTTTATGACCAGAGATGTTGAGCATTTCTTCATGTGTCTATAGGCCATTTTTGTTTCTTCTTCAGAGAAGACTCTCTTTAAGTCTTTGGCCCATTTTGTAATGGGATGGGTGTTACTTTGGAGGTTAATTTTGGAGTGATTCAATTTTTTGAGTTGTTGATATATTTTAGATATGAGGCCTTGGTCCGTTGTTTGGTTGGTGAAGATCTTCTCCCACTGTGTAGGCTTCCTGATTAGTTTACTAGCTATATCCGTTGCCATACAAAAGCTCTGCAGGTTAGTGCAGTCCCACTTATCCAGCCTTTCTCTGATTTGTTGTGATTCTTGGTCCTTATTAAGAAAGTTTCGACCTGTACCAAGGAGGCCTAGTGTATCTCCTATTCCTTCCTGTAAACTTTTCAGTGTGTCAGCTTTTACCTCCACGTCTTTGATCCATTTGGAGTTAATTCTAGTGCAAGGTGACAAAGAAGGATCCAACTTTAGTTTTCTGCAGGTGTTTAACCAGTTCTGCCAGCACAACTTGTTGAAGAGGCTATCTTTCTTCCATTCTATTTTTTGGCTCCCTGGTCAAAGATTAGGTGGCCATAGGTCTGTGGTTTAATATCTGGGTCCGCAGTTCTACTCCATTGGACTTCAGGCCTGTTCTTGTGCCAGTACCAAGCTGTTTTGAGAATTATAGCTCTGTAATAGAGCCTTAAGTTTGGAATTGAAATTCCTCCAGCGCTGTTCTTTCTGCTAAGAAGTGTTTTTGCTATACGGGGTCTTTTATTATTCCATATGAAATTTTGAATTGCCTCTTCTATGTCTTTAAAGAATGACATTGGGATGTTGATGGGTATTACATTGAATTTGTAGATAGCCCTTGGCAAGATTGTCATTTTCACAATGTTGATTCTTCCAATCCAGGAGCACGGGAGGTTTTTCCATTTCCTTAGTTCTGCTTTAATTTCCTTTTTTAGGGTTTTAAAGTTTTCATCTAAATGGTCCTTTACATTCTTAGTTAAGCTAATTGCTAGGTACTTTATTTTCTTTGAGGCTATTGTGAAAGGATTTTCTTTCCTGATTATTGCCTCGTTCCTCTCAGTGTTGGCGTAAAGTAAGGCAGTTGATTTGTGAGGGTTGATTTTATGGCCTGCTACCCTTCCAAAGCTTTGAATCAGCTCAAGGAGCTTGGGAGTAGAGTCTATAGGATTCTTTAAATACAGAATCATGTCATCTGCAAAGAGGGATAGTTTTATTTCCTCTTTCCCTACTTGGATCCCCTTTATGCTTGCTTCTTGCCTTATTGCACTGCCTAGGAATTCTAGTACTATGTTAAAAAGGAGTGGAGAGAGTGGGCATCCTTGTCTCGTTCCTGATTTTAGAGGGAATGGCTTTAGATTTTCACCATTAAGTATAATACTAGCAGTGGGTTTCTCATACACAGCCTTTATTACATTGAGAAATGTTCCATGGATTCCTAGTTTCTCCACATCTTTTAACATAAAGGGGTTTTGGATCTTGTCAAATGCCTTTTCCGCATCTATTGAGACAATCATGTGATTTTATCCCTGCTCCTGTTGATGTGTTGAATTATATTAATTGATTTGTGTATGTTGAACCAGCTTTGCCTCCCTGTGATGAATCCAGTTTGATCATAGTGTATATTTTTTTGATGAGTTGTTGTAGACGGTTGGCCAGTATTTTGTTGAGAAGTTTTGCATCGAGGTTCATCAAAGAAATGGGTCTATAGATCTCTTTCTTTGATGAATCTCTGTCTGGTTTGGGGATGAGGGATATGCTGGCTTCACAGAATCAGTTTGGTAAAGAACCTTCATTTTCAATTTCGTTGAAGAGCTTGAGGAGTATTGGTGTGAGCTCTGCTTTGAAGACCTTATAGAATTCAGCTGTGAATCCATCTGGCCCTGGGCTCTTTTTAAGTGGAAGTTGTCTAATTTCCATTTCCATTTCAGAGCTTGAAATAGGCCTGTTGAGTTGGGTTAGCTCTTCTTGGTTCAGTGTGTGTATGTTAATATTGTCTAGGAATTCATCCATTTCTTCTAGATTCTCAAATTTGTTGGCGTAAAGGTTTGAGAAGTATTCCCTCATGATATTCTGGATCTTGGTAATTTCTGTCGTGATATTACCATTTTCATCTGCGATTTTGTTTATTTCGATATGCTCTCTTCTTTTTTCGGTAAGATTTGCTAAGGGCTTGTCAATTTTGTTAATTCTTTCAAGAACCAACTCCTTGTTTTGTTGATTCTTTCTATAGTTTTTTTATTCCAAATCATTTAATTCTGCTTTGATTTTAATAATTTGCTTTCTTCTAATGGGTTTAGGGTTGGTTTGTTGCTCTTTTTCCAGGAGGTTAAGGTGAGACATTAACTAGTTGGTTTGCCATTTTTCCAACTTGCTGTTGTAGGCACTCCGCGCTATAAATTTTCCTCTGAGTACTGCCTTTGTTGTGTCCCTAAGGAGTTGATATTTGTGTGCTCCTTATTGTTAAATTTCATAAACAGTTGGATATCTGTTCTGATCTCTTCGATTACCCATTGTTTTTGATTCAACAATGTGTGGTTCAGTCTCCATGAGTTACAGGGTTTTCTTTGGTGGAGATGTGTGTTCAGCTCCAATTTGATGCCTTTATGGTCTGAGAGTGTGCATGGAATAATTTCAGTGTTTCTGAATCTGTCCAGGTTTGCTTTATGGCCTAAGATGTGGTCTATTTTGGAAAATGTTCCATGTGCTGCTGAGAAAAACGTATATTGTGGTGTTACTGGGTGGAATATTCTGCAGATGTCTGTTAGATCTCGTTGGTCTATATAGTTGTTCAGTTCTAAGGTTTCTCTGTTGAGTTTTTGCCTTGTTGATCTGTCCATAGGTGAGAGTGGTGTGTTAAACTCACCAACAATCACTGTATTTCGATCTATGTATGGTTTCAGTGTAAGTAAAGTTTGCTTGATGAAGTTTGGAGCTCCGGGATTGGGTGTGTAAATATTTAGGATTGTTATGTCTTCCGGGAGGAAAGATCCCTTTAGTAGTATGTAGTAACCTTCTTTGTCTTTTCTTACTAATTTTAGTTTGATGTCTATTGTATCTGATATGAGGATGGCAACTCTAGCCTGTTTATGGGGGCAGTTAGCTTGATAGAGTTTATTCCAACCTCTCACTTTCAAAAGATGATTGTTTTTGGGTAAGATGTGTCTCTCGAAGTCAGCAGAACGATGGCTCTTGCTTTTTGATCCAACTAGACAACCTATGCCGTTTAATTGGAGAGTTAAGTCCATTGATATTGAGAGTTAGGATTGAGAGATATTTATTAGTTCCTACCATTTTTAAAAGCTTTTAGTAGGGCCTGTGTCTTGACAGTTCTTGTGGTCCTTAGATGGTATGCTGTTTAGGTGCCATTTCTTTCCCTATATTGCATTTATTTTGGTTTTCTATGTATAGAGCATCTTTGAGAATTCTCTGTAGTGTTGGTTTTGTTTCGACATACTGTTGCAGCTTTTCCCTGGAATGGAATGTTTTTATTTTTCCCTCAGTTATGAATGAGAGCTTAGCTGGCTACAGTATTCTTGGTTGGTAGTTATTTGATATAAGGGCATGACATATATGCTTCCAGTCACTTCGTGCTTGCATGATCTCTGCTGAGAAATCTGGGGTTATTCTGATTGGTTTGCCTTTGTAGGTTACTGATCCCTTTTCCCTGGCTGCCTTTAGGATCTTTCCTTTCGTTTCTATTGATCCAGTTCGGATCACAATGTGGCGGTGGGATGTTCTTTTCTGGTCAGGTCTGTTTGGGGTTCTAAAAGCTTCTCGTTTCTGGATGGGCCTGCCCTTCTGGATATTTGGGAAATTCTCTGAGATGATTCCCTGAAGTATATTTCCAATACCATTGACCTCTTTCTCCACGCCCTCCTCAGTACCAACTAGCCTTAAATGAGGCTTCCTAATTGTATCTTGGACCTCCTGAAGCGCTCTCTCATATTTCCTAGATTTGGATTGACTCATTTTCTGTTCTTTATAATACCTAAATTATCTTCAGCCACGGAAATTCTCTCCTCTGCAATGTCTAACCTGCTTTCAAAGCTATCTATTTTATTTTTCATCTCCCTTGCTTCTAATTGCTCACTTTTGATGCCTTGCATCCCTTGTTTTAGATCATGTATGGATTTCTTTATCTCCTTGATTTCCTTTTGAGTGGTTAGCTCAGGAGCTTTATTTTCTTTGGACATTTGCTGGAGTTTGGTCACGTTTTTATTTCTGGATTCTTTGAATTCATCCATCTTTCTTTGAAAAACCTTTATTATGGCCTCCTTTATAGCTTCTTCTTTTTCACTTATCACCTTGTTTTTGCTTTCCTCTTGTTCAGGTATGGCTTCCTCCATTATCTCTTTCTTTATATTTTCACATTTTTCATTAATGATGTTTATCAATTGCATTTGTGTAGCAATTGGAAGACTCTCCTCTAGGTTTGCCAGTGACTGTTCCATTGTCTGTTTACATTGGGTGGGGGATGTTGTTTCTTGATTTGACATTTTTCTTGAGTTTCTTGTTCTGCCCATTTGAAAATGGGAGCAAGATTACTACTAAATACGATTATAGTTTTTCAGATATAACCAACCTAGACCTCTGTAGCTGGCAGACACTAGATGTTCACAAGTTTTGATTGGTATTATCACTCTTTCTTTTTGTGCACTTACAGACCAGCCTAATACAACCACTGATAAGCGATTTATACAAAAACCAATAAGCCTCTCAATCCAATCTCTATTGTCTTTAAGTCCCTCTGAGCCTAGAGAATAATTAACCACCTACATATACAATATTGCTCAACAGCCATCAAGTGTAGATCCGTGCAGTATAAGGGTTGAAAGACGAGCAGAGGTCCAGAGATAGAAAAAAAGAATGAGAGAGGTCAGGGGAGGTGCAAGAGGATTAACGTAGGAGTGTAAGAATATTGTAGTAATGAAGAAAAGTTATAGCATAAGGATAACTGACATAAGTTGGTAAGTAGGTAGCATATTTGAGTACAAAGTTTGGAAAGTATTAGAATAAAACTTATGTGTTGCTGCACGACTAGCTCTTAGCCCAACCAGTGGCCTCACAGTGGACCATGGGATGGATCTGTTTTTCTTGTCTACGTTGAGGGAAAGGGGTATTTCACAAGATGCAGAAGCGAAGATTTCAGAAGCAAATGCTGTGAGTGAATTAGCTCGTAAAAAGCATTTTTATTTTCTTTTATCTTTCTGCCAGTCTTGGGGCTTGAATTCAGGGCCTGAGCACTGTCCTCGGGTTTTCTCAAGTCTAGCCCTCTGCCACTTGAGCCACAGTGCCACATCTAGATTTTCTATCTACGTGATACTGAGCAATCAAACCCAGATCTTCATGGATGCTAGGCAAGCACTCTACCACTATGCCAAACTCTCAACCCTGACATAGTAATTATAAAGTCATCATCATCATCATCATCATATCCAAGTATCCTTTCTCCTACAAAGAATGAACACTTAACTGTGTCTAATGCTTTTTTTTTAATTTCACTAATTCTTCTGTGTTTTTCCCTCTTGCATTTTTTACACATGACAGCAAAGCTAATCATCAGGAAAAAATTGATTAGGATACAGAAACCTAATAATATCCTAGTAGATTGACGTCAAAAATATGTGCAAGATGTCCTGTGTGTTTGACCTAGTGGGAGAGTCCTTGGCTACCAAGCAGTAAGCCTCAGGTTTGATTCCTCATTACCACATACATAGAAAACGCTGCAAGTGGTGCTGTGGCTCGGTGGGACAGCTAAAGCCTAAAGAAAGCCCAAGAACAATGTTCACACTCTGAGGTCAAGTCCCAATACTAGGAAAAACAAAAAAATTCGACAAGGGGCAGAATGCAGGCAGAGAAGGCACTGTGAAGCAAATGTTTTGTAAAGGATGAGGGCAATATTGACCCTTAAGTTTGGATCTTACCTAAGAAAGGCTCCTTGAGCCTGAGACCAGACTGGTAGGTGGGCCTAGTGGAAGACATTGGGATTGGACAAATAAGGTGTACTGTATACTACATCCACATGTATATTGTGAGATTGGAGGAGAGATTCAGCCTCCAGTATGTCTTTGGTGAGGTCTTTTGTGAGCAAGGATCTTTGGTCATTGGGCCCTGAAAGGTGACCCTGCCTCCCTCACAATGGAACAGAATATGGAACCCTGGTAACCAAGCCACTGTAACTAACAACCAGCTCAAGCCAGCTCACTTGGCCTGTGGCTCAGGAGGAAGAAAGATGTTGCTGTGCTGTTGCCAAACGTCAGGACACTCGAGTCTCAGGCATGGAAGTTGTGGATGTCTTACTCGAAGATGTACATGCTAGATCATTGCCAAGCCACAAATCCAGTATAACAGAACTTTCTCTAAGAAGAAGGCCAGGAAAATCCAGGGCAACCAGTCGAGTTATATTTCTAAGAAGAAATGTATTTGACCCCATCATCCTCCCCACACACTACAACTTTTTTTTTTCATTTTTTTATTGTAATTAGTAAAAGGGTTAGATGATATTTGCCAGATAGAAGGTGCATTAATTCACATACATTGATACCCTTTCACATGTCTTGGTACCCATTTCCCTCCAACTCCACACCCCCCACCCGTCTTGGTTTTCCCCCCTTCCCTATCAAATGTCAAATATCCAAATACAAATAAATTCAATATATCAGATAACAAAGTGAGATACTATACCAATATGGGATAACCAAGGGACAGCAAGCGAGATGAGAGACAACATAGTACATTAAGGACAACAATCATTCATTATATGGCTTTTGTGTCAATATCCTGGAGGTCCTTTCAATTAGCTTCACATTATATGGCCATATATAGGGCCTTTTGCTCTATTGACAATCTCTGCTAGTAGAGCCCAAGGTTTCTACTGATTATGACGAATGAGGGAAACCACTGAGCCTAAGTTCCTTTGAGTCTGGCTTACTTCACTTAATATGATTTGTTCTAAGTCTTTCCATTTCCTAACAAATGGGGCGATGTCATTCTTTCTGACAGCAGCATAGAATTCCATTGTGTACAAATACCACAACTTGTTGATACACTCATCAACTGAGGGACATCTGGGTTGGGTCCATATCTTTGCTATGGTGAATAGTGCTGCAATGAACATTGTTGTGCTAGTGGGTTTAGTATGCCCTTGTTTCTGGATTGTTGGGTAAATGTCAAGTACTGGAATTGCTGGGTCATAGGGGAGTTGTATGTTTAGCGTTTTGAGGAATGCCGCACTGCTTTCCATACTGGTTGAACGAGTTTGCACTCCCACCAACAGTGTAGTAGTGATCCCTCCTGACCACATCCCCTCCAGCATCTGTTGTCATTCGTTTTCCTGATCCTGGCCATTCTAACTGGAGTTAGGTGGAATCTTAGACTTGTTTTGATTTGCATTTCTTTTATGACCAGAGATGTTGAGCATTTCTTCATGTGTCTATAGGCCATTTTTGTTTCTTCTTCAGAGAAGACTCTCTTTAAGTCTTTGGCCCATTTTGTAATGGGATGGGTGTTACTTTGGAGGTGAGTTTTGGAGTGATTCAATTTTTTGAGTTGTTGATATATTTTAGATATATGGCCTTGTTCCGTTGTTTGGGTGGTGAAGATCTTCTCCCACTCTGTAGGCTTCCTGATTAGTTTACTAGCTATATCCGTTGCCATACAAAAGCTCTGCAGTTTAGTGCAGTCCCACTTATCCAGCCTTTCTCTGATTTGTTGTGATTCTTGGTCCTTATTAAGAAAGTTTCGACCTGTACCAAGGAGGCCTAGTGTATCTCCTATTCCTTCCTGTAAACTTTTCAGTGTGTCAGCTTTTACCTCCAGGTCTTTGATCCATTTGGAGTTAATTCTAGTGCAAGGTGACAAAGAAGGATCCAACTTTAGTTTTCTGCAGGTGTTTAACCAGTTCTGCCAGCACAACTTGTTGAAGAGGCTATCTTTCTTCCATTCTATTTTTTTGGCTCCCTGGTCAAAGATTAGGTGGCCATAGGTCTGTGGTTTAATATCTGGGTCCGCAGTTCTACTCCATTGGACTTCAGGCCTGTTCTTGTGCCAGTACCAAGCTGTTTTGAGAATTATAGCTCTGTAATAGAGCCTTAAGTTTGGAATTGAAATTCCTCCAGCGCTGTTCTTTCTGCTAAGAAGTGTTTTTGCTATACGGGGTCTTTTATTATCCATATGAAATTTTGAATTGCCTCTTCTATGTCTTTAAAGAATGACATTGGGATGTTGATGGGTATTACATTGAATTTGTAGATAGCCCTTGGCAAGACTGTCATTTTCACATTGTTGATTCTTCCAATCCAGGAGCACGGGAGGTTTTTCCATTTCCTTAGTTCTGCTTTAATTTCCTTTTTTAGGGTTTTAAAGTGTTCATCTAAACGGTCCTTTACATTCTTAGTTAAGCTAATTGCTAGGTACTTTATTTTCTTTGAGGCTATTGTGAAAGGATTTTCTTTCCTGATTATTGCCTCGTTCCTCTCAGTGTTGGCGTAAAGTAAGGCAGTTGATTTGTGAGGGTTGATTTTATGGCCTGCTACCCTTCCAAAGCTTTGAATCAGCTCAAGGAGCTTGGGAGTAGAGTCTATAGGATTCTTTAAATACAGAATCATGTCATCTGCAAAGAGGGATAGTTTTATTTCCTCTTTCCCTACTTGGATCCCCTTTATGCTTGCTTCTTGCCATATTGCACTGCCTAGGAATTCTAGTACTATATTAAAAAGGAGTGGAGAGATTGGGCATCCTTGTCTAGTTCCTGATTTTAGAGGGAATGGCTTTAGATTTTCACCATTAAGTATAATACTAGCAGTGGGTTTCTCATACACAGCCTTTATTACATTGAGAAATGTTCCATGGATTCCTAGTTTCTCCACATCTTTTAACATAAAGGGGTTTTGGATCTTGTCAAATGCCTTTTCCGCATCTATTGAGACAATCATGTGATTTTATCCCTGCTCCTGTTGATGTGTTGAATTATATTAATTGATTTGTGTATGTTGAACCAGCTTTGCCTCCCTGTGATGAATCCAGTTCATCATAGTGTATATTTTTTTTGATGAGTTGTTGTAGACGGTTGGCCAGTATTTTGTTGAGAAGTTTTGCATCGATGTTCATCAAAGAAATGGGTCTATAAATCTCTTTCTTTGATGAATCTCTGTCTGGTTTGGGGATGAGGGATATGCTGGTTTCACAGAATCAGTTTGGTAAAGAACCTTCATTTTCAATTTCGTTGAAGAGCTTGAGGAGTATTGGTGTGAGCTCTGCTTTGAAGACCTTATAGAATTCAGCTGTGAATCCATCTGGCCCTGGGCTCTTTTTAAGTGGAAGTTGTCTAATTTCCATTTCTATTTCAGAGCTTGAAATAGGCCTGTTGAGTTGGGTTAGCTCTTCTTGGTTCAGTGTGTGTATGTTAATATTGTCTAGGAATTCATCCATTTCTTCTAGATTCTCAAATTTGTTGGCGTAAAGGTTTGAGAAGTATTCCCTCATGATATTCTGGATCTTGGTAATTTCTGTCGTGATATTACCATTTTCATCTGCGATTTTGTTTATTTCGATATGCTCTCTTCTTTTTTCGGTAAGATTTGCTAAGGGCTTGTCAATTTTGTTAATTCTTTCAAGAACCAACTCCTTGTTTTGTTGATTCTTTCTATAGTTTTTTTTATTCCAAATCATTTAATTCTGCTTTGATTTTAATAATTTGCTTTCTCCTAATGGGTTTAGGGTTGGTTTGTTGCTCTTTTTCCAGGAGGTTAAGGTGAGACATTAACTAGTTGGTTTGCCATTTTTCCAACTTGCTGTTGTAGGCACTCCACGCTATAAATTTTCCTCTGAGTACTGCCTTTGTTGTGTCCCTAAGGAGTTGATATTTGTGTGCTCCTTATTGTTAAATTTCATAAACAGTTGGATATCTGTTCTGATCTCTTCGATTACCCATTGTTTTTGATTCAACAATGTGTGGTTCAGTCTCCATGAGTTACAGGGTTTTCTTTGGTGGAGATGTGTGTTCAGCTCCAATTTGATGCCTTTATGGTCTGAGAGTGTGCATGGAATAATTTCAGTGTTTCTGAATCTGTCCAGGTTTGCTTTATGGCCTAAGATGTGGTCTATTTTGGAAAATGTTCCATGTGCTGCTGAGAAAAACGTATATTGTGGTGTTACTGGGTGGAATATTCTGCAGATGTCTGTTAGATCTAGTTGGTCTATATAGTTGTTCAGTTCTAAGGTTTCTCTGTTGAGTTTTTGCCTTGTTGATCTGTCCATAGGTGAGAGTGGTGTGTTAAACTCACCAACAATCACTGTATTTCGATCTCTGTATGGTTTCAGTGTAAGTAAAGTTTGCTTGATGAAGTTTGGAGCTCCGGGATTGGGTGTGTAATATTTAGGATTGTTATGTCTTCCGGGAGGAAAGATCCCTTTAGTAGTATGTAGTAACCTTCTTTGTCTTTTCTTACTAATTTTAGTTTGATGTCTATTGTATCTGATATGAGGATGGCAACTCTAGCCTGTTTATGGGGGCAGTTAGCTTGATAGAGTTTATTCCAACCTCTCACTTTCAAAAGATGATTGTTTTTGGGTAAGATGTGTCTCTCGATGTCAGCAGAACGATGGCTCTTGCTTTTTGATCCAACTAGACAACCTATGCCGTTTAATTGAAGAGTTAAGTCCATTGATATTGAGAGTTAGGATTGAGAGATATTTATTAGTTCCTACCATTTTTAAAAGCTTTTAGTAGGGCCTGTGTCTTGACAGTTCTTGTGGTCCTTAGATGGTATGCTGTTTAGGTGCCATTTCTTTCCCTATATTGCATTTATTTTGGTTTTCTATGTATAGAGCATCTTTGAGAATTCTCTGTAGTGTTGGTTTTGTTTCGACATATTGTTGCAGCTTTTCCCTGGAATGGAATGTTTTTATTTTTCCCTCAGTTATGAATGAGAGCTTAGCTGGCTACAGTATTCTTGGTTGGTAGTTATTTGATATAAGGGCATGACATATATGCTTCCAGTCACTTCGTGCTTGCATGGTCTCTGCTGAGAAATCTGGGGTTATTCTGATTGGTTTGCCTTTGTAGGTTACTGATCCCTTTTCCCTGGCTGCCTTTAGGATCTTTCCTTTCGTTTCTATTGATCCAGTTCGGATCACAATGTGGCGGTGGGATGTTCTTTTCTGGTCAGGTCTGTTTGGGGTTCTAAAAGCTTCTCGTATCTGGATGGGCCTGCCCTTCTGGATAGTTGGGAAATTCTCTGAGATGATTCCCTGAAGTATATTTCCAATACCATTGACCTCTTTCTCCACGCCCTCCTCAGTACCAACTAGCCTTAAATGAGGCTTCCTAATTGTATCTTGGACCTCCTGAAGCGCTCTCTCATATTTCCTAGATTTGGATTGACTCATTTTCTGTTCTTTATAATACCTAAATTATCTTCAGCCACGGAAATTCTCTCCTCTGCAATGTCTAACCTGCTATCAAAGCTATCTACTTTATTTTTCATCTCCCTTGCTTCTAATTGCTCACTTTTGATGCCTTGCATCCCTTGTTTTAGATCACGTATGGATTTCTTTATCTCCTTGATTTCCTTTTGATGGTTAGCTCAGTAGCTTTATTTTCTTTGGACATTTGCTGGAGTTTGGTCACGTTTTTATTTGTGGATTCTTTGAATTCATCCATCTTTCTTTGAAAAACCTTTATTATGGCCTCCTTTATGGCTTCTTCTTTTTCACTTATCACCTTGTTTTTGCTTTCCTCTTGTTCAGGTATGGCTTCCTCCGTTATCTCTTTCTTTATATTTTCACATTTTTCATTAATGATGTTTATCAATTGCATTTGTGTAGCAATTGGAAGACTCTCCTCTAGGTTTGCAAGTGACTGTTCCATTGTCTGTTTACATTGGGTGGGGGATGTTGTTTCTTGATTTGACATTTTTCTTGAGTTTCTTGTTCTGCCTATTTGAAAATGGGAGCAAGATTACTACTAAATACGATTATAGTTTTTCAGATATAACCAACCTAGACCTCTGTAGCTGGCAGACACTAGATGTTCACAAGTTTTGATTGGTATTATCACTCTTTCTTTTTGTGCACTTACAGAGCAGCCTAATACAACCACTGATAAGCGATTTATACCCAAAACAATAATCCTCTCAATCCAATCTCTATTGTCTTTAAGTCCCTCTGAGCCTAGAGAATAATTAACCACCTACATATACAATATTGCTCAACAGCCATCAAGTGTCGATCCGTGCAGTATAAGGGTTGAAAGACGAGCAGAGGTCCAGAGATAGAAAAAAAGAATGAGAGAGGTCAGGGGAGGTGCAAGAGGATTAACGTAGGAGTGTAAGAATATTGTAGTAATGAAGAAAAGTTATAGCATAAGGATAACTGACATAAGTTGGTAAGTAGGTAGCATATTTGAGTACAAAGTTTGGAAAGTATTAGAATAAAACTTATGTGTTGCTGCACGACTAGCTCTTAGCCCAACCAGTGGCCTCACAGTGGACCATGGGATGGATCTGTTTTTCTTGTCTACGTTGAGGGAAAGGGGTATTTCACAAGATGCAGAAGCGAAGATTTCAGAAGCAAATGCTGTGAGTGAATTAGCTCATAAAAAGCATTTTTATTTTCTTTTATCTTTCTGCCAGTCTTGGGGCTTGAATTCAGGGCCTGAGCACTGTCCTCGGGTTTTCTCAAGTCTAGCCCTCTGCCACTTGAGCCACAGTGCCACATCTAGATTTTCTATCTATGTGATACTGAGCAATCAAACCCAGATCTTCATGGATGCTCGGCAAGCACTCTACCACTATGCCAAACTCTCAACCCTGACATAGTAATTATAAAGTCATCATCATCATCATCATATCCAAATATCCTTTCTCCTACAAAGAATGAACACTTAACTGTGTCTAATGCTTTTTTTTAAATTCACTAATTCTTCTGTGTTTTTCCCTCTTGCATTTTTTACACATGACAGCAAAGCTAATCATCAGGAAAAAATTGATTAGGATACAGAAACCTAATAATATCCTAGTAGATTGACGTCAAAAATATGTGCAAGATGCACTGTGTGTTTGACCTAGTGGGAGAGTCCTTGGCTACCAAGCAGTAAGCCTCAGGTTTGATTCCTCATTACCACATACATAGAAAACGCTGCAAGTGGTGCTGTGGCTCGGTGGGACAGCTAAAGCCTAAAGAAAGCCGAAGAACAATGTTCACACTCTGAGGTCAAGTCCCAAGACTAGCAAAAACAAAAAAAATTCGACAAGGGGCAAAATGCAGGCAGAGAAGGCACTGTGAAGCAAATGTTTTGTAAAGGATGAGGGCAATATTGACCCTTGAGTTTGGATCTTACCTAAGAAAGGCTCCTTGAGCCTGAGACCAGACTGGTAGTTGGGCCTAGTGGAAGACATTGGGATTGGACAAATAAGGTGTGCTGTATACTACATCCACATGTATATTGTGAGACTGGAGGAGAGATTCAGCCTCCAGTATGTCTTTGGTGAGGTCTTTTGTGAGCAAGGATCTTTGGTCATTGGGCCCTGAAAGGTGACCCTGCCTCCCTCACAATGGAACAGAATATGGAACCCTGGTAACCAAGCCACTGTAACTAACAACCAGCTCAAGCCAGCTCACTTGGCCTGTGGCTCAGGAGGAAGATGTTGCTGTGCTGTTGCCAAAGGTCAGGAAACTCGAGTCTCAGGCATGGAAGTTGTGCATGTCTTACTCGAAGATGTACATGCTAGATCATTGCCAAGCCACAAATCCAGTATAACAGAACTTTCTCTAAGAAGAAGGCCAGGAAAATCCAGGGCAACCACATGAGGTAAATTTCTAAGAAGAAATGTATTTGACCCCATCATCCTCCCCACACACTACAACTTTCTTTTTTTTCATTTTTTTATTGTAGTTAGTAAAAGGGTTAGATGATATTTGCCAGATAGAGGTGCATTAATTCACATACATTGATACCCTTTCACATGTCTTGGTACCCATTTCCCTCCAACTCCACACCCCCCACCCGTCTTGGTTTTCCCCCCTTCCCTATCAAATGTCAAATGTCCAAATACAAATAAATTCAATATATCAGATAACAAAGTGAGATACTATACCAATATGGGATAACCAAGGGACAGCAAGCGAGATGAGAGACAACATAGTACATTAAGGACAACAATCATTCATTATATGGCTTTTGTGTCAATATCCTGGAGGTCCTTTCAATTAGGTTCACATTATATGGCCTTATATATGGCCTTTTGCTCTATTGACAATCCCTGCTAGTAGAGCCCAAGGTTTCTACTGATTATGACGAATGAGGGAAACCACTGAGCCTAAGTTCCTTTGAGTCTGGCTTACTTCACTTAATATGATTTGTTCTAAGTCTTTCCATTTCCTAACAAATGGGGCGATGTCATTCTTTCTGACAGCAGCATAGAATTCCATTGTGTACAAATACCACAACTTGTTGATACACTCATCAACTGAGGGACATCTGGGTTGGGTCCATATCTTTGCTATGGTGAATAGTGCTGCAATGAACATTGTTGTGCTAGTGGGTTTAGTATGCCCTTGTTTCTGGATTGTTGGGTAAATGCCAAGTAGTGGAATTGCTGGGTCATAGGGGAGTTGTATGTTTAGCGTTTTGAGGCAATGCCGCACTGCTTTCCATAGTGGTTGAACGAGTTTGCACTCCCACCAACAGTGTAGTAGTGATCCCTCCTGACCACATCCCCTCCAGCATCTGTTGTCATTCGTTTTCCTGATCCTGGCCATTCTAACTGGAGTTAGGTGGAATCTTAGACATGTTTTGATTTGCATTTCTTTTATGACCAGAGATGTTGAGCATTTCTTCATGTGTCTATAGGCCATTTTTGTTTCTTCTTCAGAGAAAACTCTCTTTAAGTATTTGCTTTGGAGGTTAGTTTTGGAGTGATTCAATTTTTTGAGTTGTTGATATATTTTAGATATGAGGCCTTGTTCCGTTGTTTGGGTGGTGAAGATCTTCTCCCACTCTGTAGGCTTCCTGATTAGTTTACTAGCTATATCCGTTGCCATACAAAAGCTCTGCAGTTTAATGCAGTCCCACTTATCCAGCCTTTCTCTGATTTGTTGTGATTCTTGGTCCTTATTAAGAAAGTTTCGACCTGTACCAAGGAGGCCTAGTGTATCTCCTATTCCTTCCTGTAAACTTTTCAGTGTGTCAGCTTTTACCTCCAGGTCTTTGATCCATTTGGAGTTAATTTTAGTGCAAGGGGACAAAGAAGGATCCAACTTTAGTTTTCTGCAGCTGTTTAACCAGTTCTGCAAGCACAACTTGTTGAAGAGGCTATCTTTCTTCCATTCTATTTTTTTGGCTCCCTGGTCAAAGATTAGGTGGCCATAGGTCTGTGGTTTAATATCTGGGTCCGCAGTTCTACTCCATTGGACTTCAGGCCTGTTCTTGTGCCAGTACCAAGCTGTTTTGAGAATTATAGCTCTGTAATAGAGACTTAAGTTTGGAATTGAAATAACTCCAGCGCTGTTCTTTCTGCTAAGAAGTGTTTTTGCTATACGGGGTCTTTTATTATTCCATATGAAATTTTGAATTGCCTCTTCTATGTCGTTAAAGAATGACATTGGGATGTTGATGGGTATTACATTGAATTTGTAGATAGCCCTTGGCAAGATTGTCATTTTCACAATGTTGATTCTTCCAATCCAGGAGCATGGGAGGTTTTTCCATTTCCTTAGTTCTGCTTTAATTTCCTTTTTTAGGGTTTTAAAGTTTTCATCTAAACGGTCCTTTACATTCTTAGTTAAGCTAATTGCTAGGTACTTTATTTTCTTTGAGGCTATTGTGAAAGGATTTTCTTTCCTGATTATTGCCTCGTTCCTCTCAGTGTTGGCGTAAAGTAAGGCAGTTGATTTGTGAGGGTTGATTTTATGGCCTGCTACCCTTCCAAAGCTTTGAATCAGCTCAAGGAGCTTGGGAGTAGAGTCTATAGGATTCTTTAAATACAGAATCATGTCATCTGCAAAGAGGGATAGTTTTATTTCCACTTTCCCTACTTGGATCCCCTTTATGCTTGCTTCTTGCCATATTGCACTGCCTAGGAATTCTAGTACAATGTTAAAAAGGAGTGGAGAGAGTGGGCATCCTTGTCTCGTTCCTGATTTTAGAGGGAATGGCTTTAGATTTTCACCATTAAGTATAATACCAGCAGTGGGTTTCTCATACACAGCCTTTATTACATTGAGAAATGTTCCATGGATTCCTAGTTTCTCCACATCTTTTAACATAAATGGGTTTTGGATCTTGTCAAATGCCTTTTCCGCATCTATTGAGACAATCATGTGATTTTATCCCTGCTCCTGTTGATGTGTTGAATTATATTAATTGATTTGTGTATGTTGAACCAGCTTTGCCTCCCTGTGATGAATCCAGTTTGATCATAGTGTATATTTTTTTTGATGAGTTGTTGTAGACGGTTGGCCAGTATTTTGTTGAGAAGTTTTGCATCGAGGTTCATCAAAGAAATGGGTCTATAGATCTCTTTCTTTGATGAATCTCTGTCTGGTTTGGGGATGAGGGATATACTGGCTTCACAGAATCGGTTTAGTAAAGAACCTTCATTTTCAATTTCGTTGAAGAGCTTGAGGAGTATTGGTGTGAGCTCTGCTTTGAAGACCTTATAGAATTCAGCTGTGAATCCATCTGGCCCTGGGCTCTTTTTAAGTGGAAGTTGTCTAATTTCCATTTCTATTTCAGAGCTTGAAATAGGCCAGTTGAGTTGGGTTAGCTCTTCTTAGTTCAGTGTGTGTATGTTAATATTGTCTAGGAATTCATCCATTTCTTCTAGATTCTCAAATTTGTTGGCGTAAAGGTTTGAGAAGTATTCCCTCATGATATTCTGGATCTTGGTAATTTCTGTCGTGATATTACCATTTTCATCTGCGATTTTGTTTATTTCGATATGCTCTCTTCTTTTTTTGGTAAGATTTGCTAAGGGCTTGTCAATTTTGTTAATTCTTTCAAGAACCAACTCCATGTTTTGTTGATTCTTTCTATAGTTTTTTTTATTCCAAATCATTTAATTCTGCTTTGATTTTAATAATTTGCTTTCTCCTAATGGGTTTAGGGTTGGTTTGTTGCTCTTTTTCCAGGAGGTTAAGGTGAGACATTAACTAGTTGGTTTGCCATTTTTCCAACTTGCTGTTGTAGGCACTCCACGCTATAAATTTTCCTCTGAGTACTGCCTTTGTTGTGTCCCTAAGGAGTTGATATTTGTGTGCTCCTTATTGTTAAATTTCATAAACAGTTGGATATCTGTTCTGATCTCTTCGATTACCCATTGTTTTTGATTCAACAATGTGTGGTTCAGTCTCCATGAGTTACAGGGTTTTCTTTGGTGGAGATGTGTGTTCAGCTCCAATTTGATGCCTTTATGGTCTGAGAGTGTGCATGGAATAATTTCAGTGTTTCTGAATCTGTCCAGGTTTGCTTTATGGCCTAAGATGTGGTCTATTTTGGAAAATGTTCCAGGTGCTGCTGAGAAAAACGTATATTGTGGTGTTACTGGGTGGAATATTCTGCAGATGTCTGTTAGATCTAGTTGGTCTATATAGTTGTTCAGTTCTAAGGTTTCTCTGTTGAGTTTTTGCCTTGTTGATCTGTCCATAGGTGAGAGTGGTGTGTTAAACTCACCAACAATCACTGTATTTCGATCTATGTATGGTTTCAGTGTAAGTAAAGTTTGCTTGATGAAGTTTGGAGCTCCGGGATTGGGTGTGTAAATATTTAGGATTGTTATGTCTTCCGGGAGGAAAGATCCCTTTAGTAGTATGTAGTAACCTTCTTTGTCTTTTCTTACTAATTTTAGTTGGAAGTCTATTGTATCTGATATGAGGATGGCAACTCTAGCCTGTTTATGGGGGCAGTTAGCTTGATAGAGTTTATTCCAACCTCTCACTTTCAAAAGATGATTGTTTTTGGGTAATATGTGTCTCTCGAAGTCAGCAGAACGATGGCTCTTGCTTTTTGATCCAACTAGACAACCTATGTCATTTAATTGGACAGTAAAGTCCATTGATACTGAGAGTTAGGATTGAGAGATATTTATTAGTTCCTACCATTTTTAAAAGCTTTTAGTAGGGCCTGTGTCTTGACAGTTCTTGTGGTCCTTAGATGGTATGCTGTTTAGGTGCCTTTTCTTTCCCTATTTTGCATTTATTTTGGTTTTCTATGTATAGAGCATCTTTGAGAATTCTCTGTAGTGTTGGTTTTGTTTCGACATATTGTTGCAGCTTTTCCCTGGAATGGAATGTTTTTATTTTTCCCTCAGTTATGAATGAGAGCTTAGCTGGCTACAGTATTCTTGGTTGGTAGTTATTTGATATAAGAGCATAACATATATGCTTCCAGTCACTTCGTGCTTGCATGGTCTCTGCTGAGAAATCTGGGGTTATTCTGATTGGTTTGCCTTTGTAGGTTACTGATCCCTTTTCCCTGGCTGCCTTTAGGATCTTTCCTTTCGTTTCTATTGATCCAGTTCGGATCACAATGTGGCGGTGGGATGTTCTTTTCTGGTCAGGTCTGTTTGGGGTTCTAAAAGCTTCTCGTATCTGGATGGGCCTGCCCTTCTGGATATTTGGGAAATTCTCTGAGATGATTCCCTGAAGTATATTTCCAATACCATTGACCTCTTTCTCCACGCCCTCCTCAGTACCAACTAGCCTTAAATGAGGCTTCCTAATTGTATCTTGGACCTCCTGAAGCGCTCTCTCATATTTCCTAGATTTGTATTGACTCATTTTCTGTTCTTTATAATACCTAAATTATCTTCAGCCACGGAAATTCTCTCCTATGCAATGTCTAACCTGCTGTCAAAGCTATCTACTTTATTTTTCATCTCCCTTGCTTCTAATTGCTCACTTTTGATGCCTTGCATCCCTTGTTTTAGATCATGTATGGATTTCTTTATCTCCTTGATTTCCTTTTGAGTGGTTAGCTCAGTAGCTTTATTTTCTTTGGACATTTGCTGGAGTTTGGTCACGTTTTTATTTGTGGATTCTTTGAATTCATCCATCTTTCTTTGAAAATCCTTTATTATGGCCTCCTTTATGGCTTCTTCTTTTTCACTTATCACCTTGTTTTTGCTTTCCTCTTGTTCAGGTATGGCTTCCTCCATTATCTCTTTCTTTATATTTTCACATTTTTCATTAATGATGTTTATCAATTGCATTTGTGTAACAATTGGAAGACTCTCCTCTAGGTTTGCCAGTGACTGTTCCATTGTCTGTTTACATTGAGTGGGGGATGTTGTTTCTTGATTTGACATTTTTCTTGAGTTTCTTGTTCTGCCCATTTGAAAATGGGAGCAAGACTACTACTAAATACGATTATAGTTTTTCAGATATAACCAACCTAGACCTCTGTAGCTGGCAGACACTAGATGTTCACAAGTTTTGATTGGTATTATCACTCTTTCTTTTTGTGCACTTACAGACCAGCCTAATACAACCACTGATAAGCGATTTATACCCAAAACAATAAGCCTCTCAATCCAATCTCTATTGTCTTGAAGTCCCTCTGAGCCTAGAGAACAATTAACCACCTACATATACAATATTGCTCAACAGCCATCAAGTGTAGATCCGTGCAGTATAAGGGTTGAAAGACGAGCAGAGGTCCAGAGATAGAAAAAAAGAATGAGAGAGGTCAGGGGAGGTGCAAGAGGATTAACGTAAGAGTGTAAGAATATTGTAGTAATGAAGAAAAGATATAGCATAAGGATAACTGACATAAGTTGGTAAGTAGGTAGCATATTTGAGTACAAAGTTTGGAAAGTATTAGAATAAAACTTATGTGTTGCTGCACGACTAGCTCTTAGCCCAACCAGTGGCCTCACAGTGGACCATGGGATGGATCTGTTTTTCTTGTCTACGTTGAGGGAAAGGGGTATTTCACAAGAGGCAGAAGCGAAGATTTCAGAAGCAAATGCTGTGAGTGAATTAGCTCGTAAAAAGCATTTTTATTTTCTTTTATCTTTTTGCCAGTCTTGGGGCTTGAATTCAGGGCCTGAGCACTGTCCTCGGGTTTTCTCAAGTCTAGCCCTCTGCCACTTGAGCCACAGTGCCACATCTAGATTTTCTATCTATGTGGTACTGAGCAATCAAACCCAGATCTTCATGGATGCTAGGCAAGCACTCTACCACTATGCCAAACTCTCAACCCTGACATAGTAATTATAAAGTCATCATCATCATCATCATATCCAAATATCCTTTCTCCTACAAAGAATGAACACTTAACTGTGTCTAATGCTTTTTTTTTAATTTCACTAATTCTTCTGTGTTTTTCCTCTTGCATTTTTTACACATGACAGCAAAGCTAATCATTAGGAAAAAATTGATTAGGATACAGAAACCTAATAATATCCTAGTAGATTGACGTCAAAAATATGTGCAAGATGCCCTGTGTGTTTGACCTAGTGGGAGAGTCCTTGGCTACCAAGCAGTAAGCCTCAGGTTTGAATCCTCATTACCACATACATAGAAAACGCTGCAAGTGGTGCTGTGGCTCGGTGGGACAGCTAAAGCCTAAAGAAAGCCGAAGAACAATGTTCACACTCTGAGGTCAAGTCGCAAGACTAGCAAAAACAAAAAAAAAATTCGACAAGGGGCAAAATGCAGGCAGAGAAGGCACTGTGAAGCAAATGTTTTGTAAAGGATGAGGGCAATATTGACCCTTAAGTTTGGATCTTACCTAAGAAAGGCTCCTTGAGCCTGAGACCAGACTGGTAGTTGGGCCTAGTGGAAGACATTGGGATTGGACAAATAAGGTGTGCTGTATACTACATCCACATGTATATTGTGAGACTGGAGGAGAGATTCAGCCTCCAGTATGTCTTTGGTGAGGTCTTTTGTGAGCAAGGATCTTTGGTCACTGGGCCCTGAAAGGTGACCCTGCCTCCCTCACAATGGAACAGAATATGGAACCCTGGTAACCAAGCCACTGTAACTAACAACCAGCTCAAGCCAGCTCACTTGGCCTGTGGCTCAGGAGGAAGAAAGATGTTGCTGTGCTGTTGCCAAAGGTCAGGAAACTCGAGTCTCAGGCATGGAAGTTGTGGATGTCTTACTCGAAGATGTATATGCTAGATCATTGCCAAGCCACAAATCCAGTATAACAGAACTTTCTCTAAGAAGAAGGCCAGGAAAATCCAGGGCAACCAGATGAGGTAAATTTCTAAGAAGAAATGTATTTGACCCCATCATCCTCCCCACACACTACAACTTTCTTTTTTTTTCATTTTTTATTGTAATTAGTAAAAGGGTTAGATGATATTTGCCAGATAGAATGTGCATTAATTCACATACATTGATACCCTTTCACATGTCTTGGTACCAATTCCCTCCAACCCCACACCCCCCACCCGTCTTGGTTTTCCCCCCTTCCTTATCAAATTTCAAATATCCAAATACAAATAAATTCAATATATCAGATAACAAAGTGAGATACTATACCAATATGGGATAACCAAGGGACAGCAAGCGAGATGAGAGACAACATAGTACATTAAGGACAACAATCATTCATTATATGGCTTTTGTGTCAATATCCTGGAGGTCCTTTCAATTAGCTTCACATTATATGGCCTTATATATGGCCTTTTGCTCTATCGACAATCTCTGCTAGTAGAGCCCAAGGTTTCTACTGATTATGACGAATCAGGGAAACCACTGAGCCTAAGTTCCTTTGAGTCTGGCTTACTTCACTTAATATGATTTGTTCTAAGTCTTTCCATTTCCTAACAAATGGGGCGATGTCATTCTTTCTGACAGCAGGTTAGAATTCCATAGTGTACAAATACCACAATTTGTTGATCCACTCATCAACTGAGGGACATCTGGGTTGGTTCCATATCTTTGCTATGGTGAATAGTGCTGCAATGAACATTGTTGTGCTAGTGGGTTAATATGCCCTTGTTTCTGGATTGTTGGGTAAATGCCAAGTAGTGGAATTGCTGGGTCATAGGGGAGTTCTATGTTTAGCCTTTTGAGGCACTGCCACACTGCTTTCCATAGTGGTTGAACGAGTTTGCACTCCCAACAACAGTGTAGTAATGATCCCTCCTGGCCACATCCCCTCCAGCATCTGTTATCATTCGTTTTCCTGATCCTGGCCATTCTAACTGGAGTTAGGTGGAATCTTAGACTTGTTTTGATTTGCATTTCTTTTATGACCAGAGATGTTGAGCATTTCTTCATGTGTCTATAGGCCATTTTTGTTTCTTCTTCAGAGAAGACTCTCTTTAAGTCTTTGGCCCATGTTGTAATGGGATGGGTGTTACTTTGGAGGTTAGTTTTGGAGTGATTCAATTTTTTGAGTTGTTGATATATTTTAGATATGAGGCCTTGTTCCGTTGTTTGGGTGGTGAAGATCTTCTCCCACTCTGTAGGCTTCCTGATTAGTTTACTAACTATATCCGTTGCCATACAAAAGCTCTGCAGTTTAATGCAGTCCCACTTATCCAGCCTTTCTCTGATTTGTTGTGATTCTTGGTCCTCATTAAGAAAGTTTCGACCTGTACCAAGGAGGCCTAGTGTATCTCCAATTCCTTCCTGTAAACTTTTCAGTGTGTCAGCTTGTACCTCCACGTCTTTGATCCATTTGGAGTTAATTCTAGGGCAAGGGGACAAAGAAGGATCCATCTTTAGTTTTCTGCAGTGTTTAACCAGTTCTGCCAGCACAACTTGTTGAAGAGGCTATCTTTCTTCCATTCTACTTTTTTGGCTCCCTGGTCAAAGATTAGGTGGCCATAGGTCTGTGGTTTAATATCTGGGTCCGCAGTTCTACTCCATTGGACTTCAGGCCTGTTCTTGTGCCAGTACCAAGCTGTTTTGAGAATTATAGCTCTGTAATAGAGCCTTAAGTTTGGAATTGAAATTCCTCCAGCGCTGTTCTTTCTGTTAAGAAGTGTTTATGCTATACGGGGTCTTTTATTATTCCATATGAAATTTTGAATTGCCTCTTCTATGTCTTTAAAGAATGACATTGGGATGTTGATGGGTATTACATTGAATTTGTAGATAGCCCTTGGCAAGATTGTCATTTTCACAATGTTGATTCTTCCAATCCAGGAGCATGGGAGGTTTTTCCATTTCCTTAGTTCTGCTTTAATTTCCTTTTTTAGGGTTTTAAAGTTTTCATCTAAACGGTCCTTTACATTGTTAGTTAAGCTAATTGCTAGGTACTTTATTTTCTTTGAGGCTATTGTGAAAGGATTTTCTTTCCTGATTATTGCCTCATTCCTCTCAGTGTTGGCGTAAAGTAAGGCAGTTGATTTGTGAGGGTTGATTTTATGGCCTGCTACCCTTCCAAAGCTTTGAATCAGCTCAAGGAGCTTGGGAGTAGAGTCTATAGGATTCTTTACATACAGAATCATGTCATCTGCAAATAGGGATAGTTTTATTTCCTCTTTCCCTACTTGGATCCCCTTTATGCTTGCTTCTTGCCATATTGCACTGCCTAGGAATTCTAGTACTATGTTAAAAAGGAGTGGAGAGAGTGGGCATCCTTGTCTCGTTCCTGATTTTAGAGGGAATGGCTTTAGATTTTCACCATTAAGTATAATACTAGCAGTGGGTTTCTCATACACAGCCTTTATTACATTGAGAAATGTTCCATGGATTCCTAGTTTCTCCACATCTTTTAACATAAAGGGGTTTTGGATCTTGTCAAATGCCTTTTCCGCACCTATTGAGACAATCATGTGATTTTATCCCTGCTCCTGTTGATGTGTTGAATTATATTAATTGATTTGTGTATGTTGAACCAGCTTTGCCTCCCTGTGATGAATCCAGTTTGATCATAGTGTATATTTTTTTTGATGAGTTGTTGTAGACGGTTGGCCAGTATTTTGTTGAGAAGTTTTGCATCGAGGTTCATCAAAGAAATGGGTCTATAGATCTCTTTCTTTGATGAATCTCTGTCTGGTTTGGGGATGAGGGATATGCTGGCTTCACAGAATCAGTTTAGTAAAGAACCTTCATTTTCAATTTCGTTGAAGAGCTTGAGGAGTATTGGTGTGAGCTCTGCTTTGAAGACCTTATAGAATTCAGCTGTGAATCCATCTGGCCCTGGGCTCTTTTTAAGTGGAAGTTGTCTAATTTCCATTTCTATTTCAGAGCTTGAAATAGGCCTGTTGAGTTGGGTTAGCTCTTCTTGGTTCAGTGTGTGTATGTTAATATTGTCTAGGAATTCATCCATTTCTTCTAGATTCTCAAATTTGTTGGCGTAAAGGTTTGAGAAGTATTCCCTCATGATATTCTGGATCTTGGTAATTTCTGTCGTGATATTACCATTTTCATCTGCGATTTTGTTTATTTCGATATGCTCTCTTCCTTTTTTGGTAAGATTTGCTAAGGGCTTGTCAATTTTGTTAATTCTTTCAAGAACCAACTCCATGTTTTGTTGATTCTTTCTATAGTTTTTTTATTCCAAATCATTTAATTCTGATTTGATTTTAATAATTTGCTTTCTCCTAATGGGTTTAGGGTTGGTTTTTTGATCTTTTTCCAGGAGGTTAAGGTGAGACATTAACTAGTTGGTTTGCCATTTTTTCAACTTGCTGTTGTAGGCACTCTGCGCTATAAATTTTCCTCTGAGTACTGCCTTTGTTGTGTCCCTAAGGAGTTGATATTTGTGTGCTCCTTATTGTTAAATTTCATAAACAGTTGGATATCTGTTCTGATCTCTTCGATTACCCATTGTTTTTGATTCAACAATGTGTGGTTCAGTCTCCATGAGTTACAGGGTTTTCTTTGGTGGAGATGTGTGTTCAGCTCCAATTTGATGCCTTTATGGTCTGAGAGTGTGCATGGAATAATTTCAGTGTTTCTGAATCTGTTCAGGTTTGCTTTATGGCCTAAGATGTGGTCTATTTTGGAAAATGTTCCAGGTGCTGCTGAGAAAAACGTATATTGTGGTGTTACTGGGTGGAATATTCTGCAGATGTCTGTTAGATCTAGTTGGTCTATATAGTTGTTCAGTTCTAAGGTTTCTCTGTTGAGTTTTTGCCTTGTTAATCTGTCCATAGGTGAGAGTGGTGTGTTAAACTCACCAACAATCACTGTGTTTCGATCTATGTATGGTTTCAGTGTAAGTAAAGTTTGCTTGATGAAGTTTGGAGCCCCGGGATTGGGTGTGTAAATATTTAGGATTGTTATGTGTTCCGGGAGGAAAGATCCCTTTTGTAGTATGTAGTAACCTTCTTTGTCTTTTCTTACTAATTTTAGTTTGAAGTCTATTGTATCTGATATGAGGATGGCAACTCTAGCCTGTTTATGGGGGCCGTTAGCTTGATAGAGTTTATTCCAACCTCTCACTTTCAAAAGATGATTGTTTTGGGGTAAGATGTGTCCCTCGTAGTCAGCAGAACGATGGCTCTTGCTTTTTGATCCAACTAGACAACCTATGCCGTTTAATTGGAGCGTTAAGTCCATTGATATTGAGAGTTAGGATTGAGAGATATTTATTAGTTCCTACCATTTTTAAAAGCTTTTAGTAGGGCCTGTGTCTTGACAGTTCTTGTGGTCCTTAGATGGTATGCTGTTTAGGTGCCATTTCTTTCCCTATATTGCATTTATTTTGGTTTTCTATGTATAGAGCATCTTTGAGAATTCTCTGTAGTGTTGGTTTTGTTTCGACATATTGTTGCAGCTTTTCCCTGGAATGGAATGTTTTTATTTTTCCCTCAGTTATGAATGAGAGCTTAGCTGGCTACAGTATTCTTGGTTGGTAGTTATTTGATATAAGGGCATGACATATATGCTTCCAGTCACTTCGTGCTTGCATGGTCTCTGCTGAGAAATCTGGGGTTATTCTGATTGGTTTGCCTTCGTAGGTTACTGATCCCTTTTCCCTGGCTGCCTTTAGGATCTTTCCTTTCGTTTCTATTGATCCAGTTCGGATCACAATGTGGCGGTGGGATGTTCTTTTCTGGTCAGGTCTGTTTGGGGTTCTAAAAGCTTCTCGTATCTGGATGGGCCTGCCCTTCTGGATATTTGGGAAATTCTCTGAGATGATTCCCTGAAGTATATTTCCAATACCATTGACCTCTTTCTCCACGCCCTCCTCAGTACCAACTAGCCTTAAATGAGGCTTCCTAATTGTATCTTGGACCTCCTGAAGCGCTCTCTCATATTTCCTAGATTTGGATTGACTCATTTTCTGTTCTTTATAATACCTAAATTATCTTCAGCCACGGAAATTCTCTCCTCTGCAATGTCTAACCTGCTATCAAAGCTATCTACTTTATTTTTCATCTCCCTTGCTTCTAATTGCTCACTTTTGATGCCTTGCATCCCTTGTTTTAGATCATGTATGGATTTCTTTATCTCCTTGATTTCCTTTTGAGTGGTTAGCTCAGTAGCTTTATTTTCTTTGGACATTTGCTGGAGTTTGGTCACGTTTTTATTTGTGGATTCTTTGAATTCATCCATCTTTCTTTGAAAAACCTTTATTATGGCCTCCTTTATGGCTTCTTCTTTTTCACTTATCACCTTGTTTTTGCTTTCCTCTTGTTCAGGTATGGCTTCCTCCATTATCTCTTTCTTTATATTTTCACATTTTTCATTAATGATGTTTATCAATTGCATTTGTGTAGCAATTGGAAGACTCTCCTCTAGGTTTGCCAGTGACTGTTCCATTGTCTGTTTACATTGGGTGGGGGATGTTGTTTCTTGATTTGACATTTTTCTTGAGTTTCTTGTTCTGCCCATTTGAAAATGGGAGCAAGATTACTACTAAATACGATTATAGTTTTTCAGATATAACCAACCTAGACCTCTGTAGCTGGCAGACACTAGATGTTCACAAGTTTTGATTGGTATTATCACTCTTTCTTTTTGTGCACTTACAGACCAGCCTAATACAACCACTGATAAGCGATTTATACCCAAAACAATAAGCCTCTCAATCCAATCTCTATTGTCTTGAAGTCCCTCTGAGCCTAGAGAACAATTAAGCACCTACATATACAATATTGCTCAACAGCCATCAAGTGTAGATCCGTGCAGTATAAGGGTTGAAAGACGAGCAGAGGTCCAGAGATAGAAAAAAAGAATGAGAGAGGTCAGGGGAGGTGCAAGAGGATTAATGTAGGAGTGTAAGAATATTGTAGTAATGAAGAAAAGTTATAGCATAAGGATAACTGACATAAGTTGGTAAGTAGGTAGCATATTTGAGTACAAAGTTTGGAAAGTATTAGAATAAAACTTATGTGTTGCTGCACGACTAGCTCTTAGCCCAACCAGTGGCCTCACAGTGGACCATGGGATGGATCTGTTTTTCTTGTCTACGTTGAGGGAAAGGGGTATTTCACAAGATGCAGTAGCGAAGATTTCAGAAGCAAATGCTGTGAGTGAATTAGCTCGTAAAAAGCATTTTTATTTTCTTTTATCTTTCTGCCAGTCTTGGGGCTTGAATTCAGGGCCTGAGCACTGTCCTCGGGTTTTCTCAAGTCTAGCCCTCTGCCACTTGAGCCACAGTGCCACATCTAAATTTTCTATCTATGTGGTACTGAGCAATCAAACCCAGATCTTCATGGATGCTAGGCAAGCACTCTACCACTATGCCAAACTCTCAACCCTGACATAGTAATTATAAAGTCATCATCATCATCATCATATCCAAATATCCTTTCTCCTACAAAGAATGAACACTTAACTGTGTCTAATGCTTTTTTTTTAATTTCACTAGTTCTTCTGTGTTTTTCCCTCTTGCACTTTTTACACATGACAGCAAAGCTAATCATCAGGAGAAAATTGATTAGGATACAGAAACCTAATAATATCCTAGTAGATTGACGTCAAAAATATGTGCAAGATGCCCTGTGTGTTTGACCTAGTGGTAGAGTCCTTGGCTACCAAGCAGTAAGCCTCAGGTTTGATTCCTCATTACCACATACATAGAAAACGCTGCAAGTGGTGCTGTGGCTCGGTGGGACAGCTAAAGCCTAAAGAAAGCCCAAGAACAATGTTCACACTCTGAGGTCAAGTCGCAAGACTAGCAAAAACAAAAAAAAATTCGACAAGGGGCAAAATGCAGGCAGAGAAGGCACTGTGAAGCAAATGTTTTGTAAAGGATGAGGGCAATATTGACCCTTAAGTTTGGATCTTACCTAAGAAAGGCTCCTTGAGCCTGAGACCAGACTGGTAGTTGGGCCTAGTGGAAGACATTGGGATTGGACAAATAAGGTGTGCTGTATACTACATCCACATGTATATTGTGAGACTGGAGGAGAGATTCAGCCTCCAGTATGTCTTTGGTGAGGTCTTTTGTGAGCAAGGATCTTTGGTCATTGGGCCCTGAAAGGTGACCCTGCCTCCCTCACAATGGAACAGAATATGGAACCCTGGTAACCAAGCCACTGTAACTAACAACCAGCTCAAGCCAGCTCACTTGGCCTGTGGCTCAGGAGGAAGAAAGATGTTGCTGTGCTGTTGCCAAAGGTCAGGAAACTCGAGTCTCAGGCATGGAAGTTGTGGATGTCTTACTCGAAGATGTATATGCTAGATCATTGCCAAGCCACAAATCCAGTATAACAGAACTTTCTCTAAGAAGAAGGCCAGGAAAATCCAGGGCAACCAGATGAGGTAAATTTCTAAGGAGAAATGTATTTGACCCCATCATCCTCCCCACACACTACAACTTTCTTTTTTTTTCATTTTTTATTGTAATTAGTAAAAGGGTTAGATGATATTTGCCAGATAGAAGGTGCATTAATTCACATACATTGATACCCTTTCACATGTCTTGGTACCCATTTCCCTCCAACTCCACACCCCCCACCCGTCTTGGTTTTCCCCCCTTCCCTATCAAATTTCAAATATCCAAATACAAATAAATTCAATATATCAGATAACAAAGTGAGATACTATACCAATATGGGATAACCAAGGGACAGCGAGCGAGATGAGAGACAACATAGTACATTAAGGACAACAATCATTCATTATATGGCTTTTGTGTCAATATCCTGGAGGTCCTTTCAATTAGCTTCACATTATATGGCCTTATATATGGCCTTTTGCTCTATCGACAATCTCTGCTAGTAGAGCCCAAGGTTTCTACTGATTATGACGAATCAGGGAAACCACTGAGCCTAAGTTCCTTTGAGTCTGGCTTACTTCACTTAATATGATTTGTTCTAAGTCTTTCCATTTCCTAACAAATGGGGCGATGTCATTCTTTCTGACAGCAGGTTAGAATTCCATAGTGTACAAATACCACAATTTGTTGATCCACTCATCAACTGAGGGACATCTGGGTTGGTTCCATATCTTTGCTATGGTGAATAGTGCTGCAATGAACATTGTTGTGCTAGTGGGTTAATATGCCCTTGTTTCTGGATTGTTGGGTAAATGCCAAGTAGTGGAATTGCTGGGTCATAGGGGAGTTCTATGTTTAGCCTTTTGAGGCACTGCCACACTGCTTTCCATAGTGGTTGAACGAGTTTGCACTCCCAACAACAGTGTAGTAATGATCCCTCCTGGCCACATCCCCTCCAGCATCTGTTATCATTCGTTTTCCTGATCCTGGCCATTCTAACTGGAGTTAGGTGGAATCTTAGACTTGTTTTCATTTGCATTTCTTTTATGACCAGAGATGTTGAGTATTTCTTCATGTGTCTATAGGCCATTTTTGTTTCTTCTTCAGAGAAGACTCTCTTTAAGTCTTTGGCCCATTTTTAATGGGATGGGTGTTACTTTGGAGGTTAGTTTTGGAGTGATTCAATTTTTTGAGTTGTTGATATATTTTAGATATGAGGCCTTGGTCCGTTGTTTTGTTGGTGAAGATCTTCTCCCACTCTGTAGGCTTCCTGATTAGTTTACTAGCTATATCCGTTGCCATACAAAAGGTCAAAGATTAGGTGGCCATAGGTCTGTGGTTTAATATCTGCGTCCGCAGTTCTACTCCATTGGACTTCAGGCCTGTTCTTGTGCCAGTAACAAGCTGTTTTGAGAATTATAGCTCTGTAATAGAGTCTTAAGTTTGGAATTGAAATTCCTTCAGCGCTGTTCTTTCTGCTAAGAAGTGTTTTTGCTATACGGGGTCTTTTATTATTCCATATGAAATTTTGAATTGCCTCTTCTATGTCTTTAAAGAATGACATTGGGATGTTGATGGGTATTACATTGAATTTGTAGATAGCCCTTGGCAAGATTGTCATTTTCACAATGTTGATTCTTCCAATCCAGGAGCATGGGAGGTTTTTCCATTTCCTTAGTTCTGCTTTAATTTCCTTTTTTATCGTTTTAAGGTTTTCATCTAAACGGTCCTTTACATTCTTAGTTAAGCTAATTGCTAGGTACTTTATTTTCTTTGAGGCTATTGTGAAAGGATTTTCTTTCCTGATTATTGCCTCGTTCCTCTCAGTGTTGGCGTAAAGTAAGGCAGCTGATTTGTGAGTGTTGATTTTATGGCCTGCTAACCTTCCAAAGCTTTGAATCAGCTCAAGGAGCTTGGGAGTAGAGTCTATAGGATTCTTTAAATACAGAATCATGTCATCTGCAAAGAGGGATAGTCTTATTTCCTCTTTCCCTACTTGGATCCACTTTATGCTTGCTTCTTGCCTTATTGCACTGTCTAGGAATTCTACTACTATGTTAAAAAGGAGTGGAGAGAGTGGGCATCCTTGTCCCGTTCCTGATTTTAGAGGGAATGGCTTTAGATTTTCACCATTAAGTATAATACTAGCAGTGGGTTTCTCATACACAGCCTTTATTACATTGAGAAATGTTCCATGGATTCCTAGTTTCTCCACATCTTTTAACATAAAGGGGTTTTGGATCTTGTCAAATGCCTTTTCCGCATCTATTGAGACAATCATGTGATTTTATCCCTGCTCCTGTTGATGTGTTGAATTATATTAATTGATTTGTGTATGTTCAACCAGCTTTGCCTCCCTGTGATGAATCCAGTTTGATCATAGTGTATAATTTTTTGATGAGTTGTTGTAGACGGTTGGCCAGTATTTTGTTGAGAAGTTTTGCATCGATGTTCATCAAAGAAATGGGTCTATAGATCTCTTTCTTTGATGAATCTCTGTCTGGTTTGGGGATGAGGGATATGCTGGCTTCACAGAATCAGTTTGGTAAAGGACCTTCATTTTCAATTTCATTGAAGAGCTTGAGGAGTATTGGTGTGAGCTCTGCTTTGAAGACCTTATAGAATTCAGCTGTGAACCCATCTGGCCCTGGGCTCTTTTTAAGTGGAAGTTGTGTAATTTCCATTTCTACTTCAAAGCTTGAAATAGGTCTGTTGAGTTGGGTTAGCCCTTCTTGGTTCAGTGTGTGTATGTTAATATTGTTTAGGAATTCATCCATTTCTTCTAGATTCTCAAATTTGTTGGCGTAAAGGTTTGAGAAGTATTCCCTCATGTTATTCTGGATCTTGGTAATTTCTGTCGTGATATTACCATTTTCATCTGCGATTTTGTTTATTTCGATATGCTCTCTTCTTTTTTTGGTAAGATTTGCTAAGGGCTTGTCAATTTTGTTAATTCTTTCAAGAACCAACTCCTTGTTTTGTTGATTCTTTCTATAGTTTTTTTATTCCAAATCATTTAATTCTGATTTGATTTTAATAATTTGCTTTCTCCTAATGGGTTTAGGGTTGGTTTTTTGATCTTTTTCCAGGAGGTTAAGGTGAGACATTAACTAGTTGGTTTGCCATTTTTCCAACTTGCTGTTGTAGGCACTCTGCGCTATAAATTTTCCTCTGAGTACTGCCTTTGTTGTGTCCCTAAGGAGTTGATATTTGTGTGCTCCTTATTGTTAAATTTCATAAACAGTTGGATATCTGTTCTGATCTCTTCGATTACCCATTGTTTTTGATTCAACAATGTGTGGTTCAGTCTCCATGAGTTACAGGGTTTTCTTTGGTGGAGATGTGTGTTCAGCTCCAATTTGATGCCTTTATGGTCTGAGAGTGTGCATGGAATAATTTCAGTGTTTCTGAATCTGTTCAGGTTTGCTTTATGGCCTAAGATGTGGTCTATTTTGGAAAATGTTCCAGGTGCTGCTGAGAAAAACGTATATTGTGGTGTTACTGGGTGGAATATTCTGCAGATGTCTGTTAGATCTAGTTGGTCTATATAGTTGTTCAGTTCTAAGGTTTCTCTGTTGAGTTTTTGCCTTGTTGATCTGTCCATAGGTGAGAGTGGTGTGTTAAACTCACCAACAATCACTGTGTTTCGATCTATGTATGGTTTCAGTGTAAGTAAAGTTTGCTTGATGAAGTTTGGAGCTCCGGGATTGGGTGTGTAAATATTTAGGATTGTTATGTGTTCCGGGAGGAAAGATCCCTTTTGTAGTATGTAGTAACCTTCTTTGTCTTTTCTTACTAATTTTAGTTTGAAGTCTATTGTATCTGATATGAGGATGGCAACTCTAGCCTGTTTATGGGGGCCGTTAGCTTGATAGAGTTTATTCCAACCTCTCACTTTCAAAAGATGATTGTTTTGGGGTAAGATGTGTCCCTCGTAGTCAGCAGAACGATGGCTCTTGCTTTTTGATCCAACTAGACAACCTATGCCGTTTAATTGGAGCGTTAAGTCCATTGATATTGAGAGTTAGGATTGAGAGATATTTATTAGTTCCTACCATTTTTAAAAGCTTTTAGTAGGGCCTGTGTCTTGACAGTTCTTGTGGTCCTTAGATGGTATGCTGTTTAGGTGCCATTTCTTTCCCTATATTGCATTTATTTTGGTTTTCTATGTATAGAGCATCTTTGAGAATTCTCTGTAGTGTTGGTTTTGTTTCGACATATTGTTGCAGCTTTTCCCTGGAATGGAATGTTTTTATTTTTCCCTCAGTTATGAATGAGAGCTTAGCTGGCTACAGTATTCTTGGTTGGTAGTTATTTGATATAAGGGCATGACATATATGCTTCCAGTCACTTCGTGCTTGCATGGTCTCTGCTGAGAAATCTGGGGTTATTCTGATTGGTTTGCCTTCGTAGGTTACTGATCCCTTTTCCCTGGCTGCCTTTAGGATCTTTCCTTTCGTTTCTATTGATCCAGTTCGGATCACAATGTGGCGGTGGGATGTTCTTTTCTGGTCAGGTCTGTTTGGGGTTCTAAAAGCTTCTCGTATCTGGATGGGCCTGCCCTTCTGGATATTTGGGAAATTCTCTGAGATGATTCCCTGAAGTATATTTCCAATACCATTGACCTCTTTCTCCACGCCCTCCTCAGTACCAACTAGCCTTAAATGAGGCTTCCTAATTGTATCTTGGACCTCCTGAAGCGCTCTCTCATATTTCCTAGATTTGGATTGACTCATTTTCTGTTCTTTATAATACCTAAATTATCTTCAGCCACGGAAATTCTCTCCTCTGCAATGTCTAACCTGCTATCAAAGCTATCTACTTTATTTTTCATCTCCCTTGCTTCTAATTGCTCACTTTTGATGCCTTGCATCCCTTGTTTTAGATCATGTATGGATTTCTTTATCTCCTTGATTTCCTTTTGAGTGGTTAGCTCAGTAGCTTTATTTTCTTTGGACATTTGCTGGAGTTTGGTCACGTTTTTATTTGTGGATTCTTTGAATTCATCCATCTTTCTTTGAAAAACCTTTATTATGGCCTCCTTTATGGCTTCTTCTTTTTCACTTATCACCTTGTTTTTGCTTTCCTCTTGTTCAGGTATGGCTTCCTCCATTATCTCTTTCTTTATATTTTCACATTTTTCATTAATGATGTTTATCAATTGCATTTGTGTAGCAATTGGAAGACTCTCCTCTAGGTTTGCCAGTGACTGTTCCATTGTCTGTTTACATTGGGTGGGGGATGTTGTTTCTTGATTTGACATTTTTCTTGAGTTTCTTGTTCTGCCCATTTGAAAATGGGAGCAAGATTACTACTAAATACGATTATAGTTTTTCAGATATAACCAACCTAGACCTCTGTAGCTGGCAGACACTAGATGTTCACAAGTTTTGATTGGTATTATCACTCTTTCTTTTTGTGCACTTACAGACCAGCCTAATACAACCACTGATAAGCGATTTATACCCAAAACAATAAGCCTCTCAATCCAATCTCTATTGTCTTGAAGTCCCTCTGAGCCTAGAGAACAATTAAGCACCTACATATACAATATTGCTCAACAGCCATCAAGTGTAGATCCGTGCAGTATAAGGGTTGAAAGACGAGCAGAGGTCCAGAGATAGAAAAAAAGAATGAGAGAGGTCAGGGGAGGTGCAAGAGGATTAATGTAGGAGTGTAAGAATATTGTAGTAATGAAGAAAAGTTATAGCATAAGGATAACTGACATAAGTTGGTAAGTAGGTAGCATATTTGAGTACAAAGTTTGGAAAGTATTAGAATAAAACTTATGTGTTGCTGCACGACTAGCTCTTAGCCCAACCAGTGGCCTCACAGTGGACCATGGGATGGATCTGTTTTTCTTGTCTACGTTGAGGGAAAGGGGTATTTCACAAGATGCAGTAGCGAAGATTTCAGAAGCAAATGCTGTGAGTGAATTAGCTCGTAAAAAGCATTTTTATTTTCTTTTATCTTTCTGCCAGTCTTGGGGCTTGAATTCAGGGCCTGAGCACTGTCCTCGGGTTTTCTCAAGTCTAGCCCTCTGCCACTTGAGCCACAGTGCCACATCTAGATTTTCTATCTATGTGGTACTGAGCAATCAAACCCAGATCTTCATGGATGCTAGGCAAGCACTCTACCACTATGCCAAACTCTCAACCCTGACATAGTAATTATAAAGTCATCATCATCATCATCATATCCAAATATCCTTTCTCCTACAAAGAATGAACACTTAACTGTGTCTAATGCTTTTTTTTTAATTTCACTAATTCTTCTGTGTTTTTCCCTCTTGCACTTTTTACACATGACAGCAAAGCTAATCATCAGGAGAAAATTGATTAGGATACAGAAACCTAATAATATCCTAGTAGATTGACGTCAAAAATATGTGCAAGATGCCCTGTGTGTTTGACCTAGTGGTAGAGTCCTTGGCTACCAAGCAGTAAGCCTCAGGTTTGATTCCTCATTACCACATACATAGAAAACGCTGCAAGTGGTGCTGTGGCTCGGTGGGACAGCTAAAGCCTAAAGAAAGCCCAAGAACAATGTTCACACTCTGAGGTCAAGTCGCAAGACTAGCAAAAACAAAAAAAAATTCGACAAGGGGCAAAATGCAGGCAGAGAAGGCACTGTGAAGCAAATGTTTTGTAAAGGATGAGGGCAATATTGACCCTTAAGTTTGGATCTTACCTAAGAAAGGCTCCTTGAGCCTGAGACCAGACTGGTAGTTGGGCCTAGTGGAAGACATTGGGATTGGACAAATAAGGTGTGCTGTATACTACATCCACATGTATATTGTGAGACTGGAGGAGAGATTCAGCCTCCAGTATGTCTTTGGTGAGGTCTTTTGTGAGCAAGGATCTTTGGTCATTGGGCCCTGAAAGGTGACCCTGCCTCCATCACAATGGAACAGAATATGGAACCCTGGTAACCAAGCCACTGTAACTAACAACCAGCTCAAGCCAGCTCACTTGGCCTGTGGCTCAGGAGGAAGAAAGATGTTGCTGTGCTGTTGCCAAAGGTCAGGAAACTCGAGTCTCAGGCATGGAAGTTGTGGATGTCTTACTCGAAGATGTATATGCTAGATCATTGCCAAGCCACAAATCCAGTATAACAGAACTTTCTCTAAGAAGAAGGCCAGGAAAATCCAGGGCAACCAGATGAGGTAAATTTCTAAGGAGAAATGTATTTGACCCCATCATCCTCCCCACACACTACAACTTTCTTTTTTTTTCATTTTTTATTGTAATTAGTAAAAGGGTTAGATGATATTTGCCAGATAGAAGGTGCATTAATTCACATACATTGATACCCTTTCACATGTCTTGGTACCCATTTCCCTCCAACTCCACACCCCCCACCCGTCTTGGTTTTCCCCCCTTCCCTATCAAATTTCAAATATCCAAATACAAATAAATTCAATATATCAGATAACAAAGTGAGATACTATACCAATATGGGATAACCAAGGGACAGCGAGCGAGATGAGAGACAACATAGTACATTAAGGACAACAATCATTCATTATATGGCTTTTGTGTCAATATCCTGGAGGTCCTTTCAATTAGCTTCACATTATATGGCCTTATATATGGCCTTTTGCTCTATCGACAATCTCTGCTAGTAGAGCCCAAGGTTTCTACTGATTATGACGAATCAGGGAAACCACTGAGCCTAAGTTCCTTTGAGTCTGGCTTACTTCACTTAATATGATTTGTTCTAAGTCTTTCCATTTCCTAACAAATGGGGCGATGTCATTCTTTCTGACAGCAGGTTAGAATTCCATAGTGTACAAATACCACAATTTGTTGATCCACTCATCAACTGAGGGACATCTGGGTTGGTTCCATATCTTTGCTATGGTGAATAGTGCTGCAATGAACATTGTTGTGCTAGTGGGTTAATATGCCCTTGTTTCTGGATTGTTGGGTAAATGCCAAGTAGTGGAATTGCTGGGTCATAGGGGAGTTCTATGTTTAGCCTTTTGAGGCACTGCCACACTGCTTTCCATAGTGGTTGAACGAGTTTGCACTCCCAACAACAGTGTAGTAATGATCCCTCCTGGCCACATCCCCTCCAGCATCTGTTATCATTCGTTTTCCTGATCCTGGCCATTCTAACTGGAGTTAGGTGGAATCTTAGACTTGTTTTCATTTGCATTTCTTTTATGACCAGAGATGTTGAGTATTTCTTCATGTGTCTATAGGCCATTTTTGTTTCTTCTTCAGAGAAGACTCTCTTTAAGTCTTTGGCCCATTTTTAATGGGATGGGTGTTACTTTGGAGGTTAGTTTTGGAGTGATTCAATTTTTTGAGTTGTTGATATATTTTAGATATGAGGCCTTGGTCCGTTGTTTTGTTGGTGAAGATCTTCTCCCACTCTGTAGGCTTCCTGATTAGTTTACTAGCTATATCCGTTGCCATACAAAAGGTCAAAGATTAGGTGGCCATAGGTCTGTGGTTTAATATCTGCGTCCGCAGTTCTACTCCATTGGACTTCAGACCTGTTCTTGTGCCAGTAACAAGCTGTTTTGAGAATTATAGCTCTGTAATAGAGTCTTAAGTTTGGAATTGAAATTCCTTCAGCGCTGTTCTTTCTGCTAAGAAGTGTTTTTGCTATACGGGGTCTTTTATTATTCCATATGAAATTTTGAATTGCCTCTTCTATGTCTTTAAAGAATGACATTGGGATGTTGATGGGTATTACATTGAATTTGTAGATAGCCCTTGGCAAGATTGTCATTTTCACAATGTTGATTCTTCCAATCCAGGAGCATGGGAGGTTTTTCCATTTCCTTAGTTCTGCTTTAATTTCCTTTTTTATCGTTTTAAGGTTTTCATCTAAACGGTCCTTTACATTCTTAGTTAAGCTAATTGCTAGGTACTTTATTTTCTTTGAGGCTATTGTGAAAGGATTTTCTTTCCTGATTATTGCCTCGTTCCTCTCAGTGTTGGCGTAAAGTAAGGCAGCTGATTTGTGAGTGTTGATTTTATGGCCTGCTAACCTTCCAAAGCTTTGAATCAGCTCAAGGAGCTTGGGAGTAGAGTCTATAGGATTCTTTAAATACAGAATCATGTCATCTGCAAAGAGGGATAGTCTTATTTCCTCTTTCCCTACTTGGATCCACTTTATGCTTGCTTCTTGCCTTATTGCACTGTCTAGGAATTCTACTACTATGTTAAAAAGGAGTGGAGAGAGTGGGCATCCTTGTCCCGTTCCTGATTTTAGAGGGAATGGCTTTAGATTTTCACCATTAAGTATAATACTAGCAGTGGGTTTCTCATACACAGCCTTTATTACATTGAGAAATGTTCCATGGATTCCTAGTTTCTCCACATCTTTTAACATAAAGGGGTTTTGGATCTTGTCAAATGACTTTTCCGCATCTATTGAGACAATCATGTGATTTTATCCCTGCTCCTGTTGATGTGTTGAATTATATTAATTGATTTGTGTATGTTCAACCAGCTTTGCCTCCCTGTGATGAATCCAGTTTGATCATAGTGTATAATTTTTTGATGAGTTGTTGTAGACGGTTGGCCAGTATTTTGTTGAGAAGTTTTGCATCGATGTTCATCAAAGAAATGGGTCTATAGATCTCTTTCTTTGATGAATCTCTGTCTGGTTTGGGGATGAGGGATATGCTGGCTTCACAGAATCAGTTTGGTAAAGGACCTTCATTTTCAATTTCGTTGAAGAGCTTGAGGAGTATTGGTGTGAGCTCTGCTTTGAAGACCTTATAGAATTCAGCTGTGAACCCATCTGGCCCTGGGCTCTTTTTAAGTGGAAGTTGTGTAATTTCCATTTCTACTTCAAAGCTTGAAATAGGTCTGTTGAGTTGGGTTAGCCCTTCTTGGTTCAGTGTGTGTATGTTAATATTGTCTAGGAATTCATCCATTTCTTCTAGATTCTCAAATTTGTTGGCGTAAAGGTTTGAGAAGTATTCCCTCATGTTATTCTGGATCTTGGTAATTTCTGTCGTGATATTACCATTTTCATCTGCGATTTTGTTTATTTCGATATGCTCTCTTCTTTTTTTGGTAAGATTTGCTAAGGGCTTGTCAATTTTGTTAATTCTTTCAAGAACCAACTCCTTGTTTTGTTGATTCTTTCTATAGTTTTTTTATTCCAAATCATTTAATTCTGCTTTGATTTTAATAATTTGCTTTCTCCTAATGGGTTTAGGGTTGGTTTTTTGATCTTTTTCCAGGAGGTTAAGGTGAGACATTAACTAGTTGGTTTGCCATTTTTCCAACTTGCTGTTGTAGGCACTCTGCGCTATAAATTTTCCTCTGAGTACTGCCTTTGTTGTGTCCCT
Source organism: Megascapheus bottae (assembly GCA_024803745.1). Taxonomy (NCBI): domain Eukaryota; kingdom Metazoa; phylum Chordata; class Mammalia; order Rodentia; family Geomyidae; genus Megascapheus; species Megascapheus bottae. The sequence goes on along the minus strand of JANJXV010000371.1, from coordinate 637,234 downwards.
AAGGAGTTGATATTTGTGTGCTCCTTATTGTTAAATTTCATAAACAGTTGGATATCTGTTCTGATCTCTTCGATTACCCATTGTTTTTGATTCAACAATGTGTGGTTCAGTCTCCATGAGTTACAGGGTTTTCTTTGGTGGAGATGTGTGTTCAGCTCCAATTTGATGCCTTTATGGTCTGAGAGTGTGCATGGAATAATTTCAGTGTTTCTGAATCTGTTCAGGTTTGCTTTATGGCCTAAGATGTGGTCTATTTTGGAAAATGTTCCAGGTGCTGCTGAGAAAAACGTATATTGTGGTGTTACTGGGTGGAATATTCTGCAGATGTCTGTTAGATCTAGTTGGTCTATATAGTTGTTCAGTTCTAAGGTTTCTCTGTTGAGTTTTTGCCTTGTTGATCTGTCCATAGGTGAGAGTGGTGTGTTAAACTCACCAACAATCACTGTGTTTCGATCTATGTATGGTTTCAGTGTAAGTAAAGTTTGCTTGATGAAGTTTGGAGCTCCGGGATTGGGTGTGTAAATATTTAGGATTGTTATGTCTTCTGGGAGGAAAGATCCCTTTAGTAGTATGTAGTAACCTTCTTTGTCTTTTCTTACTAATTTTAGTTTGAAGTCTATTGTATCTGATATGAGGATGGCAACTCTAGCCTGTTTATGGGGGCAGTTAGCTTGATAGAGTTTATTCCAACCTCTCACTTTCAAAAGATGATTGTTTTTGGGTAAGATGTGTCCCTCGTAGTCAGCAGAACGATGGCTCTTGCTTTTTGATCCAACTAGACAACCTATGCCGTTTAATTGGAGCGTTAAGTCCATTGATATTGAGAGTTAGGATTGAGAGATATTTATTAGTTCCTACCTTTTTTAAAAGCTTTTAGTAGGGCCTGTGTCTTGACAGTTCTTGTGGTCCTTAGATGGCATGCTGTTTAGGTGCCATTTCTTTCCCTATATTGCATTTATTTTGGTTTTCTATGTATAGAGCATCTTTGAGAATTCTCTGTAGTGTTGGTTTTGTTTCGACATATTGTTGCAGCTTTTCCCTGGAATGGAATGTTTTTATTTTTCCCTCAGTTATGAATGAGAGCTTAGCTGGCTACAGTATTCTTGGTTGATAGTTATTTGATATAAGGGCATGACATATATGCTTCCAGTCACTTCGTGCTTGCATGGTCTCTGCTGAGAAATCTGGGGTTATTCTGATTGGTTTGCCTTCGTAGGTTACTGATCCCTTTTCCCTGGCTGCCTTTAGGATCTTTCCTTTCGTTTCTATTGATCCAGTTCGGATCACAATGTGGCGGTGGGATGTTCTTTTCTGGTCAGGTCTGTTTGTGGTTCTAAAAGCTTCTCGTATCTGGATGGGCCTGCCCTTCTGGATATTTGGGAAATTCTCTGAGATGATTCCCTGAAGTATATTTCCAATACCATTGACCTCTTTCTCCACGCCCTCCTCAGTACCAACTAGCCTTAAATGAGGCTTCCTAATTGTATCTTGGACCTCCTGAAGCGCTCTCTCATATTTCCTAGATTTGGATTGACTCATTTTCTGTTCTTTATAATACCTAAATTATCTTCAGCCACGGAAATTCTCTCCTCTGCAATGTCTAACCTGCTATCAAAGCTATCTACTTTATTTTTCATCTCCCTTGCTTCTAATTGCTCACTTTTGATGCCTTGCATCCCTTGTTTTAGATCATGTATGGATTTCTTTATCTCCTTGATTTCCTTTTGAGTGGTTAGCTCAGTAGCTTTATTTTCTTTGGACATTTGCTGGAGTTTGGTCACGTTTTTATTTGTGGATTCTTTGAATTCATCCATCTTTCTTTGAAAAACCTTTATTATGGCCTCCTTTATGGCTTCTTCTTTTTCACTTATCACCTTGTTTTTGCTTTACTCTTGTTCAGGTATGGCTTCCTCCATTATCTCTTTCTTTATATTTTCACATTTTTCATTAATGATGTTTATCAATTGCATTTGTGTAGCACTTGGAAGACTCTCCTCTAGGTTTGCCAGTGACTGTTCCATTGTCTGTTTATATTGGGTGGGGGATGTTGTTTCTTGATTTGACATTTTTCTTGAGTTTCTTGTTCTGCCCATTTGAAAATGGGAGCAAGATTACTACTAAATACGATTATAGTTTTTCAGATATAACCAACCTAGACCTCTGTAGCTGGCAGACACTAGATGTTCACAAGTTTTGATTGGTATTATCACTCTTTCTTTTTGTGCACTTACAGACCAGCCTAATACAACCACTGATAAGCGATTTATACCCAAAACAATAAGCCTCTCAATCCAATCTCTATTGTCTTGAAGTCCCTCTGAGCCTAGAGAACAATTAAGCACCTACATATACAATATTGCTCAACAGCCATCAAGTGTAGATCCGTGCAGTATAAGGGTTGAAAGACGAGCAGAGGTCCAGAGATAGAAAAAAAGAATGAGAGAGGTCAGGGGAGGTGCAAGAGGATTAATGTAGGAGTGTAAGAATATTGTAGTAATGAAGAAAAGTTATAGCATAAGGATAACTGACATAAGTTGGTAAGTAGGTAGCATATTTGAGTACAAAGTTTGGAAAGTATTAGAATAAAACTTATGTGTTGCTGCACGACTAGCTCTTAGCCCAACCAGTGGCCTCACAGTGGACCATGGGATGGATCTGTTTTTCTTGTCTACGTTGAGGGAAAGGGGTATTTCACAAGATGCAGTAGCGAAGATTTCAGAAGCAAATGCTGTGAGTGAATTAGCTCGTAAAAAGCATTTTTATTTTCTTTTATCTTTCTGCCAGTCTTGGGGCTTGAATTCAGGGCCTGAGCACTGTCCTCGGGTTTTTTCAAGTCTAGCCCTCTGCCACTTGAGCCACAGTGCCACATCTAGATTTTCTATCTATGTGGTACTGAGCAATCAAACCCAGATCTTCATGGATGCTAGGCAAGCACTCTACCACTATGCCAAACTCTCAACCCTGACATAGTAATTATAAAGTCATCATCATCATCATCATATCCAAATATCCTTTCTCCTACAAAGAATGAACACTTAACTGTGTCTAATGCTTTTTTTTTAATTTCACTAATTCTTCTGTGTTTTTCCCTCTTGCACTTTTTACACATGACAGCAAAGCTAATCATCAGGAAAAAATTGATTAGGATACAGAAACCTAATAATATCCTAGTAGATTGACGTCAAAAATATGTGCAAGATGCCCTGTGTGTTTGACCTAGTGGTAGAGTCCTTGGCTACCAAGCAGTAAGCCTCAGGTTTGATTCCTCATTACCACATACATAGAAAACGCTGCAAGTGGTGCTGTGGCTCGGTGGGACAGCTAAAGCCTAAAGAAAGCCCAAGAACAATGTTCACACTCTGAGGTCAAGTCCCAAGACTAGCAAAAACAAAAAAAATTTGACAAGGCGCAAAATGCAGGCAGAGAAGGCACTGTGAAGCAAATGTTTTGTAAAGGATGAGGGCAATATTGACCCTTAAGTTTGGATCTTACCTAAGAAAGGCTCCTTGAGCCTGAGACCAGACTGGTAGTTGGGCCTAGTGGAAGACATTGGGATTGGACAAATAAGGTGTGCTGTATACTACATCCACATGTATATTGTGAGACTGGAGGAGAGATTCAGCCTCCAGTATGTCTTTGGTGAGGTCTTTTGTGAGCAAGGATCTTTGGTCATTGGGCCCTGAAAGATGACCCTGCCTCCCTCACAATGGAACAGAATATGGAACCCTGGTAACCAAGCCACTGTAACTAACAACCAGCTCAACCCAGCTCACTTGGCCTGTGGCTCAGGAGGAAGAAAGATGTTGCTGTGCTGTTGCCAAAGGTCAGGAAACTCGAGTCTCAGGCATGGAAGTTGTGGATGTCTTACTCGAAGATGTATATGCTAGATCATTGCCAAGCCACAAATCCAGTATAACAGAACTTTCTCTAAGAAGAAGGCCAGGAAAATCCAGGGCAACCAGATGAGGTAAATTTCTAAGGAGAAATGTATTTGACCCCATCATCCTCCCCACACACTACAACTTTCTTTTTTTTCATTTTTTTATTGTAATTAGTAAAAGGGTTAGATGATATTTGCCAGATAGAAGGTGCATTAATTCACATACATTGATACCCTTTCACATGTCTTGGTACCCATTTCCCTCCAACCCCACACCCCCCACCCGTCTTGGTTTTCCCCCCTTCCCTATCAAATTTCAAATATCCAAATACAAATAAATTCAATATATCAGATAACAAAGTGAGATACTATACCATTAGGGGATAACCAAGGGACAGCAAGCGAGATGAGAGACAACATAGTACATTAAGGACAACAATCATTCATTATATGGCTTTTGTGTCAATATCCTGGAGGTCCTTTCAATTAGCTTCACATTATATGGCCTTATATATGGCCTTTTGCTCTATCGACAATCTCTGCTAGTAGAGCCCAAGGTTTCTACTGATTATGACGAATCAGGGAAACCACTGAGCCTAAGTTCCTTTGAGTCTGGCTTACTTCACTTAATATGATTTGTTCTAAGTCTTTCCATTTCCTAACAAATGGGGCGATGTCATTCTTTCTGACAGCAGGTTAGAATTCCATAGTGTACAAATACCACAATTTGTTGATCCACTCATCAACTGAGGGACATCTGGGTTGGTTCCATATCTTTGCTATGGTGAATAGTGCTGCAATGAACATTGTTGTGCTAGTGGGTTAATATGCCCTTGTTTCTGGATTGTTGGGTAAATGCCAAGTAGTGGAATTGCTGGGTCATAGGGGAGTTCTATGTTTAGCCTTTTGAGGCACTGCCACACTGCTTTCCATAGTGGTTGAACGAGTTTGCACTCCCAACAACAGTGTAGTAATGATCCCTCCTGGCCACATCCCCTCCAGCATCTGTTATCATTCGTTTTCCTGATCCTGGCCATTCTAACTGGAGTTAGGTGGAATCTTAGACTTGTTTTCATTTGCATTTCTTTTATGACCAGAGATGTTGAGTATTTCTTCATGTGTCTATAGGCCATTTTTGTTTCTTCTTCAGAGAAGACTCTCTTTAAGTCTTTGGCCCATTTTTAATGGGATGGGTGTTACTTTGGAGGTTAGTTTTGGAGTGATTCAATTTTTTGAGTTGTTGATATATTTTAGATATGAGGCCTTGGTCCGTTGTTTGGTTGGTGAAGATCTTCTCCCACTCTGTAGGCTTCCTGATTAGTTTACTAGCTATATCCGTTGCCATACAAAAGCTCTGCAGTTTAATGCAGTCCCACTTATCCAGCCTTTCTCTGATTTGTTGTGATTCTTGGTCCTTATTAAGAAAGTTTCGACCTGTGCCAAGGAGGCCTAGTGTATCTCCTATTCCTTCCTGTAAACTTTTCAGTGTGTCAGCTTTTACCTCCACGTCTTTGATCCATTTGGAGTTAATTCTAGTGCAAGGTGACAAAGAAGAATCCAACTTTATTTTTCTGCAGGTGTTTAACCAGTTCTGCCAGCACAACTTGTTGAAGAGGCTATCTTTCTGCCATTCTATTTTTTTGGCTCCCTGGTCAAAGATTAGGTGGCCATAGGTCTGTGGTTTAATATCTGGGTCCGCAGTTCTACTCCATTGGACTTCAGGCCTGTTCTTGTGCCAGTACCAAGCTGTTTTGAGAATTATAGCTCTGTAATAGAGTCTTAAGTTTGGAATTGAAATTCCTTCAGCGCTGTTCTTTCTGCTAAGAAGTGTTTTTGCTATACGGGGTCTTTTATTATTCCATATGAAATTTGAATTGCCTCTTCTATGTCTTTAAAGAATGACATTGGGATGTTGATGGGTATTACATTGAATTTGTAGATAGCCCTTGGCAAGATTGTCATTTTCACAATGTTGATTCTTCCAATCCAGGAGCATGGGAGGTTTTTCCATTTCCTTAGTTCTGCTTTAATTTCCTTTTTTATCGTTTTAAAGTTTTCAACTAAACGGTCCTTTACATTCTTAGTTAAGCTAATTGCTAGGTACTTTATTTTCTTTGAGGCTATTGTGAAAGGATTTTCTTTCCTGATTATTGCCTCGTTCCTCTCAGTGTTGGCGTAAAGTAAGGCAGCTGATTTGTGAGGGTTGATTTTATGGCCTGCTACCCTTCCAAAGCTTTGAATCAGCTCAAGGAGCTTGGGAGTAGAGTCTATAGGATTCTTTAAATACAGAATCATGTCATCTGCAAAGAGGGATAGTGTTATTTCCTCTTTCCCTACTTGGATCCACTTTATGATTGCTTCTTGCCTTATTGCACTGTCTAGGAATTCTACTACTATGTTAAAAAGGAGTGGAGAGAGTGGGCATCCTTGTCCCGTTCCTGATTTTAGAGGGAATGGCTTTAGATTTTCACCATTAAGTATAATACTAGCAGTGGGTTTCTCATACACAGCCTTTATTACATTGAGAAATGTTCCATGGATTCCTAGTTTCTTCACATCTTTTAACATAAAGGGGTTTTGGATCTTGTCAAATGCCTTTTCCGCATCTTTGAGACAATCATGTGATTTTATCCCTGCTCCTGTTGATGTGTTGAATTATATTAATTGATTTGTGTATGTTGAACCAGCTTTGCCTCCCTGTGATGAATCCAGTTTGATCATAGTGTACATTTTTTTGATGAGTTGTTGTAGACGGTTGGCCAGTATTTTGTTGAGAAGTTTTGCATCGAGGTTCATCAAAGAAATGGGTCTATAGATCTCTTTCTTTGATGAATCTCTGTCTGGTTTGGGGATGAGGGATATGCTGGCTTCACAGAATCAGTTTGGTAAAGAACCTTCATTTTCAATTTCGTTGAAGAGCTTGAGGAGTATTGGTGTGAGCTCTGCTTTGAAGACCTTATAGAATTCAGCTGTGAATCCATCTGGCCCTGGGCTCTTTTTAAGTGGAAGTTGTCTAATTTCCATTTCTATTTCAGAGCTTGAAATAGGCCTGTTGAGTTGGGTTAGCTCTTCTTGGTTCAGTGTGTGTATGTTAATATTGTCTAGGAATTCATCCATTTCTTCTAGATTCTCAAATTTGTTGGCGTAAAGGTTTGAGAAGTATTCCCTCATGATATTCTGGATCTTGGTAATTTCTGTCTTGATATTACCATTTTCATCTGCGATTTTGTTTATTTCGATATGCTCTCTTCTTTTTTTGGTAAGATTTGCTAAGGGCTTGTCAATTTTGTTAATTCTTTCAAGAACCAACTCCTTGTTTTGTTGATTCTTTCTATAGTTTTTTTTTATTCCAAATCATTTAATTCTGCTTTGATTTAAATAATTTGCTTTCTCCTAATGGGTTTAGGGTTGGTTTGTTGCTCTTTTTCCAGGAGGTTAAGGTGAGACATTAACTAGTTGGTTTGCCATTTTTCCAACTTGCTGTTGTAGGCACTCCACGCTATAAATTTTCCTCTGAGTTCTGCCTTTGTTGTGTCCCTAAGGAGTTGATATTTGTGTGCTCCTTATTGTTAAATTTCATAAACAGTTGGATATCTGTTCTGATCTCTTCGATTACCCATTGTTTTTGATTCAACAATGTGTGGTTCAGTCTCCATGAGTTACAGGGTTTTCTTTGGTGGAGATGTGTGTTCAGCTCCAATTTGATGCCTTTATGGTCTGAGAGTGTGCATGGAATAATTTCAGTGTTTCTGAATCTGTCCAGGTTTGCTTTATGGCCTAAGATGTGGTCTATTTTGGAAAATGTTCCAGGTGCTGCTGAGAAAAACGTATATTGTGGTGTTACTGGGTGGAATATTCTGCAGATGTCTGTTAGATCTAGTTGGTCTATATAGTTGTTCAGTTCTAAGGTTTCTCTGTTGAGTTTTTGCCTTGTTGATCTGTCCATAGGTGAGAGTGGTGTGTTAAACTCACCAACAATCACTGTATTTCGATCTATGTATGGTTTCAGTGTAAGTCAAGTTTGCTTGATGAAGTTTGGAGCTCCGGGATTGGGTGTGTAAATATTTAGGATTGTTATGTCTTCCGGGAGGAAAGATCCCTTTAGTAGTATGTAGTAACCTTCTTTGTCTTTTCTTACTAATTTTAGTTTGAAGTCTATTGTATCTGATATGAGGATGGCAACTCTAGCCTGTTTATGGGGGCAGTTAGCTTGATAGAGTTTATTCCAACCTCTCACTTTCAAAAGATGATTGTTTTTGGGTAAGATGTGTCTCTCGAAGTCAGCAGAACGATGGCTCTTGCTTTTTGATCCAACTAGACAACCTATGCCGTTTAATTGGAGAGTTAAGTCCATTGATATTGAGAGTTAGGATTGAGAGTTATTTATTAGTTCCTACCATTTTTAAAAGCTTTTAGTAGGGCCTGTGTCTTGACAGTTCTTGTGGTCCTTAGATGGTATGCTGTTTAGGTGCCATTTCTTTCCCTATATTGCATGTATTTTGGTTTTCTATGTATAGAGCATCTTTGAGAATTCTCTGTAGTGTTGGTTTTGTTTCGACATATTGTTGCAGCTTTTCCCTGGAATGGAATATTTTTATTTTTCCCTCAGTTATGAATGAGAGCTGAGCTGGCTACAGTATTCTTGGTTGGTAGTTATTTGATATAAGGGCATGACATATATGCTTCCAGTCACTTCGTGCTTGCATGGTCTCTGCTGAGAAATCTGGGGTTATTCTGATTGGTTTGCCTTTGTAGGTTACTGATCCCTTTTCCCTGGCTGCCTTTAGGATCTTTCCTTTCGTTTCTATTGATCCAGTTCGGATCACAATGTGGCGGTGGGATGTTCTTTTCTGGTCAGGTCTGTTTGGGGTTCTAAAAGCTTCTCGTATCTGGATGGGCCTGCCCTTCTGGATATTTGGGAAATTCTCTGAGATGATTCCCTGAAGTATATTTCCAATACCATTGACCTCTTTCTCCACGCCCTCCTCAGTACCATCTAGCCTTAAATTAGGCTTCCTAATTGTATCTTGGACCTCCTGAAGCGCTCTCTCATATTTCCTAGATTTGGATTGACTCATTTTCTGTTCTTTATAATACCTAAATTATCTTCAGCCACGGAAATTCTCTCCTCTGCAATGTCTAACCTGCTATCAAAGCTATCTACTTTATTTTTCATCTCCCTTGCTTCTAATTGCTCACTTTTGATGCCTTGCATCCCTTGTTTTAGATCATGTATGGATTTCTTTATCTCCTTGATTTCCTTTTGAGTGGTTAGCTCAGTAGCTTTATTTTCTTTGGACATTTGCTGGAGTTTGGTCACGTTTTTATTTGTGGATTCTTTGAATTCATCCATCTTTCTTTGAAAAACCTTTATTATGGGCTCCTTTATGGCTTCTTCTTTTTCACTTATCACCTTGTTTTTGCTTTCCTCTTGTTCAGGTATGGCTTCCTCCATTATCTCTTTCTTTATATTTTCACATTTTTCATTAATGATGTTTATCAATTGCATTTGTGTAGCAATTGGAAGACTCTCCTCTAGGTTTGCCAGTGACTGTTCCATTGTCTGTTTACATTGGGTGGGGGATGTTGTTTCTTGATTTGACATTTTTCTTGAGTTTCTTGTTCTGCCCATTTGAAAATGGGAGCAAGATTACTACTAAATACGATTATAGTTTTTCAGATATAACCAACCTAGACCTCTGTCGCTGGCAGACACTAGATGGTCACAAGTTTTGATTGGTATTATCACTCTTTCTTTTTGTGCACTTACAGACCAGCCTAATACAACCACTGATAAGCGATTTATACCCAAATCAATAAGCCTCTCAATCCAATCTCTATTGTCTTGAAGTCCCTCTGAGCCTAGAGAATAATTAACCACCTACATATACAATATTGCTCAACAGCCATCAAGTGTAGATTCGTGCAGTATAAGAGTTGAAAGACGAGCAGAGGTCCAGAGATAGAAAAAAAGAATGAGAGAGGTCAGGGGAGGTGCAAGAGGATTAACGTAGGAGTGTAAGAATATTGTAGTAATGAAGAAAAGTTATAGCATAAGGATAACTGACATAAGTTGGTAAGTAGGTAGCATATTTGAGTACAAAGTTTGGAAAGTATTAGAATAAAACTTATGTGTTGCTGCACGACTAGCTCTTAGCCCAACCAGTGGCCTCACAGTGGACCATGGGATGGATCTGTTTTTCTTGTCTACGTTGAGGGAAAGGGGTATTTCACAAGATGCAGAAGCGAAGATTTCAGAAGCAAATGCTGTGAGTGAATTAGCTCGTAAAAAGCATTTTTATTTTCTTTTATCTTTCTGCCAGTCTTGGGGCTTGAATTCAGGGCCTGAACACTGTCCTCGGGTTTTCTCATGTCTAGCCCGCTGCCACTTGAGCCACAGTGCCACATAAAGATTTTCTATCTATGTGGTACTGAGCAATCAAACCCAGATCTTCATGGATGCTAGGCAAGCACTCTACCACTATGCCAAACTCTCAACCCTGACATAGTAATTATAAAGTCTTCATCATCATCATCATATCCAAATATCCTTTCTCCTACAAAGAATGAACACTTTACTGTGTCTAATGCTTTTTTTTAATTTCACTAATTCTTCTGTGTTTTTCCCTCTTGCATTTTTTACACATGACAGCAAAGCTAATCATCAGGAAAAAATTGATTAGGATACAGAAATCTAATAATATCCTAGTAGATTGACGTCAAAAATATGTGCAAGATGCCCTGTGTGTTTGACCTAGTGGGAGAGTCCTTGGCTACCAAGCAGTAAGCCTCAGGTTTGATTGCTCATTACCACATCCATAGAAAACGCTGCAAGTTGTGCTGTGGCTCGGTGGGACAGCTAAAGCCTAAAGAAAGCCCAAGAATAATGTTCACACTCTGAGGTCAAGTCCCAAGACTAGCAAAAACAAAAAAAATTCGACAAGGGGCAAAATGCAGGCAGAGAAGGCACTGTGTAGCAAATGTTTTGTAAAGGATGAGGGCAATATTGACCCTTAAGTTTGGATCTTACCTAAGAAAGGCTCCTTGAGCCTGAGACCAGACTGGTAGTTGGGCCTAGTGGAAGACATTGGGATTGGACAAATAAGGTGTGCTGTATACTACATCCACATGTATATTGTGAGACTGGAGGAGAGATTCAGCCTCCAGTATGTCTTTGGTGAGGTCTTTTGTGAGCAAGGATCTTTGGTCATTGGGCCCTGAAAGGTGACCCTGCCTCCCTCACAATGGAACAGAATATGGAACCCTGGTAACCAAGCCACTGTAACTAACAACCAGCTCAAGCCAGCTCACTTGGCCTGTGGCTCAGGAGGAAGAAAGATGTTGCTGTGCTGTTGCCAAAGGTCAGGAAACTCGAGTCTCAGGCATGGAAGTTGTGGATGTCTTACTCGAAGATGTACATGCTAGATCATTGCCAAGCCACAAATCCAGTATAACAGAACTTTCTCTAAGAAGAAGGCCAGGAAAATCCAGGGCAACCAGATGAGGTAAATTTCTAAGAAGAAATGTATTTGACCCCATCATCCTCCCCACACACTACAACTTTCTTTTTTTTCATTTTTTTATTGTAATTAGTAAAAGGGTTAGATGATATTTGCCAGATAGAAGGTGCATTAATTCACATACATTGATACCCTTTCACATGTCTTGGTACCCATTTCCCTCCAACCCCACACCCCCCACCCGTCTTGGTTTTCCCCCCTTCCCTATCAAATTTCAAATATCCAAATACAAATAAATTCAATATATCAGATAACAAAGTGAGATACTATACCAATATGGGATAACCAAGGGACAGCAAGCGAGATGAGAGACAACATAGTACATTAAGGACAACAATCATTCATTATATGGCTTTTGTGTCAATATCCTGGAGGTCCTTTCAATTAGCTTCACATTATATGGCCTTATATATGGCCTTTTGCTCTATTCACAATCTCTGCTAGTAGAGCCCAAGGTTTCTACTGATTATGATGAATGAGGGAAACCACTGAGCCTAAGTTCCTTTGAGTCTGGCTTACTTCACTTAATATGACTTGTTCTACGTCTTTCCATTTCCTAACAAATGGGGCGATGTCATTCTTTCTGACAGCAGCATAGAATTCCATTGTGTACAAATACCACAACTTGTTGATCCACTCATCAACTGAGGGACATCTGGGTTGGTTCCATATCTTTGCTATGGTGAATAGTGCTGCAATGAACATTGTTGTGCTAGTGGGTTTAGTATGCCCTTGTTTCTGGATTGTTGGGTAAATGCCAAGTACTGGAATTGCTGGGTCATAGGGGAGTTGTATGTTTAGCGTTTTGAGGCACTGCCGCACTGCTTTCCATAGTGGTTGAACGAGTTTGCACTCCCACCAACAGTGTAGTAGTGATCCCTCCTGACCACATCCCCTCCAGCATCTGTTGTCATTCGTTTTCCTGATCCTGGCCATTCTAACTGGAGTTAGGTGGAATCTTAGACTTGTTTTGATTAGCATTTCTTTTATGACCAGAGATGTTGAGCATTTCTTCATGTGTCTATAGGCCATTTTTGTTTCTTCTTCAGAGAAGACTCTCTTTAAGTCTTTGGCCCATTTTGTAATGGGATGGGTGTTACTTTGGAGGTTAGTTTTGGAGTGATTCAATTTTTTGAGTTGTTGATATATTTTAGATATGAGGCCTTGTTCCGTTGTTTGAGTGGTGAAGATCTTCTCCCACTCTGTAGGCTTCCTGATTAGTTTACTAGCTATATCCGTTGCCATACAAAAGCTCTGCAGTTTAATACAGTCCCACTTATCCAGCCTTTCTCTGATTTGTTGTGATTCTTGGTCCTTATTAAGAAAGTTTCGACCTGTACCAAGGAGGCCTAGTGTATCTCCTATTCCTTCCTGTAAACTTTTCAGTGTGTCAGCTTTTACCTCCACGTCTTTGATCCATTTGGAGTTAATTCTAGTGCAAGGGGACAAAGAAGGATCCAACTTTAGATTTCTGCAGGTGTTTAACCAGTTCTGCCAGCACAACTTGTTGAAGAGGCTATCTTTCTTCCATTCTATTTTTTTAGCCCCCTGGTCAAAGATTAGGTGGCCATAGGTCTGTGGTTTAATATCTGGGTCCGCAGTTCTACTCCATTGGACTTCAGGCCTGTTCTTGTGCCAGTACCAAGCTGTTTTGAGAATTATAGCTCTGTAATAGAGCCTTAAGTTTGGAATTGAAATTCCTCCAGCGCTGTTCTTTCTGCTAAGAAGTGTTTTTGCTATACGGGGTCTTTTATTATTCCATATGAAATTTTGAATTGCCTCTTCTATGTCTTTAAAGAATGACATTGGGATGTTGATGGGTATTACATTGAATTTGTAGATAGCCCTTGGCAAGATTGTCATTTTCACAATGTTGATTCTTCCAATCCAGGAGCATGGGAGGTTTTTCCATTTCCTTAGTTCTGCTTTAATTTCCTTTTGTAGGGTTTTAAAGTTTTCATCTAAACGGTCCTTTACATTCTTAGTTAAGCTAATTGCTAGGTACTTTATTTTCTTTGAGGCTATTGTGAAAGGATTTTCTTTCCTGATTATTGCCTCGTTCCTCTCAGTGTTGGCGTAAAGTAAGGCAGTTGATTTGTGAGGGTTGATTTTATGGCCTGCTACCCTTCCAAAGCTTTGAATCAGCTCAAGGAGCTTGGGAGTAGAGTCTATAGGATTCTTTAAATACAGAATCATGTCATCTGCAAAGAGGGATAGTTTTATTTCCTCTTTCCCTACTTGGATCCCCTTTATGCTTGCTTCTTGCCTTATTGCACTGCCTAGGAATTCTAGTACTATGTTAAAAAGGAGTGGAGAGAGTGGGCATCCTTGTCTCGTTCCTAATTTTAGAGGGAATGGCTTTAGATTTTCACCATTAAGTATAATACTAGCAGTGGGTTTCTCATACACAGCCTTTATTACATTGAGAAATGTTCCATGGATTCCTAGTTTCTTCACATCTTTTAACATAAAGGGGTTTTGGATCTTGTCAAATGCCTTTTCCTCATCATTGAGACAATCATGTGATTTTATCCCTGCTCCTGTTGATGTGTTGAATTATATTAATTGATTTGTGTATGTTGAACCAGCTTTGCCTCCCTATGATGAATCCAGTTTGATCATAGTGTACATTTTTTTGATGAGTTGTTGTAGACGGTTGGCCAGTATTTTGTTGAGAAGTTTTGCATCGAGGTTCATCAAAGAAATGGGTCTATAGATCTCTTTCTTTGATGAATCTCTGTCTGGTTTGGGGATGAGGGATATGCTGGCTTCACAGAATCAGTTTGTTAAAGGACCTTCATTTTCAATTTCGTTGAAGAGCTTGAGGAGTATTGGTGTGAGCTCTGCTTTGAAGACCTTATAGAATTCAGCTGTGAATCCATCTGGCCCTGGGCTCTTTTTAAGTGGAAGTTGTCTAATTTCCATTTCTATTTCAGAGCTTGAAATAGGTCTGTTGAGTTGGGTTAGCCCTTCTTGGTTCAGTGTGGGTATGTTAATATTGTCTAGGAATTCATCCATTTCTTCTAGATTCTCAAATTTGTTGGCGTAAAGGTTTGAGAAGTATTCCCTCATGTTATTCTGGATCTTGGTAATTTCTGTCGTGATATTACCATTTTCATCTGCGATTTTGTTTATTTCGATATGCTCTCTTCTTTTTTTGGTAAGATTTGCTAAGGGCTTGTCAATTTTGTTAATTCTTTCAAAGAACCAACTCCTTGTTTTGTTGATTCTTTCTATAGATTTTTTTTATTCCAAATCATTTAATTCTGCTTTGATTTTAATAATTTGCTTTCTCCTAATGGGTTTAGGGTTGGTTTGTTGCTCTTTTTCCAGGAGGTTAAGGTGAGACATTAACTAGTTGGTTTGCCATTTTTCCAACTTGCTGTTGTAGGCACTCAGCGCTATAAATTTTCCTCTGAGTACTGCCTTTGTTGTGTCCCTAAGGAGTTGATATTTGTGTGCTCCTTATTGTTAAATTTCATAAACAGTTGGATATCTGTTCTGATCTCTTCGATTACCCATTGATTTTGATTCAACAATGTGTTGTTCAGTCTCCATGAGTTACAGGGTTTTCTTTGGTGGAGATTTGTGTTCAGCTCCAATTTGATGCCTTTATGGTCTGAGAGTGTGCATGGAATAATTTCAGTGTTTCTGAATCTGTCCAGGTTTGCTTTATGGCCTAAGATGTGGTCTATTTTGGAAAATGTTCCATGTGCTGCTGAGAAAAACGTATATTGTGGTGTTACTGGGTGGAATATTCTGCAGATGTCTGTTAGATCTACTTGGTCTATATAGTTGTTCAGTTCTAAGGTTTCTCTTTTGAGTTTTTGCCTTGATGATCTGTCCATAGGTGAGAGTGGTGTGTTAAACTCACCAACAACCACTGTATTTCGATCTATGTATGGTTTCAGTGTAAGTAAAGTTTGCTTGATGAAGTTTGGAGTTCCGGGATTGGGTGTGTAAATATTTAGGATCGTTATGTCTTCCGGGAGGAAAGATCCCTTTAGTAGTATGTAGTAACCTTCTTTGTCTTTTCTTACTAATTTTAGTTTGAAGTCTATTTTATCTGATAGGAGGATGGCAACTCTAGCCTGTTTATGGGGGCAGTTAGCTTGATAGAGTTTATTCCAACCTCTCACTTTCAAAAGATGATTGTTTTTGGGTAAGATGTGTCTCTTGAAGACAGCAGAACGATGGCTCTTGCTTTTTGATCCAACTAGACAACCTATGCCGTTTAATTGGAGAGTTAAGTCCATTGATATTGAGAGTTAGGATTGAGAGATATTTATTAGTTCCTACCTTTTTTAAAAGCTTTTAGTAGGGCCTGTGTCTTGACAGTTCTTGTGGTCCTTAGATGGTATGCTGTTTAGGTGCCTTTTCTTTCCCTATATTGCATTTATTTTGGTTTTCTATGTATAGAGCATCTTTGAGAATTCTCTGTAGTGTTGGTTTTGTTTCGACATATTGTTGCAGCTTTTCCCTGGAATGGAATGTTTTTATTGTTCCCTCAGTTACGAATGAGAGCTTAGCTGGCTAAAGTATTCTTGGTTGGTAGTTATTTGATTTAAGGGCATGACATATATGCTTCCAGTCACTTCGTGCTTGCATGGTGTCTGCTGAGAAATCTGGGGTTATTCTGATTGGTTTGCTTTTGTAGGTTACTGATCCCTTTTCCCTGGCTGCCTTTAGGATCTTTCCTTTCGTTTCTATTGATCCAGTTCGGATCACAATGTGGCGGTGGGATGTTCTTTTCTGGTCAGGTCTGTTTGGGGTTCTAAAAGCTTCTCGTATCTGGATGGGCCTGCCCTTCTGGATATTTGGGAAATTCTCTGAGATGATTCCCTGAAGTATATTTCCAATACCATTGACCTCTTTCTCCACGCCCTCCTCAATACCAACTAGCCTTAAATTAGGCTTCCTAATTGTATCTTGGACCTCCTGAAGCGCTCTCTCATATTTCCTAGATTTGGATTGACTCATTTTCTGTTCTTTCTGTATAATACCTAAATTATCTTCAGCCACGGAAATTCTCTCCTCTGCATTGTCTAACCTGCTATCAAAGCTATCTACTTTATTTTTCATATCCCTTGCTTTTAATTGCTCACTTTTGATGCCTTGCATCTCTTGTTTTAGATCATGCATGGATTTCTTTATCTCCACGATTTCCTTTTGAGTGGTTAGCTCAGTAGCTTTATATTCTTTGGACATTTGCTGGACTTTGGTCACGTTTTTATATGTGGATTCTATGAATTCATCCATCTTTCTTTGAAAAACCTTTATTATGTCCTCCTTTATGGCTTCTTCTTTTTCACTTATCACCTTGTTTTTGCTTTCCTCTTGTTCAGGTATGGCTTCCTCCATTATCTCTTTCTTTATATTTTCACATTTTTCATTAATGATGTTTATCAATTGCATTTGTGTAGCACTTGGAAGACTCTCCTCTAGGTTTGCCAGTGACTGTTCCATTGTCTGTTTATATTGGGTGGGGGATGTTGTTTCTTGATTTGACATTTTTCTTGAGTTTCTTGTTCTGCCCATTTGAAAATGGGAGCAAGATTACTACTAAATACGATTATAGTTTTTCAGATATAACCAACCTAGACCTCTGTAGCTGGCAGACACTAGATGTTCACAAGTTTTGATTGGTATTATCACTCTTTCTTTTTGTGCACTTACAGACCAGTCTAATGCAACCACTGATAAGCGATTTATACCCAAAACAATAAGCCTCTCAATCCAATCTCTATTGTCTTTAAGTCCCTCTGAGCCTAGAGAATAATTAACCACCTACATATACAATATTGCTCAACAGCCATCAAGTGTAGATCCGTGCAGTATAAGGGTTGAAAGACGAGCAGAGGTCCAGAGATAGAAAAAAAGAATGAGAGAGGTCAGGGGAGGTGCAAGAGGATTAACGTAGGAGTGTAAGAATATTGTAGTAATGAAGAAAAGTTATAGCATAAGGATAACTGACATAAGTTGGTAAGTAGGTAGCATATTTGAGTACAAAGTTTGGAAAGTATTAGAATAAAACTTATGTGTTGCTGCACGACTAGCTCTTAGCCCAACCAGTGGCCTCACAGTGGACCATGGGATGGATCTGTTTTTCTTGTCTACGTTGAGGGAAAGGGGTATTTCACAAGATGCAGAAGCGAAGATTTCAGAAGCAAATGCTGTGAGTGAATTAGCTCGTAAAAAGCATTTTTATTTTCTTTTATCTTTCTGCCAGTCTTGGGGCTTGAATTCAGGGCCTGAGCACTGTCCTCGGGTTTTCTCAAGTCTAGCCCTCTGCCACTTGAGCCACAGTGCCACATCTAGATTTTCTATCTATGTGGTACTGAGCAATCAAACCCAGATCTTCATGGATGCTAGGCAAGCACTCTACCACTATGCCAAACTCTCAACCCTGACATAGTAATTATAAAGTCATCATCATCATCATCATATCCAAATATCCTTTCTCCTACAAAGAATGAACACATTACTGTGTCTAATGCTTTTTTTAATTTCACTAAATCTTCTGTGTTTTTCCCTCTTGCATTTTTTACACATGACAGCAAAGCTAATCATCAGGAAAAAATTGATTAGGATACAGAACCCTAATAATATCCTAGTAGATTGACGTCAAAAATATGTGCAAGATGCACTGTGTGTTTGACCTAGTGGGAGAGTCCTTGGCTACCAAGCAGTAAGCCTCAGGTTTGATTCCTCATTACCACATAAATAGAAAACGCTGCAAGTGGTGCTGTGGCTCGGTGGGACAGCTAAAGCCTAAAGAAAGCCCAAGAACAATGTTCACACTCTGAGGTCAAGTCCCAAGACTAGCAAAAACAAAAAAAAATTCGACAAGGGGCAAAATGCAGGCAGAGAAGGCACTGTGAAGCAAATGTTTTGTAAAGGATGAGGGCAATATTGACCCTTAAGTTTGGATCTTACCTAAGAAAGGCTCCTTGAGCCTGAGACCAGACTGGTAGTTGGGCCTAGTGGAAGATATTGGGATTGGACAAATAAGGTGTGCTGTATACTACATCCACATGTATATTGTGAGACTGGAGGAGAGATTCAGCCTCCAGTATGTCTTTGGTGAGGTCTTTTGTGAGCAAGGACCTTTGGTCATTGGGCCCTGAAAGGTGACCCTGCCTCCCTCACAATGGAACAGAATATGGAACCCTGGTAACCAAGCCACTGTAACTAACAACCAGCTCAAGCCAGCTCACTTGGCCTGTGGCTCAGGAGGAAGAAGGATGTTGCTGTGCTGTTGCCAAAGGTCAGGAAACTCGAGTCTCAGGCATGGAAGTTGTGGATGTCTTACTCGAAG
The DNA here is from genome assembly GCA_024803745.1 of Megascapheus bottae. NCBI lineage: Eukaryota > Metazoa > Chordata > Mammalia > Rodentia > Geomyidae > Megascapheus > Megascapheus bottae. The sequence goes on along the minus strand of JANJXV010000371.1, from coordinate 618,516 downwards.
ATGTACATGCTAGATCATTGCCAAGCCACAAATCCAGTATAACAGAACTTTCTCTATGAAGAAGGCCAGGAAAACCCAGGGCAACCAGATGAGGTAAATTTCTAAGAAGAAATGTATTTGACCCCATCATCCTCCCCACACACTACAACTTTCTTTTTTTTCATTTTTTTATTGTAATTAGTAAAAGGGTTAGATGATATTTGCCAGATAGAAGGTGCATTAATTCACATACATTGATACCCTTTCACATGTCTTGGTACCAATTCCCTCCAAACCCACACCCCCCACCCGTCTTGGTTTTCCCCCCTTCCCTATCAAATTTCAAATATCCAAATACAAATAAATTCAATATATCAGATAACAAAGTGAGATACTATACCAATATAGGATAACCAAGGGACAGCAAGCGAGATGAGAGACAACATAGTACATTAAGGACAACAATCATTCATTATATGGATTTTGTGTCAATATCCTGGAGGTCCTTTCAATTAGCTTCACATTATATGGCCTTATATATGGCCTTTTGCTCTATTGCCAATCTCTGCTAGTAGAGCCCAAGTTTTCTACTGAGTATGACGAATGAGGGAAACCACTGAGCCTAAGTTCCTTTGAGTCTGGCTTACTTCATTAATATGATTTGTTCTAAGGCTTTCCATTTCCTAACAAATGGGGCGATGTCATTCTTTCTGACAGCAGCATAGAATTCCATTGTGTACAAATACCACAACTTGTTGATCCACTCATCAACTGAGGGACATCTGGGTTGGTTCCATATCTATGCTATGGTGAATAGTGCTGCAATGAACATTGTTGTGCTAGTGGGTTTAGTAGGCCCTTGTTTCTGGATTGTTGGGTAAATGCCAAGTACTGGAATTGCTGGGTCATAGGGGAGTTGTATGTTTAGCGTTTTGCGGCACTGCCGCACTGCTTTCCATAGTGGTTGAACGAGTTTGCACTCCCACCAACAGTGTAGTAGTGATCCCTCCTGACCACATCCCCTCCAGCATCTGTTGTCATTCGTTTTCCTGATCCTGGCCATTCTAACTGGAGTTAGGTGGAATCTTAGACTTGTTTGGATTTGCATTTCTTTTATGACCAGAGATGTTGAGCATTTCTTCATGTGTCTATAGGCCATTTTTGTTTCTTCTTCAGAGAAGACTCTCTTTAAGTCTTTGACCCATTTTGTAATGGGATGGGTGTTACTTTGGAGGTTACTTTTGGAGTGATTCAATTTTTTGAGTTGTTGATATATTTTAGATGTGAGGCCTTGTTCCGTTGTTTGGGTGGTGAAGATCTTCTCCCATTCTGTAGGCTTCCTGATTAGTTTACTAGCTATATCCGTTGCCATACAAAAGCTCTGCAGTTTAATGCAGTCCCACTTATCCAGCCTTTCTCTGATTTGTTGTGATTCTTGGTCCTTATTAAGAAAGTTTCGACCCGTACCAAGGAGGCCTAGTGTATCTCCTATTCCTTCCTGTAAACTTTTCAGTGTGTCAGCTTTTACCTCCACGTCTTTGATCCATTTGGAGTTAATTCTAGTGCAAGGTGACAAAGAAGGATCCAACTTTATTTTTCTGCAGGTGTTTAACCAGTTCTGCCAGCACAACTTGTTGAAGAGGCTATCTTTCTTCCATTCTATTTTTTTGGCTCCCTGGTCAAAGATTAGGTGGCCATAGGTCTGTGGTTTAATATCTGGGTACGCAGTTCTACTCCATTGGACTTCAGGCCTGTTCTTGTGCCAGTACCAAGCTGTTTTGAGAATTATAGCTCTGTAATAGAGCCTTAAGTTTGGAATTGAAATTCCTCCAGCGCTGTTCTTTCTGCTAAGAAGTGTTTTTACTATACGGTGTCTTTTATTATTCCATATGAAATTTTGAATTGCCTCTTCTATGTCTTTAAAGAATGACATTGGGATGTTGATGGGTATTACATTGAATTTGTAGATAGCCATTGGCAAGATTGTCATTTTCACAATGTTGATTCTTCCAATCCAGGAGCATGGGAGGTTTTTCCATTTCCTTAGTTCTGCTTTAATTTCCTTTTTTAGGGTTTTAAAGTTTTCATCTAAACGGTCCTTTACATTCTTAGTTAAGCTAATTGCTAGGTACTTTATTTTCTTTGAGGCTATTGTGAAAGGATTTTCTTTCCTGATTATTGCCTTGTTCCTCTCAGTGTTGGCGTAAAGTAAGGCAGTTGATTTGTGAGGGTTGATTTTATGGCCTGCTACCCTTCCAAAGCTTTGAATCAGCTCAAGGAGCTTGGGAGCAGAGTCTATAGGATTCTTTAAATACAGAATCATGTCATCTGCAAAGAGGGATAGTTTTATTTCCTCTTTCCGTACTTGGATCCCCTTTATGCTTGCTTCTTGCCTTATTGCACTGCCTAGGAATTCTAGTACTATGTTAAAAAGGAGTGGAGAGAGTGGGCATCCTTGTCTCGTTCCTTATTTTAGAGGGAATGGCTTTAGATTTTCACCATTAAGTATAATACCAGCAGTGGGTTTCTCATACACAGCCTTTATTACATTGAGAAATGTTCCATGGATTCCTAGTTTCTCCACATCTTTTAACATAAAGGGGTTTTGGATATTGTCAAATGCCTTTTCCGCACCTATTGAGACAATCATGTGATTTTATCCCTGCTCCTGTTGATGTGTTGAATTATATTAATTGATTTGTGTATGTTGAACCAGCTTTGCCTCCCTGTGATGAATCCAGTTTGATCATAGTGTATATTTTTTTTGATGAGTTGTTGTAGACGGTTGGCCAGTATTTTGTTGAGAAGTTTTGCATCGAGGTTCATCAAAGAAATGGGTCTATAGATCTCTTTCTTTGATGAATCTCTGTCTGGTTTGGGGATGAGGGATATGCTGGCTTCACAGAATCAGTTTAGTAAAGAACCTTCATTTTCAATTTCGTTGAAGAGCTTGAGGAGTATTGGTGTGAGCTCTGCTTTGAAGACCTTATAGAATTCAGCTGTGAATCCATCTGGCCCTGGGCTCTTTTTAAGTGGAAGTTGTCTAATTTCCATTTCTATTTCAGAGCTTGAAATAGGCCTGTTGAGTTGGGTTAGCTCTTCTTGGTTCAGTGTGTGTATGTTAATATTGTCTAGGAATTCATCCATTTCTTCTAGATTCTCAAATTTGTTGGCGTAAAGGTTTGAGAAGTATTCCCTCATGATATTCTGGATCTTGGTAATTTCTGTCGTGATATTACCATTTTCATCTGCGATTTTGTTTATTTCGATATGCTCTCTTCTTTTTTTGGTAAGATTTGCTAAGGGCTTGTCAATTTTGTTAATTCTTTCAAGAACCAACTCCTTGTTTTGTTGATTCTTTCTATAGTTTTTTTTTATTCCAAATCATTTAATTCTGCTTTGATTTTAATAATTTGCTTTCTCCTAATGGGTTTAGGGTTGGTTTGTTGCTCTTTTTCCAGGAGGTTAAGGTGAGACATTAACTAGTTGGTTTGCCATTTTTCCAACTTGCTGTTGTAGGCACTCAGCGCTATAAATTTTCCTCTGAGTACTGCCTTTGTTGTGTCCCTAAGGAGTTGATATTTGTGTGCTCCTTATTGTTAAATTTCATAAACAGTTGGATATCTGTTCTGACCTCTTCGATTACCCATTGTTTTTGATTCAACAATGTGTGGTTCAGTCTCCATTAGTTACAGGGTTTTCGATCCAATTTGATGCCTTTATGGTCTGAGAGTGTGCATTAAATGATTTCAGTGTTTCTGAATCTGTCCAGGTTTGTTTTATGGCCTAAGATGTGGTCTATTTTAGAAAATGTTCAATGTGATGCTGAGGAAAACGTATATTGTGTTGTTACTGGGTGGAATATTTTGCAGATGTGTGTTAGATCTAGTTGGTCTATATAGTTGTTAAATACAGAATCATGTCATCTGCAAAGAGGGATACTTTTATTTCCTCCTTCTCCATTTGGATCCCCTTTATGCTTGCTTCTTGCCTTATTGCACTGCCTAGGAATTCTAGTACTATGTTAAAAAGGAGTGGAGAGAGTGGGCATCCTGAATGCTACCCCTTACCACTTTTATGCAAAGCTTAGGCCTGTGGCATTTTACGCACAATTCAACGCTCTGTTTTTTGCTGGTTAATTAGAGGTAAAAATCTTATGGAATTTATTGCGTGGCTGATTTTGAACTGGAATCCTCAGGTCTCAGCTTATCTTGAGTAGCTAGGATTACAGTACTTTTACAACCTGTATGCTCATACACATCGCTTCTGATCCAAACACTCATTTGCAATTTAACTAACAAGATGTGAGGAAAGATGATTGACTGTAATTTACTAGATGGGCTTCTAGTCAGTATATATTTCCACTTCCACTCTGAAGCCAGGGATGTGTTTGGTACTTGTTTCAACTATCTCCCAAAGAGGAAATAATGTGTGAGTACGTTTGCTAGTATTTCAGATAGGAGATGGACTTTGGTGTTTGGAACCTGTTGGGCAGAGTGTATCAGCTGGGCTGTGATAACAGAGATGATGTTTCAGACAGGAATATTTTCATAACAGACAGACTTAGTCCAGATCCTTGGATTTCAGGCCTTGAGTAGATAGAATTACAAGTGTGAGCTGCCACCACCACCTGGTTCATTTTGGAAACCTTAATTGCTTCTCATTTGTTCCTTTCCTTTTTTGGAAGATTGATCTAAGCTGGCTGATTGTGCATCACAATGAAGTGATTGGCCTCAGGAATTGCAAATATTTGTTTCATCAGCACGGAATGAATGAAAGTTGATCTAAACCCAATAGTATTTTCCTTCTGATAAATAGGGAACTTACTTATATCATTTTTCCTTGCCTTTGCTTTCCCAAAGCAAACAACATGTTTCTTAAAAACTATACTTCATGAGAATATTATAATTAGAAGCTATCTTCTGCACACTTCAGAATAGTCCTTGCATTTATAAACTTATATTACAATATTAGGTAGAAGAATGGTGACTGTTAGTTTCATAACTATTTCATATGTTTTACTCTTTAAGGCTCATTAACTCAAGAAGGGATTAAATACATTTAGATAATAGTAGATCATAGCTGCTGCTGATTTGATGTGTGTGCAGATGATACACAGATTAATTAGGATTACTCAAAAGTTGTGTTCAAATTTTCAGTAGTAGACTGCTATGCTAACTGGTAGGTGATAGTAATGATGCTGAAATTCTATGAATCAGCTATGAAGCAGAATTTCAGGGGAGAGTATTTGCTAGGGACTTAATTTCTAAGACGCATATCAAGAATATTGAACTATAACACCAAATGATGGACGACTCAGCGTCACATTTTGTTTGTTTTATGCAAGTCTTGGGACTTGAACCCAGGGCCTGGGAACTGTCCTTAAATGTTTTTTTGCTTCAGGCTAGTGTTCTACCACTTTATTCACAGCTCCACTTCCAGATTTTTGGTAATGAACTGTAAATCAGAATATCATGCAATTTGTTTGGGCTGGATTCAAACCTGATTCTGTGTAGATAGGATTCCAAGTGTGAGCGCACAGAGCCTGGCTAGTATCATTCATCATTCAAGTCATGGGACTGCAATTCTGCACCTGGGTCTTGTCACTGAGCTTTTCAGCTCAAGACTACTGCCCTATCCCTTGAGCCATAGGGCCACTTCTGGGTTTCTGGTGGTTAATTGGAGATAAGAGTCACATGGACTTCAGTGCCCAGGCTCACTTTGAACTGCTATCCTTGGATCCCAGCCTCTTGAGTAGCTACATTTACAAGTGTGAGCCACCATACCCAGCTAAATTATTTTTTAAGTTAATTTTTTTTGTTAAGTCAATATATAGTTGGCATAGGGTTACATAAGTAATGAACACATTTCTTAAGAAAATTGTTATCCCCTCCCTCATTTTCTCTGTTTTCCTACCCTCAGCCCCCTCTCCACCCAGATTGTTCAGTTCATTTCCGTTTAGTGTCTTCCAAGTATCACTGTTCAATTGGTTCACCCTTTTTCCTTTGTTTTTTTTTTTTTACCATTTTATTATATCCTCTTCATTCCCCAAATCACATAAACCTATGTACAAGACACAGGGTACCCGAATTCAACACAGTGACTACAGAGAATAAAACTAAAGGGAAAAAGAAGAAAAGAGGTAAAAAGCAAAGAAAATGAAAGAACATCATACAGTACCTTAGAATCAACAACACTGAAAAAAAAACATAAAACCTTGTGCTGAAAATGAAGCTTGCCTAGCATGTATGAAACCCTGGATTCCATTCCTCAGCACAACATAAACAAAAAACTGGAAGTGCCACTGTGACTCAGCTGGTAGATTTCTAACGTTCAGCACAGAGTGTCTCCAAGTGACAAAAATCTGTCACATTTAAGTCAGGCTTCAAAACTTTGCTAGGAACCAGTTATGTGATTTGGAAGAAAGTCCAATTTTCAAAGAATCACTAGCCAGGCGCTGGAGGGTCATAATTGTCATTCTACTAGCCAGGGAGAAGGTGAATCAAAGCCTTTGCAAGCAAAAAAACGAAAACAAAAAAAACTGTAAGATTCTACTCTCCACTTATGCACCCAAAAACTAAGTGGAGTTGTGGCTAAAACTGGTACAGCATTAGCCTTGAGGAAAAAGATCTAAGAGACCTTGCCCAGGTCCAAAGTTCAAGCTCCCCACCAAGAAAGAAAAAAAGGAGTCCAGATACCTTAGTTTCAAAAGTATATCTGGATATCTTAGTAGATTTTTCTGATCTTTCCTCATTCATCTCATGGAACCACATAATCTTGATCCTGATCTGACTAAGAGCCTGCATTGTGCTTAATAAATTCATTCCACATATTCCAGTAGAATCTTGACAGCTAACAGCCACTTACCAATGCTTTATTCTACGTTTAGGCCAGTATGTCTTCATACCATCTACACAGTCAGCTATATCATCTTTCCAGAAGTATCATTGAGTGTAGAACACTCAGAACTAAAATAATTGCATAAAGATGTAATAAAACCCCTTGATTCATTAAGAAAATTTCTGTACCACTTAGAGCAAGTACATTAGTGGTATTTACCTATAGCCTCTTTTTAAAAAAAATTTATTAACATTGAAATTTACATCATATTTCAAATGTCATGTTTAACCAACAAGTATTCAAGAAGGGAATCGCTTTACAATCACTGGCACATAGATTTTAGAATATAGTAAAAGTTAAGCTGAGTCATTGTATGTCATAGATACAGATTAATCTATAATAAAACACATGTCTATAGAGTGTATAGTCTATCCTAGTTTTTTATGTCTATGTAGTTATGTTTATATCTCCAAAATTATGTCCAGAACTTTGGGTATCAACTATTCAATCATCGCTCTACTACTGTTTGAAACTAATATCTATATATTAAGGATACCATGTACCTTTTGTTCCTTGGTCTTGACTTATCTCACTCAACAGGATTCACTCTAATTTCATCCACTATTCCAAAAATGCCATTATTATTTTTTTCTGTGCAGATCTTCTTTTTATGTATTTATTTTTATTGTAATTTATAGAAGGGTTACATTATATTCACCAGATAGAAGGTGCATTACTTCTCAAACTTTGATACCCCATGTAATGATATGGTCCCCATTACCCTTCCCCTACCCCCACTCATGTTCATTTCCCCCCTTCCCTATCCAATTTCAAATAACCAATTAGGCACATATGAAATATATCAGAAAACAAGGTGAAAAATTGTAACAATATGATATAACCAAGGGATAGCAAAAGAGATAAAAGATCACATAGTTCATTAAGGACAACAATCACTCATTATGTGAGTTTTGTTTCTTTATCTTGGAGGTCCTTACATTTAGTGTCATACTATTTGTCACGATGTCTCTAGATTTTGTTCTATTATAAATCTCTGGTAGCAGAGCCCAAGGTTTCTACTGAATTTGACAAATGAGGGAGACTCTTGGGCCTATGTTCCTTTGAGTTTGGCTTACTTCACTTAATATGATTTTTTTCCTTTTCATCCACTTCCCCGAGAATGCCATTATTTTATCTTGTCGGTTGGCTATGTATCATTCCATTGTGTGTGTGTGTGTGTGTGTGTGTGTGTGTGTGTGTGTGTTTGCGTGTATCACATTTTTTGTAGTAGGGCATCTGGTTGTTTCCATCATCCAGCCTCATTTTCTACAGATATTTTTATAGTCTCTTTTTTATTTTCAGGGTAATGTATAGAGGGGTTATGATTACATTTACAGGTAGTGGACTGCATTACTTCTCACACATTTATTCCACTCCACATGTTTTTGTCCCCAGTTCCCTCTCCCCTCCCCTTCCCAATCATCTTGTTTCCCCCCTTCCCTTTCCTATTTGACATAAACAAATAAACATATATACAATATGCCAGGGAAAAAATCAGATACAGTAACAATCTGACATTAACCAAAGGGCAAAATAAGAGATGAGAAATAACATAGTAGTTTAAGGACAAAAATCACACAAGATTAAGAGCAACGATGACACAAGATATAGCTCTTGTTCCCATATCCTAAAGATCCTTTCATTTAGTCTCATCCTATATGACCTTATATACCTAGGTTTTTGAGTTATTGTAATCCTCTGCTAGGAGAGTCCTAGATGTGAACTAATTGTTACAAATGAGGGAAACCATTGAGCTTATGTTTCTTTGGGTCTGGCTTGCTTCACTTAATATGAATTTTTCCAAGTCTTTCCATTTCCTTACAAATGGGGCGATGTCTTTCCTTCTGATGGCAGCATAGCATTCCATTGTGTATAAGTACCACATCTTCTTGATTCAGTCATCTACTGAGTGGCATCTGGGTTGGTTTCATAGCTTTGCTATGGTAAATAGTGCTGCAATGAGCATCATTGTGGTAGTGGCTTTAGAATGTCCTTTTTCTGGACAATTGGGTAGATGCCAAGTAGTGGATTTGCTGGATCATAGGGGAGCTCTATGTTCAGTCTTTTGAGGAACCACCACACTGCTTTCCCTAGTGGTTGAACGAGTTTACACTCACACCAACAGTGTAGGTGTGATCCCCCTGGTCACTTCCCCACCAGTATCTCTTATTAGATTTTTTGATAATGGCCATTCTGACTGGAGTCAGGTGGAATCTCAAAGTTGTTTTGATTTTCATTTCCCTTATTGCTAGAGATATGGAGCATTTCTTCATGTGTCTAAAGCCCATTTTAATTTTTTCTTCAGAGAATACTCTTTTAAGTCTTTAGCCCACCTTTTAATAGGATGGTTGTTTCTTTGAAGATTTGTTTGGGAGAGATTCATTTTTTTCAGCTATAGATATATTTTAGATAACTACATATATGTTTGTAGAAAAAAGAATGGAAGTCATCATGCTGGCTCACAATTTAATTTCAGCTACTTAGGATGCTCAGGGTTTAGGATCACAGGTCAAAGCCAACCAGGGCCCTACAGTGTGTGAGATCAAACTCTGTGAACATACAATGACTGTAAAAGGAATCTCACTGCCTGGGAATGTAGCCTAATGGTAGAGTGCTCACCTAGAATGCATGAAGACCTAGGTTCTATTCACCGGTACCGCATACTCAGAATAAAAGCTAGAAGTGGCGCTGTGTCTCAAGAGGCAGAGCAATCACCTTGGGCAAGCGAGTCCAATGAAAATGTCTAGGCCCTGAGTCCAAGTCGTAGGTCTGGCAAAAAGAAAAAAAAAGAGCAATCTTACTTAAGTAACAAGGAATGTACCCTATATTTATACAGACTGAAAAATTCATTAAGAAATTAGAAAATATGTATAAAGTGCATAATTTCTTTGGTGTGTTGGCACTGGGTCTTCAACTGAGTGCTTCAGCTCTATCCCTGACCTTTTCTGCTCAAGGCTAGCACTGTACCAATGCAGCCTCAAATCAACTATCTTCAATTGAGATATAAGCGATGAATATTTCAGGGTGCTTCATGAAAAACATTTTTATAAATTGAAACGTTCAACACAGTCTTATTTTAGTATGAATGTTGAGATGGGAAGAGACAGAAAAAGTGAAATGTTTCCTGATCCCCATAGAGAAGAGACTCAGCAGAACCACTGTGGCCTGCAGGCTTCTTTGTGAGTTTTGTTTGCTTGTTTGATTTTTGTCAATTGTGGGGCTTGAACGCTGTGCCTGGGCACTGTCCCTGAGCTCTTCAGCTCAAGGCTAGTGCTTTAATCTGTGAGCCACAGTGCCGCCACTTCTGGTTTTTCTGGCAGTTAACTGGGTACTTTGGCTGGCTTTAAACTTTGATTCTCAGATCTTAGCCTCCTGAGTAGCTAAGATTATAGGTGTGAGGTACCATCACCAGGCTGCTGCTCTGTTACTATGCAGGTTCTGGATCAAGAACTTCAAGTTCTTACTTCAATTTTTTCTTCTCTTGCCTGATACTCTGCCATTTCAACGAAGCCCCAGTTCCTGATCTTTGTTGGTTAATGAGAGATATTATGGTTTTCTAATATTCAGAGCAACGATTATAAAACCCAGCATTTTACTTACTTGAATAAATTAAGAGACAGGACCTAGTGAGATGGAAAACAAAATTTTTTTTCAAGTTGCTATCCTGTTCTAATGCATAAGTCTGGCTATTTTGCTTACACACAAATATGTATTTTAACACTTTCTACTCTATTTTTGCTTAGCTTAAAACCACCGCTGCCATTTCATAGATTTTGTTGTTGTTGTTTGTGGTGCTTGAACTCTGTGCCTGGGCTGTTCCTCAGATCTTCAGTTCAATGCCAGTGCTCTACTACTTTTGATTTGGCCAGTCCTGGCCTTGAACTCAGGGACTGAGCACTGTCCCTATATTTTCTCAATGCTAGGGCTCCACCACTTCAGCCTCAGCACCACTTCCAGCATTTTTCTATGAATGTGATATTGAGGAATTGAACCCAGGTCTTCGTGCATGCTAGGCAAGCACTCTACCACTAGGCCAAACTCCCAGCCCAAAATTATTCATCATTACTATTAGCTATCTTCTTTTTTATTATTGATTCGTCATGGTGCTTGGACTTTGGGCCTGGACTGTCCCTGACCTCTTCAGCTCAAGGCTAGCGCTCTTCCTCTACAGCTCCATTTTTGGTTTCTGGTAGTTAATTGGTGATGTAAGTCTCACAAACATATGTGTCCAGGCTGGCTTTGGGCTTTGAACCAAGATCCTCCAATCTCAGCCTCCATAGTAGGTAGAATTACACGCTTCAGCCAGCAGTGCCTGACTGTTTGATGTCTCTGTCTCTGTCTCTCTGTCTCTGTCTGTCTCTGTCGGTCTGCCTCTCTCTCTGTCTCTCTGTCTCTCTCTCTCTGTCTCTCTGTCTCTCTCTGTCTCTCTGTCTCTGCCTCTCTGTCTCTCTGTCTCTCTCTCTCTCTCTCTCTCTCTCTCTCTCTCTCTCTCTCTCTCTCTCTCTCTCTTGGTTGTAAGACTTTAATTGTGCATCTGGGCAGTGTCCCTGGGCTCTTCAGCTCAAGGCTACAACCTTAAACACCTTGAGCCACAGTGTCACTTCTGGTTTTCTGGTGCTTAAGTGGAAGTAACAGTTTCATGGAATTTAGTGTCTGGCCTGGCTTTGAACTGTGATCCTCAGAACCCAACCTTCTGAGATCATTTCCAGCTCTTTTTTTTGGTGTAAGTGGTACAGAGTAATTGAACACAGGGCTTTGTGCATACTAGGCAAGCAAACTACCACTAGTGTGCACTCCAGCCTTAGATAAGGGCTTTCTTTTTCTTTTTCTTTTTTTCACTCATGGGGCTTGAACTCTGGGCCTGGATGTTTACCTTAAGCTCTTCAGCTCAAGGCAAGAGCTCTACCACTTGAGGCACATTGTCATTTTGAATTTTCTGGATTATTTGGAAATAAGATTCTCACAGATTTTTATGCCTGGGCCGTCTTTGAACCTCGAACCTCCAGGGTAGCTAGGATTACCAGGGTGAGCCACCAGTCACGGGCATTAAATTATTATTTTTTGCATGTCCTATGGCTTCAACTCATGGCCAGAGCACTGTCCTAGGGCTTGCTCAAGGATAGCACTTTACTTCAGCCAGCCAACTCCCGGTCCAAATAGGCCACTCTTGAAGCTAGAATTACAGAGATCTGCCATAATACTGGCATGTCGTTATCTAAGTATATAATTTTTCTTCTATTTTTGATGGCTTTTCCTTAGTGTACATATTTCCTACATATTTTATGGAAAACTTCCTTCCCACTGGGGCCATAAGTTAAGCCTAGTGGAAGAGTTCTTGCCGAGCATGAATGAAGACCCAAGTTCAATTCCTCAGCACAACATAGATAAAAAAAGATAAAAGTGGTGCTGTGGCACATGTGATAGAACTTGCGCCTTAAGAATAAACAAAAACAAAAACAACGATCGTGCTCAGGTCCTGAGTCTAAGCCCAGTACTGGCAAAAAAAAATTCTGCCCAAAGTAGACATTCAAACTCATTGTACTTTTCAAAAAATTTGTTGTCAAGGTGATATACAAAGAGATTGCTGTTACATATGTAATGAGTACATTTCTTGTAAAAACTGTTACCCCCTTCCCCCTTTTCTTTTTCCCTTCCCCCCAAGTCATAAATTTCATTTACAACAAATATGTATGTATTTTCATTCCTGAAAAAAATAGTTTAAAATGTGTTCAAATAAATGATGTAGGTTGATATATTTATCAAAATGGATTACTTGAACTCTAAAATAAACATTCTAGGTAATTTTTCTCATAAAATTGTAGTAATGCTATAAAAATAATAAAAAAGGAATTTTAGTTATTAATTTCTTATGTTTTACCTTTAACATTATTACACTAAGCATACTTTTATGCTATTAATACAGACAGCATGAAATATGATTATGTAAAAAAATTAAATGATTAAAAATAGTAAGGTTGGGGGCCAGTAGTTTGGCTTGGTGGCACACACTCTGGACTGGCAAAAAAGAAGTAGGGTTAGATAAAACAGATTTATTTCCAAATGTGTGGAAAATGGTATGATTTCTTGTTTCGCTAGTCCTGGGGCTTGAACTGAGGGACCAGGAACTGTCCTTGGCCACATTTGTTCAAGGGTGGCACTCTGACACCTGAGCCACAGTGCCCCATCTGCTTTTTCTGTGTATGCAGTGCCGAGGAATTGAATCAAGGTCTTCTTGTATACTAGGCGAGCACTCTACAAGTTGGCCACATTAAAAGCCAAAGTAGATTTTTGATGCTATTGTGGAGTTTTAATTTTCTTAAATATTTGTACAAAGCACAATGGATATATAAACAGACTTGAACTCACAGAACAGAGTCCCACATAATATTACAGTTACTCTGGCACTTCTCCCGATTGACAAAACACATTTCCAGGCATCTGCTCTGTCCTTAAGCTTTGGAAGCTGACTTGTCTTTCCATGGAGGCCTGGCCTGGATTCCTGGTGATTCCATGCATTTCATAGTTCCCTGTATATCCAGTAAGGTTGTCTTCTATGGGACCAGACCTGTCTGGTTTTTGGCCCACCCAGGACCTATGTGTCTGAGGTCTCACATTATAAGTGGAAAATAAAACACAGTATAATAAGCACTGAAGAACTGCACACCATAATATTAACAATGAGAGTTTAATAGTTAGCAAAGTAAATACAATGAATACTTGACAAGAATCATGAGAGCAAGATAAAGAGATGTCTTTTTAGGAAGGGGACAGGGAAGCTCTAAATCCAGACTGGCCTCCAAGTTGCCTTCAGACAGTAATTCTACTTCAGAGTCCTCAGAAGGGTCTCCTTCCTCATGAGAAACAGAATGTCCTTCCTGAGTTAAGAGGGGGATGGATTCTGGTTTGTCGAATGGAGATTGAGTCTCTTTCAGTGAGATGGATGGGTCTGGATATTCTGTGAGGATGGATTCATTTTCCTCCAATGAATCCAGTATTGAGAGTACACTTGCTGCTTCCCATGGGGACATTTTCCATGAGCCAAGCGTGTGCCCCTTCAGCTTGCACAATAAGTGGAGTGTTACTCTCACTCAGATGGACTGACTCTGGGTGGATTGTGAAAGGAAACGGAAGGAAATCTGGCTGCTCTTTTTCTTCCTCCATAGTATCTGCAGGTTCGACTGTGTCACACATGGGGTTCAGAGCAAAAGGTATATCCACAGGACTCTAAACCTGTTTGGTAATTTCTACAGAAGGCCCATGGTTTCTGGAGTGCAGTGATGATTCTCAGTCTCCATCACTCACCAGCTCCATTGGTGGGTTTTTCATCCGGAGTTCAGGATAAGCTCTTCCACGATGACCCAAACCTAAGAATGGAAATAGGTACAGAGTGGACAGAGTGGACTCTGCAAGTTGAAGTGTCACTCAACTTCCATGAGGATCTAATGGAGGAACCTGTAGAACTGGAGTTTGGACTGAACACTGAGGAGGTGTAGGGTCTTTCTAATGAGTGCTTATTCCCGAGTCCTTTCAGAGGACAGACATTACCTGGCTGACACCACCCATAAAGGGCATTTTGCCAAGCTCTGTAGAAGTAAGGGCCAACCAATATCTAGACCACATGGGCTTCCTACTCACAGGCTCTGAGGCACCCACATCAGGACTTCTACTTTTTCTTGGTCTTACTGGTTGCACATTCCTCCAGCTGGTCAAAAAGTATGTGTTTAGAAGAGCAGGTCCAAAGCCGGCATGTGGAGCCTCATATAGAGCTTGAGTTGTGTCAGGGTGTGGCAGTTCTTGAACTCGTAGAAATCACTGGGGTAGAAGTCCATTCACATCGTATAGATGGAACACATGATGCTGTGGGCACATTCGGTACAAGGAAAGTGAGAGCCCTCTCTCTCCATCCTGAGCCTTTTACCAAAGCCGCTTTCTTGCAGGACTCTAATGCTGTGGCTGTCCTGCAGAGATGTGCACTTATGTGCTGGGAGGGGGGTAAGAGACACTCGAGAACAGGATGACTTTTACACCCCACTTCCAGAAGCTTCTGAGAGAGGCCTCTATGCATCTGTCCAAAGTAAACGCACCTTAAATTAACTAAGTAAATGCTCTAAATAAATCAATAAGTGAATGCTCTAAATAAAGAACTAAATGCTCATTCCTCTAATCTTAGCCACCCAGCAGGCTGAGCTCTGAAGATCACAGTGGAAAGCCAGTCTAGTCAGTAAAAGTCTAAAGGCACTTGTCTTCAATTAGGCAGCAAAAAGCCAGAACTTGACCTATGACTCAAATGGTACAGTGCTAATTTTTGAACACCAAAGGAATGGTATTTAGACCTGGGTTCAGGTTCAAGTGGCAGCACTGGACCACACACCAAAATGTAAAGGCTTTCAGGTTCTAACAGGCAAAGCTATCACAATCCCTCCCTGATGGCTCAAAAGTGATTCAGCCCCCAGCTTTTCCTCTGACGCCAGTATTTCACAGGCCTCCGCCATTAGTACTGACACCTCATTTCTTACTGGGAAATGGGATTTCCTAGGATGTCACCTAGGTGAGGGCTGCAGTTGGGAGCCACTTACTCATGCCTGAAATCCAACTTCTCAGTAAGCACACTGTTGAGACTCCAGTAGCTTGTGAGGGAAATGAAATGGCATGGTGTCCCAGTCATAATGAAGTAGTTTGTGCACTTGTATCATGCTTAGCTCCCCTGTGAACACCCCAGTGAACCAAACAGGCTCAGAGAGGATCCAAGTATTCCAAGGCTTGGCCAGGAGCGGTGAGCAAACCTGGGTTTGGGTGGGAACACTCACTTTTTCAAGAGAATTTCCAGCAACTACTACATTGTCCTCCACTATTTGAAATTGTGCAGGAAGTTTCCCACGTAAAAGAGATCACCTTTCTGGTAGGCAGCGATCAGCTTTGTCAGCAGCATCTCCAACAGGCCTTCCTCCAGGATCCATAGGTTACAAGGCTCATTCAGAGTCTGAGCTGACTTACCATCACATTATGTTGGCAAAACAGTGGATATTTCAAACGTAGGAATGGGACCACACTTCACACTGAGGAATTGGAATAGAGTAGATTGGAAATGACACACTCTAATCTCAGTATAGTCACTTGAAAGTACACAAGAAGGTTGTAGTGTGTGGGCAGGATGATGGGTTCAAATAGGTTTCCTCTCAATATACCTCATCTGAGTTGCCCTGGAGTTTCCTGGCTTTCTTCCTAGAGAAATACCTGATATACGGGAATTTTGGCTTGGCACTGGTCCAGCATCTACTTCTTCAAGTGAGAGATCCATATCTCTCATGCCTGAGATCCGAGCCTCCTGACCGTTGGCAACAGCACAGCAACATCTTTCTTCCTCCTGAGCCACAGGCCAAGGGAGCTGGCTTGAGCTGGTTGTCACATGCAGTGGCTTGGTTACCAGGGTTCCATATTCTGTTCCATTGTGAGGTAGGTAGGGTCACCTTTCAAGGCCCAATGACCAAAGCTCCTTGCTCACAGAAGACCTCCCCAAAGACATACTGGAGGCTGAATCTCCCTTCCCACCTCACATATGGATGTAGTAAACAGCACACCTTTTTGTTCAAATCCCAAGTCATTAACTAGGCGTAAGTGCTAGCCTGGTCTCAGGCTCAAGGAGCCTTTCTTAGGTAAGATCCAAACTTAACTGTCACTATTCCCCTTACCCTTCACAAGACATTTTGCTTCACAGTGCCTTCTCAGCTTGCATTTTGCCTCTTGCACATTTTCTTTGCTAGTCCTGGGACTTGACCTCAGAGCCTGACCATTGTTCTTAGGCTTTCTTTAGGCTATAGCTGTCCCACCAAGCCACAGCACCACTTCCAGCGTTTTCTATGTATATAGTACTCCAGAATCAAACCAGAGTCTTTTTGTGTGGTAGCCAAGCACTCTACAAATAGATGAAACACCCAGGCCATCTTGCACATAGTATTCACTTCAATCTTCTAGGACGTTGTTAGGTTTCTGTATCGTAATCAATTTTTCTTCCTGATGAATATCTGTGCTGTCATCTGTAAAAATGCAAGTGGGAAAATCACAGAAGCATTGGTGACATAAAAAAAAGTCTTACAGACATATATAAGTGTTCATTCTTTGTAGGAGAAAGGATATTTTGATATGATGATGATGACTATTTATAAATAGTTTATCTGGGTTTAGAGTTTGGCCCAGTGGTAGAGTGCTTGCCTAGCATCCATGAAGATCTAGGTTTGAGTCCTTAATATCACACAGATATAAAAATCCATATGGCAATGCGGCTCAAGTGGCAGAGGGCTAGACTTGGGAAAAGCCAAGAGCACTGCTCAGGCCCTGAGTTCAAGCCCCAGGAATGGCAGAAAAAACAAAAGAAAAGAAAAGAAAAGAAATGTGCTTTTTACAAGTTATTCACTCACAGCATTTGCCTCTGAATTCTTCGCTTCTGCATCTTGTGACTTATCCCTTTCCCTCAATGTAGACAAGAAAAACAGATTTTATTACTTGCTGTCCTTTGTCCAATCTTTGGATATTAATTCAAAATACAATATTGCCTGAGATATTGTGTGTGTGCATGTGTGTGTGTATCTGCCAATGTGTGCATGCACACATGTGTACAGGGTTTAGGGCTTACTCATAGGGCCTGTGTGATAACCCTCAGCATCTTTTCCTCAAAGGTATTGGTCTTTCACTTGTAGCTTATTATAGCTAATTGGAGTTGAGAGATTCACTCAATTTCTTGCCCTGTGCATTGGAACCCAGTGCTGGGTTCTCATATTGTTAATTGTAGCTATAGAGAAGGCTGAGGTCTGGGGATCCTCGTTAGAATCCAGCCCCTGAAAGAAAGTCACTGATAGAAATCTTTATCTTCAGTTAAGCACGAATAAATAAGGCAAAAGTGGAACTGTGGCTCAGTTCCTCTTGTACCAGCCATGAGAAAATTAGTAATTGGCAGCACCTGGTCCCTGAGAGAAATCCTTAGCACTGGTTCAAAAAAAGAAAGAAAATAATGAAAAAAATTAAAACTTGCTGAGGAATCCATAAGGATAAACGTGCCTGTGAATAATCTTGTCATTTCCGATTCCCTCAAGAGCTTAGGTCTCTCCGTATTTTATCAAGTTTTTTAAAAGATATTTACATATTTTCTATCTTTCTTAAACAGAGATAGCCATCCACAAAACACAAACACAAACTCTCACACAGTATACCACCCACCCATAAGTGTCTGGCTATGTATATATGTATAGTCATATGTATTGATCTGTCTCTCTATACTAATATATAAATGCATAAACATATATATTTAGACAAACCGGAAACATACATAGATAGGTCTCACGCGTTTCCAGATTTTGTGCAAGTCTTCTGAGTGCAACTTATCATTGTATTGTTTGTCAAGATAGAGTGCCTCTAACTTTTGGCCAGCTTCTTGTCCTTTGATACTTTTTTCTGCCAGTCCTGGGTTTTGAACGCTAGGCCTGGATGCTGTCACTGAGCTTGAGCTTCTTGCATTCAGTAGTTTATTGCAGATAAGAGTCTCATGGAGTTTCTGTCCTGGGCTGGCTTTGAATTGTGATCCTCAGATCTCAAACTCCTGAGTAGCTAGGATGACAGTCTTGAGCTACCAGTACCTGGTTCCTT
>JANJXV010000370.1:827500-983213 GCA_024803745.1 Megascapheus bottae | reverse complement strand
TAACCCTAAACCTAAACCTAACACTAACCCTTACCCTAAACCTAACCCTTACGCTAACCCTAACCCTAACCCTTACCCTATCCCTAACCCTAACCCTAACCCTAACCCTAACCCTTACTCTAACCTAACCCTAACCCTAACCCTAAACCTTACCCTTTCCCTAACCCTAACCCTAACCCCAACCCTAAACCTAACCCTAACTCTTACCCTTACCCTAACCCTAACCCTTAACCTACCCCTTACCCTAAACCTAACCGTAACCCTTACCCTAACCCTAATCCTTACCCTAACCACAACCTATCCCTAACCCTAACCTTAACCCTAAACATTACCCTTACCCTAACCCTAACCCTTACCCTAAACCTAACCCTAACCTTAACACTAACCCTTACGCTTACCCTAAACCTAACCCCAAACCTAACCCTAACCCTAACCCTTACCCTAACCCTAACCCTAACCCTAACCCTAACTCTAACCCTAACCCTAACCCAAACCCTAACCCTTATCCTAACCCTAACCCTAACCCTTAGCCTAACCCTAACCATAACCCTAACCCTAACCTTAACCATAACCCTAACCTAACCAAAACCCTAACCCTAACCCTAACCCTAACCCTAACCCTTTCCCTAACCCTAACCATAACCATAATCCTAAACCTAACCCCAACCCTAACCCTAACCCTTACCCTTTCCTTAACCCTAACCCTAACCCTAACCCTAACCCTTACCCTTACCTAAACCCTAACCCTTAACCTACCCCTAACCCGAACCCTAACCGTAAACCTTACCCTTACCCTAACCCTAAAAGTAACCCTAACCCGAACCCTAACCCCTAATCCTAACCCTAACCCTTATCTTACCCTAAACCTAACCCTAACGCTAACCCTTACACTTACCCTAACCCTAAATCTAACCAAAACCCTAACCCTAACCCTTACCCTAACCCCAAACCTAACCCTAACCCTAACCCTGAACCTTACCTTTACCCTAAACCTAACACTAACCCTAACCCTAACCCTTACCCTAAACCTAACCCTAACCCTAACCCTAACCCTTACACTTACCCTAACCCTAAATCTAACCCTAACCCTAACCCTAACCCTTACCCTAACCCTAAACCTAACCCTAATCCTTACCCTAACCCTAATCCTAACCCTAACCCTAATCCTTACCCTCTCCCTAACCCTAACCCTAACCCTAACATTTACCCTAAACCTAACCCTAATCCTGACCCTTACCCTTACCCTAACCCTAACCTTTAACCTAACCCTAATACTAACCCTAACCCTAAGCCTTACCTTTAACCCTAACCCTATCCCTAACCGTAACCCTACCCCTAACCTTAACCCTAACACTAACCCAAATACTCACCCTTCCCCTTCCCCTAACCCTAACCTTAAACCTAACCCTAACCCTAACCCTAACCCTTACACATACCCTAACCCTAACCTTAACCCCAAACCTATCCCAAACCCTAACCCTAACCCTAACCCTAACCTAACCCTTACCCTAATCCTAACGGTAACCCTAATCACTAACCCTAACCCTTACCCTAATCTTTACCTTTAACCTAACCTTAACCCTACCTCTAACCCTAACCCTAAATCTAACCGTAAGCCTTACCCTAACCCTAACCTTAACGCTTAGCCTAGCCCTAACCCTAACCTCAACACTAACCCTAACACTAACCCTAACCCCAAACCTAACGCCAACGCTAAACCTTACCCTTATCCTAAACCTAACCCTAACCCTAACCCAGTACCCTATCCCTAACCCTAACCCTCACCCTTACCCTAAACCTAACACTAAACTTAACCCTAAATCTAACACTACCCCTTACCCTAACCCTTACCCTAACCCTAACCCTGAACCTAAACCTAACCATAACCCTTACCCTTTCCCTTAGCCTAAACCTAAACCTAACCCTAACCCTAACCCTAACTCTTACCCTAACTCTAACCTAACACTAACCCTAACCCTTACCCTAACCCTAAACCTAACCCTAAACCTAAACCTTATTCTCACCCTAACCCTAACCCTAACATTAATTCTAACCCTGCCCCTAACCCTAACCCTTACCCTAACCCTAACCCTGAGCCTAAACCTAACCATAACCCTTACCCTTACCCTAACCCTAACCCTAAAACTAACCCTAACCCGAAACCTAACCCTTACCCTAACCCTAACTTTAACCCTAACCCTAACCATAACCCTAAACCTTACCCTAACCGGAACCCTATCACTAACCCTACACTAACCCTATCCTAAACTTTACCCTTACTCTAACCCTAACCCTAACCCTAACCCTTACCCTTACACTAACCCTAACCCTAACACTAAATCTAACATCTAACCCTAACCCTAACATTATACATAACACTTACCCTAACCCTTACCCTAAATCTAACCCTTACCCTTACCGTAACCCTAAGCCTAAACGTAATGCTAACCCTAACCCTAAACCGAAAACTAATCCTTACCCTAACTCTAACCCTAACCCTAAACCTAACCCTTACCCTTACCCTAACCCTAACCCTATATTTAATTCTAACCCTAACCCTAACCCTAACCCTAACCGTTACCCTAACCCTAACCCTAATCCTAGCCCTAACTCTAACCCTAACCCTAAACTTAACCCTAACCCTTTGCCTAAACCTAACCTTAAGCCTAAACCTAACCCTAACCCTAACCCTAACCCTAACCCTTACATTAACCCTAACCCTAACTCTAACCCTAATCCCTTTCCCTAACCCTTACCCTAAACATAACCCTAACACCTAACCCTAACCCTTACCCTAACCCTAACCCTAACCCTAACCCTAAACCTAAACCTCACCCTTACCCTTACTCTAAACTTAACCCTAAACCTAAACCTAACCCTAACCCTAAATCCTAACCCTAACACTTACGCTTACCCTAAACCTAACCCTAACTCTAACCCTAACCATAACCCTAATCCTAACCCTTACCCTCACCCTAACCCTAACCCTAACCCCTAACCCCAACCCTTACCCTAACCCTAACCCTAACCCTAACACTTACCCTAACCCTAACCCTAATCCTTACCCTAACCCTAACCCTAAACCTAACCCTAACCCTTTCCATAACCCTAAACTTAACCCTAACCCTAACCCTAACGCTAACACTAACCCTAACCCTCACCCTTACCCTTACTCTAAACCTAAACATAACCCTAAACCTAACCCCTAAACCTAACTCTTATCCTTATACTATAGCTAACACTAACCCTAACCCTAACACTTACCCTAACCATAAACCTAATCCTAAACCTAACCCTAACCCTTACCCTAACCCTAACCCTTACCCTAACCCTATCCCTAACCCTTACCCCAACCCTAACAATTACCATTACCCTAACCCTAACCCTAACCCTTACCCTAACCCTAACCCTAAACATAACCTTAACTCTAAAGATAACCCTAACCCTTACCCTTACCTTAACCCTAAACCTAACACTAACCCTAACCCTAACACCTAACCTTACTCTTACCCTTAATGCTAACCCTAACCCTAACCATAAACCTTACCCTAACCCTAACGATAACCCTAATCCTTTCCCTAACCCTAACCCTAACCCTAACCCTTACCCTTTCCCTAACCCTAACCCTAACCTTAACCCTAACCCTAACCTTAACCCTTACACTTAACCCTAATCCTACACCTAAACCTAACCCTAATCCTAAACCTAAACCTAACCCTAACCCTAACCCTTATTGTTACACTAACCCTAACCCTAACCCTAACCCTAACACTTACCCTTACCCTAACCCTAACCCGAACCCTAACCCTTACCCTAACCCTAACCCTAACACTAAACCCTAACCCTACCCTAACCCTAAACCTAACCCTTACCCAAACCCTAACCCTTACCCTAACCCTAAACCTAACCCTTAGCATAACCCTAATCCTAACCCTAACATAAAACCTAACCCTAACACTAACCCTAAACCTTACCCTTACCCTAACCCTATCCCTAACCCTACCACAAACCTTAGCCTTAACCCTAACCCTAACCCTAACCCTTACCCTAATCCTAACCCTAACCTTAATGCTAACCTAACCCTATACCTTACCCTAACCCTAACAGCTACCTTTACCCTAAGCCAAACCCTAAACTGAAACCTAACCCTAATCCTAACCCTAACCCTAAACCTAATCCTAAACTTAACCCTAACCCTAACCCTAACCCTTACCCTTACCCTAACCCTAACACTAAACCTAACCCTAACTCTAAAACTAATCCTTCCCCTCACCCTAACACTAACCATAACCTTAACCCTTACCCTTACCCTAACATCAAACCTAACCCAAACCCTAACCCTAATCCTAACACTTAAACTTCCCCTAACCCTTACCCTAACCCTTACCCTTCCCTAACCCTTACACTAACCATAACCCTTACTGTAACCCTAACCCTAACCCTTACACTAACCCTAACCATAACCCTAACCCTGACCCTAATCCTTACATTAATCCTAACCCTAACCCTAATCCCTATCCCTAACCCTTATCCTAAACATAAACCTAACACCTAACCCTAACCCTTACCCTAACCCTAACCCTAACCCTAACCCTTACCCTAATCCTAACCCTAACTCTAAACCTAACCCTTACACTAACCCTAACCGTAACCCTAACCCTAACCCTAACCCTAACCCTTACCCTAACCCTAACCCTCAGCCTAAACCTAACCATAACCCTTACCCTTACCCTAACCCTAACCCTAAACCTAACCCTAAACCTAACACGAAACCTAACCCTTACCCTAACCCTAACCCTATCCATAAACCTACACTAACCCTATCCTAAACTTTACCCTTACTCTAACCCTAACCCTAACCCTAAACCTAACCCTTATACTATCCCTAAACCTAACCCTAACTCTAACCTCTAACCCTAACCCTAACCTTATACATAACACTTACCCTAACCCTAACCCTAAATCTAACCCTTACCCTTACCCTAACCCTAAGCCTAACCTTAATGCTAACCCTAACCCTAAACTGAAACCTAAACCTTATCCTAACCATAACCCTAACCCTAACCCTAACACTTACCCTAACCCTAACCCTAATCCTTACCCTAACCCTAACCCTAATCCTTACCCTAACCCTAACCCTAAACCTAACCCTAAACCTTTCCCTAACCCTAACCTTAACCCTAAACCTAACCCTAACCCTAACACTAACGCTAACCCTAACACTTACCCTATCCCTAAACCTAACCCTAAACCTAACCCTAACCCTTACCCTAACCCTAACCCTTACCCTAACCCTAACCCTAACCCTAACCCCAACCCTAACAATTACCATTACCTTAACCCTAACCCTAACCCTAACAGTAACCCTAACCGTAAGCCTAACCCTAACAGCTAATCCTAAACCTAACCCTAAACCAAACTCTAACCCCTCATCGTAACCCTTACCCTTATGCTGTCCCTAACCGTAACCCTAACCCTAACACTTACCCTAATCCTAACCTTACCCTTAGCCTAAACCTAACCCTAACTCTAACACTAAACCTAAACCTTACCCTAACCATTACCCTCACCCAAACCCTAACCCTAACCCTAACCCCTAACCCTAACCGTAAACCTAACCTTAACTCTAAAGATAACCCTAACCCTTACCCTTACCTTAACCCTAAACCTAACACTAACCCTAACCCTAACA
Organism: Megascapheus bottae; assembly: GCA_024803745.1. Lineage (NCBI taxonomy): Eukaryota > Metazoa > Chordata > Mammalia > Rodentia > Geomyidae > Megascapheus > Megascapheus bottae. The sequence goes on along the minus strand of JANJXV010000370.1, from coordinate 977,521 downwards.
CTTAACCTTACTCTAACCCTTAATGCTAACCCTAACCCTAACCCTAACCCTTATCCTAACCCTAACCCTAACCCTAAAACTTTCCCTAACCCTAACCCTAAACCTAACGCTTACCCTTTCCCTAACCCTAACCCTAACCTTAACCCTAAACCTAACCTTAAACCTTACACTTATCTTAACCCTAATCCTACACCTAAACCAAACCCTAATCCTAACCCTAAACCTAACACTAACCCTAACCCTTACTGTTACCCTAACCTTAACCCTAACCCTAACCCTAACTCTTACCCTTACCCTAACCCTAAACCTAACACTAACCATTACCCTAACCCTAACCGTAACACTAAACCCTAACCCTACCCTAACCCTAACCCTAACCCTTACCCAAACCATAACCCTCACCCTAACCCTAACCCTAACCCTTAGCCTAACTCTAATCCTAACCCTAACTTTAAACCTAACCCTAACACGAACCCTAAACCTTACCCTTACCCTAACCCTATCCCTAACACTACCACTAACCTTAGCCTTAACCCTAACCCTAACCCTAACCCTTACCCTAACCCTAACCCTAAACCTTACCCTTACCCTAACCCTAACCTTAATGCTAACCTAACCCTAACCCTAAACCTAAACCTAAACCTAACAGTTACCTTTACCCTAAGCCAAACCCTAAGCCGAAACCTAACACTAATCCTAACCCTAACCATAAACCTAACCCTAAACTTAACCCTAACCCTAACCCTAACCCTTACCCTTACCCTAACGCTAACACTAAACCTAACCCTAACTCTAAAACTAATCCTTACCCTCACCCTAACCCTAAACCTAACCCTAACCCAAACCCTAACCTTAACCGTTACCCTTACCCTAACCCTAAACCAAACCCAAACCCTAACCCTACTCCTAACACTTACCCTTCCCCTAACCCTTACCCTAACCATTACCCTTACCCTAACCGTAACCTTAACCATAACACTTACCCTATACCTAACCCTAACCCTAACACTTACATTATCCCTAACCATAACCCTAACACTAACCCTTACACTAACCATAAACCTAACCCTAATCCCTATCCCTAACCCTTACCCTAAACCTAACCCTAAGCCCTAACACTAACCTTTACCCTAACCCTCACCCTAACCCTAACCCTTACCCTAATCCTAACCCTAACTCTAACCCTAACCCTTACACTAACCCTAACCATAACCCTAACCCTAACCATAACCCTAACCTTACCCTAACCCTAACCCTAAACCTAACCTTAACTCTAAAGATAATCCTAACCATTACCCTTACCTTAACCCTAAACCTTACACTAACCCTAACCCTGACCCTTAACCTTACTCTAACCCTTAATGCTAACCCTAACCAAACACATACCCTAACCCTAACCCTAACCCTAACCCTAACCCTAATCCTTACCCTAACCATAACCCTAACCATAACCGTAACCCTAACCCTAACCCTAACACTAAACCTTACCCTAACCCTAACCCTGAGCCTAAACCTAACCATAACCCTTACCCTTACCCTAACCCTAACCCTAAACCTAACCCTAACCCTAACCCGAAACCTAACCCTTACCCTAACCCTACCTTAACCCTAACCATACCCATAACCCTAACCCTTACCCTAACCCTAACCCTATCCCTAACCCTACACTAACACTATCCTAAACTTTACTCTTACTCTAACCCTAACCCTAAACCTAACCCTTACCCTTACCCTAACCCTAACCCTAAACTTAATTCTAACCCTAACCCTAACCCTAAACCTTACCCTAACCCTAACCCTAATCCTAGCCCTAACAATAACCCTAAACCTAAACCTAACCCTTACACTTTCCCTAACCCTAAACTTAACCCTAAATCTAAACCTAACCCTAACCCTAACCCTAACTCTAACCCTAACAATAACCCTCATCCTAACCCTTACCCTTACCCTCAAACTAACCCTACCCCTATCCCTGACCCCTAACCCCAACCCTTACCCTAACCCTAAACCTAACCCTTACCCTAACCCTAACCCTAATCCTTACCCTAACCTTAACTCTAAACCTAACCCTAACGCTAACACTAACCCTAACCCTAACCCTTACCCTTACTCTAAACCTAACCCTAACCCTAACACTAACCCTAACACTTAACCTTAATCTAACCCTTAATGCTAACCCTAACCCTAACCCTAACCCTTACCCTTACGCTAACTCTTACCCTTATACTATCCCTAACACTAACCCAAAACCTAAACCTAATAATAAACCTAACCGTAACCCTTACCCTAACCCTAACACTAACCCTTAGCCTAACTCTAATCCTAACCCTAACTTTAAACCTAACCCTAACACTAACCCTAAACCTTACCCTTACCCTAACCCTATCCCTAACCCTACCACTAACCTTATCCTTAACCCTAACCCTAACCATTACCCTAACCCTAACCCTAACGCTTACCCTTAACCTAACCCTAACCCTAACCTTAATGCTAACCTAACCCTAACCCTAAACCTAACCCTAAACCTAACAGTTACCTTTACCCTAAGCCAAACCTTAAACCGAAACCTAACACTAATCCTAACCCTAACCATAAACCTAACCCTAAACTTAACCCTAACCCTAACCCTAACCCTTACCCTTACCCTAACCCTAACACTAAACCTAACCCTAACTCTAAAACTAATCCTTACCCTCAACCTAACCCTAAACCTAACCCTAACCCTAAACTTAACCCTTAACCTTACCCTAACCCTAAAACTAACCCAAACCCTAACCCTAATCCTAACACTTACCCTTCCCCTAACCCTTACCCTAACCCTTACCCTTACCCTAACCCTAACCCTAACCCTAACCCTAACTCTTACCCTAACCCTAACCCTAACCCTAACCCTTACCCTAATCCTAACACTAACCCTAACCCTAATACTTATCCCTTAACCTTACCCTAAACCTAACCCTAACCCCTAACCCTAACCCTTACCCTAACCCTAACCCTCACCCTTACCATAATCTTAACCCTAACTCTAACCCTAACCCTATCCCAAACCCTAACCCTTACCCTAACCCTAACCCTAACCCTTAGCCTAACCCTAACCCTACCCTAAACTTAACCCTAACCCTAACACTAACCCTAAACCTTACCCTTACCGTAACCCTATACCTAACCCTAACACGAACCCTAGCCTTAACCCTAACCCTAACCCTAACCCTAACGCTAACCCTTACCCTAACCCTATCCCTACCCTAACACTAACCCTAGCCTTAACCCTAACCCTAACCCTTCCCCTTTCCCTAACCCTAACCCTAACCCTAACATTAATCCTAAGCCTTACACTTACCCTAACCCTAACCCTAAACCTAAACCTTACCCTTACCCTAACCCTAACCCTAAACCTAACACTAACCCTAACACTAACCCTAACCCTAACCCTAACCCTAACACTAACACTAACCCTAACCCTAACCCTTACCCTTACCCTAACCCTAACAAACCCTAACACTAACCCTAACCCTAATTCTAACAGTTACCTTTACCCTAACCCTAACCCTGTCCCTAACCTTTACCCTAACCCTAAAACTTACCCTAACCCTAACCCCACACCTATGCCTAACCCTAAACATTACCCTAAACCTAAACCTAACCCTAACCCTAACCCTTACTCTTACCCTAACCCTAACCCCACACCTAACCCTAACCCTAAACCGTACCTTTACTCTAATGTTAAATCTATACCTAACCCTAAACCTAACCCCTAACCCTAACCCTAACCCTAACCCTTACCCTTACCCTAACCCTAAACCTAAACTTAACCCTAAACCTAACAGTAACCCTAACCCTAATCCTTACCCTAACCCTAACCCCAAACCTATGCCTAACCCTAACCCTAACCCTTACCCTTACCCTCACACGAACCCTTACGCTAAACCTCACCCTAACCCTAAACCTAACCCTAACCCTAAACCTTACCCTTACCCCAACCCTACCCTGAACCTAAACCTAACCCTAACCCTAACCCCTAACCCTAAACCTAACCCTAACCCTTGCCCTTACCCTAACCGTAACCCTAATCTTAATGCTAAGCCTACCCCTAACCCTAAACCTAACCTTAACCCTAACCCTAACCCTAACCCTAACCCTTACCTTTACCCTAAGCCTAACCCTAAACCTAAACCTAACCCTAATCCTAACCCTAACCCTAAACCTAACCATAAACTTAACCCTAACCCAAACCGTAACCCTTACCCTTACCCTAAACCTAACACTAAACCTAACCCTAACTCTAAAACTAATCCTTACCCTCAACCTAACCCTAACTCTAAAACTAATCCTTACCCTCAACCTAACCCTCAACCTAACCCTAAATCTAACCCTAACCCTAACGCTAACCTTAACTCTTACCCTTACCCTAACCCTAAACATAACCCAAACCCTAACCCTAATCCTAACACTTACCCATACCCTAACCCTTACCCTAACACTTACCCTTACCCTAACCCTAACCCTTACCGTAACCCTAAACCTAACCCTAACCATTACACTAACCCTAACCCTAACCCTAACCCTTACACTAACCCTAACCCTAACCCTAATCCCTATCCCTAACCCTTACCCTAAAACTAATCCTGAACCCTAACCCTAACCCTTACCCTAAACCTAAACCTAAAACTTACCCTAACCCTGACCCTAATTCTAACCCTAACTCTAACCCAAACCCTAACCTTTACCCTAACCCTAACCCTAAACCTTAGCCTAACCCTAACCCTAACTCTAACCTTAACCCTAACCCTAACACTAACCCTAACCCTTACCATTACCCTAACCCTAACACTAACCCTAACACTAACCCTAGCCTTAACCATAACCCTAGCCCTAAACCTTACCCTAACCCTAACCCTAACCCTAACCTTTACCCTTACCCTAACACTAACTCTAACACTAACCCTAACCCTAACAATAATCCTAAGACTTACACTTACTCTAACCCTAACCCTAACCCTTACCCTTACCCTAACCCTAACCCTAAACCTAACACTAACCCTAACACTAACCCTAACCCTAAACCTAACCCTAAGACTAACCCTAACCCTAACCATTACCCTTACCCTAACCCTAACACAGACCCTAACCCTAACCCTAACCCTAATTCTAACAGTTACCCTTACCTTAACCCTAACCCTAACCCTAACTTCACCCTAACCCTAAGCCTTACCCTAACCCTAACCCCAAACCTATGCCTAAAACTAACCCTTACCCTAAACTTAACCCTAACCCTTACTCTTACCCTAACCGTAACCCCAAACCTAACCCTAACCCTAAATCTAACCCTAACCCTAACCTTAACCCCCAAAGCTAACCCTAACCCTAACCCTTACCCTTAACCTAACCCTAATCCTCATGTTAACCCTAAACCTAACAGTAACCCTAACCCTAACCCTTACCCTAACCCTAACCCTAAACCTAACCCTATCCTTAACCTTTACCCTTACCCTAACCCTAAACCTAACCCTAACCCTAACCCTAACCCTAATCCTTCCCCTAAGCCTAACCCTAATTCTAATCCTAAGCCTTACCCTAACCCTAACCCTAAACTTAAACCTAACCCTAACCCTAACCCTTACCCTTACCCTAACTCTAACCATAATCTTAATGCTAACCCTACCCCTAACCCTAAAGCTAACCTTAACCCTAACCCTAAACCTAACCCTAACCCTAACCCTTACCTTTACCCTAAGCCTAACCGTAAACCTAAACCTAACCCTAATCCTAACCCTAACCCTAAACCTAACCCTAAACTTAACCCTAACCCTAACTGTAAGCCTTACCGTTACCCTAACCCTAACACTAAACCTAACCCTAACTCTAAAACTAATCCTTAACCTCACCCTAACCCTAAACCTAACCCTAACCCTAACCCTAACCTTAACCCTTACCCTTACCCTCACCCTAAACCTTACCATAACCCTAAACCTAACCCTAACCCTTACACTAACAATAAACCCTAACCCTAACCCTTACACTAACCCTAACCCTAACCCTAATCCCTATCCCTAACACTTAGCCTAAAACTAATCCTGACCCCTAACTCTAATCCTAACCCTTACAGTAAACCTAACCCTAACATTTACCCTAAACCTGACCCTAATTCTAACCCTAACCCTAACCCAAAACCTAACCCTTATCCTAACCCTAACCCTAAACCTTAGCCTCACCCTAACCCTAACCCTAACCTTAACCCTAATCCTAACACTAACCCTAACCCTTACCCTTACCCTAACCCTAACCCTAACCCTAACACTAACCCTAGCCTTAACCCTAAACCTAGCCCTAAACCTTACCCTAACCCTAACCCTAACCCTAACCCTTACCCTTACCCTAACACTAACCCTAAACCAAACATTAACCCTAACACTAACCCTAACCCTAAGCCTAACCCTAATTCTAACAGTTACCCTTACCTTAACCCAAACCCTAACGCTAACTTCACACTAACCCTATACCTTACCCTAACCCTAACCGAAACCTATGCCTAAGCCTAACCCTTACCCTAACCCTAACCCCAACCCTAACCCTTACTCTTACCCTAACCCTAACCCCAAACCTAACCCTAACCCTAAACCGTACCCTTACCCTAACCCTAAATTTAACCCTAACCCTAACCCTAACCCATAAACCTAACCCTAACCCTTACACTTAACCTAACCCTAACCCTAACGTTAACCCTAAACCTAACAGTAACCCTAACCCTAACCCTTACCCTAACCCTAACCCTAAACCTAACCCTAACCCTAAACCTTACCCTTACCCTAACCCTAAACCTAACCCTACCCTAACACTAATCCTTACCCTAAGACTCACCCTAATCCTTATCCTAAGCCTAACCCTAACCCTAACCCTAAACTTAACCCTAACCCTAACCCTAACCCTAACCCTAAACTTAATGCTAACCTTAACACTAACCCTAACCCTAACCCTAACCCTAACCCTAACCCTTACCCTAACCCTAATCCTAATGTTAACCCTAAACCTAACAGTAACCCTAAACCTAACCCTTACCCTAACCCTAACCCCAAACCGAACCCTAACCCTAACCTTTACCCTTACCCTAACCCTAAACCTAACCCTAACCCTAACCCTAACCCTAATCCTTCCCCTAAGCCTAACCCTAATTCTAATCCTAAGCCTTACCCTAACCCTAACCCTAAACTTAAACCTAACCCTAACCCTAACCCTTACCCTTACCCTAATTCTAACCATAATCTTAATGCTAACCCTACCCCTAACCCTAAACCTAACCTTAACCCTAACCCTAAACATAACCCTAACCCTAACCCTTACCTTTACCCTAAGCCTCACCCTAAACCTAAACCTAACCCTAATCCTAACCCTAACCCTAAACCTAACCCAAAACTTAACCCTAACCCTAACCGTAACCCTTACCCTTACCCTAAACCTAACACTAAACCTAACCCTAACTCTAAAACTAATCCTTACTCTCAACCTAACCCTAACTCTAAAACTAATCCTTACCCTCAACCTAACCCTAAATCTAACCCTAACCCTAACGCTAACCTTAACCCTTACCCTTACCCTAACCCTAAACCTAACCCAAACCCTAACCCTAATCCTAACACTTACCCTTACCCTAACCCTTACCCTAACACTTACCCTTACCCTAACCCTAACACATACCGTAACCCTAAACCTAACCCTAACCCTTACACTAACCCTAACCCTAACCCTAACCCTTACACTAACCCTAACCCTAAACCTAATCCCTATCCCTAACCCTTACCCTAAAACTAATCCTGAACCCTAACCCTAACCCTTACCCTAAACCTAACCCTAAAACTTACCATAACCCTGACCATAATTCTAACCCTAACACTAACCCAAACCCTAACCTTTACCCTAACCCTAACCCTAAACCTTAGCCTAACCCTAACCCTAACCCTAACCTTAACCCTAACCCTAACACTAACCCTAAACCTTACCATTACCCTAACCCTAACCCTAACCCTAACACTAACCCTAGCCTTAACCATAACCCTAGCCCTAAACCTTACCCTAACCCTAATCCTAACCCTAACCTTTACCCTTACCCTAACACTAACCCTAACACTAACCCTAACCCTAACAATAATCCTAAGACTTACACTTACTCTAACCCTAACCCTAACCCTTACCCTTACCCTAAACCTAACCCTAAACCTAACACTAACCCTAACACTAACCCTAACCCTAACCCTAACACTAACCGTAACCCTAACCCTTACCCTTACCCTAACCCTAACACTAACCCTAACCCTAACCCTAACCCTAATTCTAACAGTTACCCTTACCTTAACACTAATCCTAACCCTAACTTCACCCTAACCTTAAGCCTTACCCTAACCCTAACCCCAAACCTATGCCTAAACCTAAACCTTACCCTAAACCTAACCCTAACCCTTAAACTTACCCTAACCGTAACCCCAAACCTAACCCTAACCCTAAATCCAACCCTAACCCTAACCTTAACCCCCAAAGCTAACCCTAACCCTAACCCTTACCCTTATCCTAAACCTAATCCTAATGTTAATCCTAAACCTAACAGTAACCCTAACCCTAACCCTTACCCTAACCCTAACCCCAAACCGAACCCTAACCCTAACCTTTACCCTTACCCAAACCCTAAACCTAACCCTAACCCTAACCCTAACCCTAATCCTTCCCCTAAGCCTAACCCTAATTCTAATCCTAAGCCTTACCCTAACCCTAACCCTAAACTTAAACCTAACTCTAACCCTAACCCTTACCCTTACCCTAACTCTAACCATAATCTTAATGCTAACCCTACCCCTAACCCTAAACCTAACCTTAACCCTAACCCTAAACATAACCCTAACCCTAACCCTTACCTTTACCCTAAGCCTAACCCTAAACCTAAACCTAACCCTAATCCTAACCCTAACCCTAAACCTAACCCTAAACTTAACCCTAACCCTAACCGTAACCCTTACCCTTACCCTAAACCTAACACTAAACCTAACCCTAACTCTAAAACTAATCCTTACTCTCAACCTAACCCTAACTCTAAAACTAATCCTTACCCTCAACCTAACCCTAAATCTAACCCTAACCCTAACGCTAACCTTAACCCTTACCCTTACCCTAACCCTAAACCTAACCCAAAACCTAACCCTAATCCTAACACTTACCCTTACCCTAACCCTTACCCTAACACTTACCCTTACCCTAACCCTAACCCTTACCGTAACCCTAAACCTAACCCTAACCCTTACACTAACCCTAACCCTAACCCTAACCCTTACACTAACCCTAACCCTAACCCTAATCCCTATCCCTAACCCTTACCCTAAAACTAATCCTGAACCCTAACCCTAAACCTTACCCTAAACCTAACCCTAAAACTTACCCTAACCCTGAACCTAATTCTAACCCTAACACTAACCCAAACCCTAAACTTTACCCTAACCCTAAACCTAAACCTTAGCCTAACTCTAACCCTAACCCTAACCTTAACCCTAACCCTAACACTAACCCTAACCCTTACCATTACCCTAACCCTAACACTAACCCTAACACTAACCCTAGCCTTAACCATAACCCTAGTCCTAAACCTTACCCTAACCCTAACCCTAACCCTAACCTTTGCCCTTACCCTAACACTAACCCTAACACTAACCCTAACCCTAACAATAATCCTAAGACTTACACTTACTCTAACCCTAACCCTAACCCTTACCCTTACCCTAACCCTAACCCTAACACTAACCCTAACCCTAACCCTTACCCTTACCCTAACCCTAACACTAACCCTAACCCTAAGCCTAATCCTAATTCTAACAGTTACCCTTACCTTAACCCTAACCCTAACCCTAACTTCACCCTAACCCTAACCCTTACCCTAACCCTAACCCCAAACCTATGCCTAAACCTAACCCTTACCCTAAACCTAACCCTAACCCTTACTCTTACCCTAAACGTAACCCCATACCTAACCCTAACCCTAAATCTAACCCTAACCCTAACCCTAACCCCCAAAGCTAACCCTAACCCTAACCCTTACGCTTACCCTAACCCTAATCCTAATGTTAACCCTAAACAAAACAGTAACCCTAACCCTAACCTTTACCCTAACCCTAACCCTAAACCTAACCCTAACCCTAACCTTTACCCTTACCCTAACCCTAAACCTAACCCTAACCCTAACCCTAACCCTGATCCTTCCCCTAAGCCTAACCCTAATTCTAATCCTAAGCCTTACCCTAACCCTAACCCTAAACTTAAACCTAACCCTAACCCTAACCCTTACCCTTACCCTAACTCTAACCATAATCTTAATGCTAACCCTACCCCTAACACTAAACCTAACCTTAACCCTAACCCTAAACCTAACCCTAACCCTAACCCTAACCCTTACCTTTACCCTAACCCTAACCCTAAACCTAAACCTAACCCTAATCCTAACCCTAACCCTAAACCTAACCCTAAACTTAACCCTAACCCTAACTGTAAGCCTTACCGTTACCCTAACCCTAACACTAAACCTAACCCTAACTCTAAAACTAATACTTACCCTCACCCTAACCCTAAACCTAACCCTAACCCTAACCCTAACCTTAACCCTTACCCTTACCCTAACCCTAAACCTAAACCTAACCCTAAACCTAACCCTAACCCTTGCACTAAAAATAAACCCTAACCCTAACCCTTACACTAACCCTAAACCTAACCCTAATCCCTATCCCTAACACTTACCCTAAAACTAATCCTGACCCCTAACTCTACTCCTAAGCCTTACCCTAAACCTAAACCTAACCCTTACCCTAACCCTGACCCTAATTCTAACCCTAACCCTAACCCAAAACCTAACCCTTATCCTAACCCTAAACCTAAACCTTAGCCTCACCCTAACCCTAACCCTAACCTTAACCCTAATCCTAACACTAACCTTAACCCTTACCCTTACCCTAACCCTAACCCTAACCCTAACACTAACCCTAGCCTTAACACTAACCCTAGCCCTAAACCTTACCATAACCCTAACCCTAACCCTAACCCTTACCCTTAGCCTAACACTAACCCTAAACCTAACATTAACCATAACACTAACCCTAACCCTAAGCCTAACCCTAATTCTAACAGTTACCCTTATGTTAACCCTAACCCTAACCCTAACTTCACCCTAACCCTATACCTTACCCTAACCCTAACCAAAAACCTATGCCTAACCCTAACCCTTACCCTAACCCTAACCCTAACCCTAACCCTTACTCTTACCCTAACCCTAACCCCTAAACCTAACCCTAACCCTAAACCTTACACTTAACCTAACCCTAACCATAACGTTAACCCTAAACCTAACAGTAACCCTAACCCTAACCCTTACCCTAACCTTAACCCTAAACCTAAACCTAACACTAACCCTTACCCTTACCCTAACCCTAAACCTAACCCTAACCCTAACACTAATCCTTACCCTAAGCCTAAAACTAATCCTTATCCTAAGCCTAACCCTTACCCTAACCCTAAACTTAACCCTAACCCTAACCCTAACCCTAACCCTAAACTTAATGCTAACCGTAACACTAACCCTAACCCTAACCCTAACACTAACCCTAACCCTAACCCTAACCCTAACCGTTACCCTTACTCTTACCCTAACCCTAACCCCAAACCTACCCCTAAACCTAAACCGTACCCTTACCCTAACCCTAAATCTAACCCTAACCCTAACCCTACCCTAACCCTAACCCTAACACTAACCCTTACCCTAACCCTAACCTTAACCCCAACACTAACCCTTACACTAATCCTTACCCTAAGCCTAACCCTAACCCTAATCCTAACCCTAACCATAAACCTAACCCTAATCCTAACCCTAACCCTTACCCTTACATTAACCCTAAACCTAACCCCAACCCTAACCCTAACAGTAATCCTTACCCTAATAGTAACCCTAACCCTAATCCTAACCCTAACCCTAACCCTAACCCTAAACTTAACCCTAACCCTAACCCTAACCCTTACCCTTACCCTAACCCTAACCCCAACACTAACCCTTACACTAATCCTTACCCTAAGCCTAACCCTAACCCTAATCCTAACCCTAACCATAAACCTAACCCTAATCCTAACCCTAACCCTTACCCTTACATTAACCCTAAACCTAACCCCAACCCTAACCCTAACAGTAATCCTTACCCTAATAGTAACCCTAACCCTAACCCTAACCCTAACCCTAACCCTAACCCTAAACTTAACCCTAACCCTAACCCTAACCCTTACCCTTACCCTAACCCTAAACCTAACCCTTATCCTAACCCTAACCCTAACCCTAACCCTAACCATTACCCTAACCCCAACCCTAACCCTAACCCCAACCTTAATGCTAACCCTAATGCTAACTCTTACCCTAACCCTAAACTATACCCTAAGCCTAACCCTAAACCTAACCCCAACCCTTACCCTTACCCTAACCCTAACCCTACCTCTAACCCTAACCCGAACCCTAACCCTTACCCTAACCCTAAACCTAAACCTAACCCTAATCCTAACCCTAACCCTAACCGTTGCCCTAACCCTACCCTAAACCTAACCCTAACCCTATCCCTAACTCTTACCCTTACCCTAACCTTAACCCTAACCCTAACCCTAAACTTTACGCTAACCCTAACCCTTACCCTTACCCTAACTCTAACCTTAAACCCAACCCTAACCCTAACCCTAAACCTAACCTTATCCTTACCATAAGCCTAACCGTAACCTTAACGCCAACACTAAACCCAAACCTAAACCTAACCCTAAGGCTTACCCTTACCCTAACCGTAACCCTAACCATAAACCTCACACTTACCCTTACCCTAAACCTAACCCTAACCCTAGCCCCTCACCCTAACCCTAGCCTTTACCCTAACCGTAACTCAAACCCTTAGCCTTACCCTAACCCTAACCCTTAACCTAACCCTAACCCTAACACTAACCCAAACCCCTAACCCTAATCCTAACCCTAACCCTCACCCTAACCCTAACCCTAAGAATAACCCTTACACTAACACTAACCCTAAGTGTAACCCTTAGCCTTACCCTAACCCTAATCCTAACCCTAACCCTTACCCTAACCCTACCCTTAACCCTTACCCTAACCCTAACTCTAACCGTAACCCTATCCCCTAAACCTAACCCATTCCCTAACGCTCACCCTAACCCTAAACCTATCCCTAACCCTTACCCTAACCCTAACCCGAACCGTAACCCTTACCCTTACCCTCACCCTAACACTAACTCCAACCCTAAACCTAACCCTAACCCTTACTCTTACCCTAACCTTAACCCCTAACCTAACCCTAACCCTAACCATAACCCTAACCGTTACCCTAACCCTAATCCTTACCCTAACCCTAAACCTAACCCTAAACATAACCTTAACCCAAACCCTTACCCTTACCCTAACCCTAACCCTAAACCTAAACCTAACCCTAACCCTAACCCCTACCCAAACCCTAACCCTAACGCTAACCCTTAACCAAACACCTTACCCTAACTGTAACCCTAACCCTAACACTAACTTTTACCCTAAACCTAACCCTAAACCTAACACTTACCCTAACCCTAACCCTAACCCAACCCCTAAACCTAACCCTTACCCTAACCCTAAACCTAACCCTAACCCTTACCCTTAACCTCACACTAACCCTAACCCTAACCCTAACCTTAACCTTAACTCTAACCCTAACCCTAACCCTAACCCTTACCCTTATCCTAACCTTAACCCTAAACCTTACACTTACCCTTACCCTAATCCTAAACCTAACCCTAACCCTAAATCTAACCCTTAGTCTTAACCTAACCCTAAACCTAGCCCTTACCGTAACCCTAAATCTAACCCTTAGCCTAACCCTAACCCTAACCCAAACCCCTAACCTAACCCTAACACTTACCCTATCCCTTACCCTTACCCTAACCATAACCCTTACCCTATCCCCAACCCTAACCCTAAACCTAACCCTAACCTTAACCCTAAACCTAAACCTAACCCTAACCCTAACCCTTACCTTTACCCTAAGCCTAACCCTAAACCTAAACCTAACCCTAATCCTAACCCTAACCCTAACCCTAAACCTAAACTTAACCCTAACCCTAACCCTAACCCTTACCCTAACCCTAACCCTAAACCTAACCCAAACCCTAACCCTAATCCTAATACTTACCCTTACACTAAACCTAACTCTAACACTTACCCTTACCCTAACCCTAACCCTAACCTTAACCCCAACCCTAAACCTAAACCTAACCCTAACGCTAACCTTTACCCTTACCCTAAACCTAACGCTAACCCTAACAGTAACCCTAACACTTACCCTTGCCCTAACCCTAACCCTAACCCTTACCCTAAACATAACACTCACCCTAACCCTAACCCTAAGCCTAACACTAACCCTAACCCTAACCCTTACCCTTACCCTAACCTTAACCCTAAACCTATTACTTACCCTTACCCTAACCCTAACCCTAACCCTAACCCCTAACCCTAACCCTAACCCTAACTCTAATCCTTACTCTTAACCTAACCGTAACCCTAACCCTAGCCCTTACCCTAACCCTAACCCATATCCTTACCCTAACCCTAACACTAACCCTAACCCCTAACCCTAACCCTCACCCTAACCCTCACCCTAAACTAACAGTAACACTAACCCTAACCCTTACCCTAACACTAACCCTAACTCTAACCCTTAGGCTTACCCTAACCCTAATTCTAAACCTAACCCTTACCCTAACCCTAACCCTAAGGCTTACACTAACCCTCACCCTAACCCTAACCTCTAACCCTAACCCATACCCTGACGCTCATCCTAACCCTAACCCTAACCCTATCCCTAACCCGAACCCTAACCCTTACCCTTACCCTTAACCTCACCCTAACCCTAACCCTAAACCCAACCCTAAACCTAACCCTAACCCTTACTCTTACCCTAACCCTAACCATAAACATGACCCTTACGCTAACCCTAATCCTTACCCTAACCCTAAACCTAAACCTAACGCTAACCTTAACCCTAACCCTTACCCTTACCCTAACCCTAAACCTAAACCTAATCCTAACCATAACCCTAACCCTTACCCTTACCATAACCGTAACCTCAAACCTAACCCTATCCCTAACCCTAAACCAAACCCTTACCCTAACCCTAACCCTAACCCTTACTCTTACCCTAACCCTAACCCCAAACCTAACCCTAACCCTAACCCTAACCCTAAACTTAAACATAAACCAAACACTAACAGTAACCCTAACACTTATCCTAACCCTAACACTGAACGTAACCTTAACCCTAACCCTAAACTTAAACATAAACCAAACACTAACCCTAACCCTAACCCTAACCCTAACCCTAATCCTAACCCTAACCCTAACCCTAACCCTGAACCTAAACCTAACCCTAACCCTAACCCATACCCTTACCTTAACAATAACCCTAAACCTAACCCTAACCCTAACCTTGACCCTAACCCTTACCCTAACCCTAACCCTAAAACTAACCCTTACGCTTACCCTTAACCTAACCCTAACCCTAACCTTAACCATAATCTTTACGCTAACCCTAAACCTAACCCTAACCCTTACCCTAACTCTACTCTTAAACCTAACCCTAACCCTAACACTAACCCTAACCCTTACCCTTATCCTAACCCTAACCCTAACCCTAACCCCAACCCTTACCCTAACCCTAACCTTAACCCTAACCCTAACCCTAACTGTAACCCTAAACCTAACCCTAACAATAACCCTAACACTTACCCTTACGCTAAATTTAACCCTAACCCTAAACCTAAATTTTGCACTAACCCTAACCCTTACCCTAACCCTAACCCTAACCCTAACCCCTCACCCTAACCCTAACCCTAACCCTAACCCTTAAGCTTACCACAACCCTTACCCTAACCCCAACCCTAAACCTAACTCTAACCATTACTCTTGCCCTAACCCTAACCCTTAGCCTAACCCTAACCCTAACCTAACTCTAACCCTTACCTTTACCCTAACCCTAACCCTTACCCTTACCCTAACCATAAACCCAAACCTAAACCTAACCCTAACCCTAACCCTTACTCTTAACCTAAACCTAACCCTAACCCTAACCCTAACCTTAACCCTAAAACTTACCCTTACCCTTACCCTAACCCTAACCCTAACCCCTAACCCTAACCCTAACACTAACCCTAACCCAAACCCTAGCCCTTACCCTATCCCTAACTCTAACCCTTAGCCTTACCCTAACCATAATCCTAACCCTTACCCTAACCCTAACTCTAAACCTAACCCTAACCCTAACCCTAACGCTAAACCTTAACCTAACCCTAACCCTAACCCTAACCGTAACCCTAAACCTAATCCTAACCCTAAACCTAAACCTTACCCTTACCCTAACCTTAACCCTAACCCTAACCCTAAACTTTACGCTAACCCTAACCCTAACCCTACCCGTTACACTTACCCTAACTCTAACCTTAAACCTAACCCTAACCGTAATCCTAACCCTAACCCTTACGCTTACCTAACCCTAACCCTAACTTTAACCCCAACCCTAAACCCAACCTAACCCTAACTCTAACGCTTACCCTTACCCAAACCGTAACCCTAACCCTAACACTAACACTTCCCCTTACCTTGTCCCTAACCCTAACCCTAACCCTATCTTTTACCCTAACCCTAAACCTAATCCTTACCCTAAACCTAACCCTGACCCTAACCTAACCCCTAACCATAACCCTTACCTTAACCCTAACCCTAACCCTAACCCTTACCCTTACCCTAACCCTAACCCTACATCTAACCCTAACCCTAACCCTAACCTTAACCCTTAACCTAACCCTAACCCTAACCCTTAGCCTAACCCTAACCCTAACCCTAACCTTAACCCTAACCCTAACCCTAACCCTTACCTTTACCTTAACCGTAACCCTAAACCTAAAACTAACCCTAACTTTAACCCTAACCCTAACCCTAACCCTAACCTTACCCTTACCCTAACCTTAACCCTAAACCTAACACTTACCCTTAACCTAACCCTAAACCTAACCCCTAACCCTTACACTAACCTAACTCTAACCCTTAGCCTTACCGTAAACCTAACCCTAAACCTTACCCTAACCCTAACACTAACCCTAACCCCTAACCCTAACCCTCACCCTAACCCTCACCCTAAACCTAACCCTCACCCTAACCCTTACCCTAACACTAACCCTAACTCTAACCATTAGCCTTACCCTAACCCTAATTATAATCCTATCCCTTACCCTAACCCTAACCCTAACCCTTACCCTAACCATCACTCTAACAATAACGTCTAACCCTAACCCATACCCTGACGCTCATCCTACCCCTACCCCTAACCCCAACCCTTACCCTAACTCTAACCTGAACCCTAACCTTACCCATACACTCACCCTAACCCTAACCCTAACCCCAACCCTAAATCTAACCCTAACCCTTACTATTACCCTAACTCTAACCCCTAACCTAACAATAACCCTAATCCTCACCCTAACCCTTACCCTAACCCCACTCCTTACATTAACCCTAAACCTAACCCTAACCCTAACCTTATCCCTAACCCTTACCCTTACTCTAACCCTAACCCTAAACCTAATCCTAAACATAACCCTAACCCTTAACCTTACCATAACTCTAAACCCAAACCTAAACCTATCCCTAACCCTAACCAAAAGCCTTAACCTAACCCTAACCCTAACCCTAACCCTTACTCTTACCCTAACCCTAACCCCAAACCTAACCCTAACCCTAACCCTAACCTTAAACCTAAACCAAACACTAACCCTAACCCTATCCCTTACCCTAACCCTAACCCCGAACCTAACCCTAACCCTAACCCATACCCTTACCCTAACCCTAACCGTAAACCTAACCCTAACCCTAACCCTAACCTTACGCTTACCCTTACCCTAACCCTAACTATAAACTTAACCCTAATCCTTACGCTAACACTAACCCTAACCCTAACCCTTACCCTTACCCTAATTCTAACCTTAAACCTAACCCTAACCCTTACCCTAACCGTAACCCTAACCCTAACCCTTCCCCTAATCCTAACCCTAACTCTAACCCTAAGCCTTACACTAACCCTAACCGTAACCCTAACCCTAACCCTAACCCTAACCCTTACCCTAACCATAACCCTGAGCCTAAACCTAACCATAACCCTTACCTTTACCCTAACCTGAACCCTAAACCTAACCCTAACCCTAACCCGAAACCTAACCCTTACCCTAACCCTAACCTTAACCCTAACCCTAACCATAACCCTAACCCTTACCCTAACCCTATCCCTATCCCTAACCCTACACTAACCCTATCTTAACCTTTACCCTTACGCTAACCCTAACCCTAACCCTAACCCTTACCCTTACACTAACCCTAACCCTAACACTAACTCTAACACCTAACCCTAACCCTAACCTTATACATAACACTTACCCTAACCCTAACACTAAATCTAACCCCTTACCCTTACCCTAACCCTAATCCTAACCTTAATGCTAACCCTAACCCTAAACCCAAACCTAATCCTTACCCTAACCCTAATCCTAACCCTAAACCTAACCCTTACCCTTACCCTAACCCTAACCCTAAACTTAATGCTAACCCTAACCCTAACCCTAACCCTTCCCTAACCCTAACCCTAATCCTAGCCCTAACAATAACCCTAACCCTAAACCTAACCCTAACCCTTTCCCTAAACCTAACCTTAACCCTAAACCTAACCCTCAACCTCACCCTTACCCTTACTCTAAACTTAACCCTAAACCTAAACCTAACCCTAACCCTAACCCTAACCCCTAACCCCAACCCTTACCCTTACCCTAAACCTAAACCTAACGCTTACCCTAACCCTAACCCCAATCCTTACCGTAACCCTAACCCTAAACCTAACCCTAACCCTTTCTCTAACCCTAACCTTAACCCTAAACCTAACCCTAACGCTAACACTAACCCTAACCCTAACCCTTACCCTTACTCTAAACCTAACCCTAAACCTAACCCTAACCCTAAAACTAACCCCTAACCCTAACTCTTACCCTTATACTAACCCTAACACTAACCCTAAGCCTAACACTTACCCTAACCCTAAACCTAATCCTAAAACTAACCCTAACCCTAACCCTAAACCTAACCCTTACCCTAACCCTAACCCTTACCCTAACACTAACACTAACCCTAACCCCAACTCTAACAATTACCCTTACCCTAACGCTAAACCTAACCCTTAACCTAACCCTTAACCTTACCCTAACCCTAACCCTAACCTTAATGCTAACCTAAACCTAACCCTAAACCTAACCCTAACACTAACAGTTACCTTTACCCTAAGCCTAACCCTAAACCGAAACCTAACACTAATCCTAACCCTAACCCTAAACCTAACCCTAAACTTAACCCTAACCCTAACCCTAAACCTTACCCTTACCCTAACCCTAACACTAAACCTAACCCTAACTCTAAAACTAATCCTTACCCTCACCCTAACCCTAACCCTAACCCTAAACTTAACCCTTACCCTTACCCTAACCCTAAAACTAACCCAAACCCTAACCCTAATCCTAACACTTACCCTTCCCCTAACCCTTACCCTAACCCTTACCCTTACCCTAACCCTAACTCTAACCCTAACCCTAACTCTTACCCTAACCCTAACCCTAACCCTAACCCTTAGCCTAATCCTAACACTAACCCTAACCCTAATACTTATCCCTTAACCTTACCCGAAACCTAACCCTAACCCCTAACCCTAACCCTTACCCGAACCCTAACCCTCACCCTTACCATAATCTTAACCCTAACTCTAACCGTAACCCTATCCCAAACCCTAACCCTTACCCTAAACCTAACCCTAACCCTTAGCCTAACCCTAACCCTACCCTAAACTTAACCCTAACCCTAACCCTAACCCTAACCCTAACCCTTACCCTAACCCTATCCCTACCCTAACACTAACCCTAGCCTTAACCCTAACCCTAACCCTTCCCCTTTCCCTAACCCTAACCCTAACCCTAACATTAATCCTAAGCCTTACACTTACCCTAACCCTAACCCTAAACCTAAACCTTACCCTTACCCTAACCCTAACCCTAAACCTAACACTAACCCTAACACTAACCCTAACCCTAACCCTAACACTAACACTAACCCTAACTCTAACCCTTACCATTACTCTAACCCTAACAAACCCTAACACTAACCCTAAACCTAATTCTAACAGTTACCCTTACCCTAACACTAACCCTGTCCCTAACCTTTACCCTAACCCTACAACTTACCCTAACCCTAACCCCACACCTATGCCTAACCCTAAACCTTACCCTAACCCTAAACCTAACCCTAACCCTTACACTTACCCTAACCCTAACCCCAAACCTAACCCTAACCCTAAACCGTACCTTTACTCTAACGTTAAATCTATACCTAACCCTAAACCTAACCCCTAACCCTAACCCTAACCCTAACCGTTACGCTTACCCTAACCCTAAACCTAAACTTAACCCTAAACCTAACAGTAACCCTAACCCTAACCCTTACCCTAACCCTAAACCCAAACCTATGCCTAACCCTAACCCTAACCCTTACCCTTACCCTCACACGAACCCTTACGCTAAACCTCACCCTAACCCTAAACCTAACCCTAACCCTAAACCTTACCCTTACCCCAACCCTACCCTGAACCTAAACCTAACCTAACCCTAAACCCTAACCCTAAACCTAAACCTAACCCTTGCCCTTACCCTAACCCTAACCCTAATCTTAATGCTAAGCCTACCCCTAACCCTAAACCTAACCTTAAACCTAACCCTAAACCTAACCCTAACCCTAACCCTTACCTTTACCCTAAGCCTAACCCTAAACCTAAACCTAACCCTAATCCTAACCCTAACCCTAAACCTAACGATAAACTTAACCCTAACCCTAACCGTAACCCTTACCCTTACCCTAAACCTAACACTAAACCTAACCCTAACTCTAAAACTAATCCTTACCCTCAACCTAACCCTAACTCTAAAACTAATCCTTACCCTCAACCTAACCCTAAATCTAACCCTAACCCTAACGCTAACCTTAACTCTTACCCTTACCCTAACCCTAAACCTAACCCAAACCCTAACCCTAATCCTAACAGTTACCCTTACCCTCACCCTTACCCTAACACTTACCCTTACCCTAACCCTAACCCCTACCGTAACCCAAAACCTAACCCTAACCCTTACACTAACCCTAACCCTAACCCTAAACCTTATACTAATCCTAACCCTAACCCTAATCCCTATCCCTAACCCTTACCCTAAAACTAATCCTGAACCCTAACCCTAACCCTTACCCTAAACCTAACCCAAAACTTACCCTAACCCTGACCCTAATTCTAACCCTAACTCTAACCCAAACCCTAACCTTTACCTTAACCCTAACCCTAAACCTTAGCCTAACCCTACCCCTACCCCTAACCTTAACCCTAACCCTAACACTAACCCTAACCCTTAACATTACCCTAACCCTAACACTAACCCTAACACTAACCCTAGCCTTAACCATAACCATAGCCCTAAACCTTACTCTAACCCTAACCCTAACCCTAACCTTTACCCTTACCCTAACACTAACCCTAACACTACCCCTAACCCTAACAATAATCCTAAGACTTACACTTACTCTAACCCTAACCCTAACCCTTACCCTTACCCTAACCCTAACCCTAAACCTAACACTAACCCTAACACTAATCCTAACCCTAACCCTAACCCTAACCCTAATTCTAAACCTAACCCTTACACTAACCCTAACCCTAATCCTTACACTAACCCTCACCCTAACCCTAACCTCTAACCCTAACCCATACCCTGACGCTCATCCTAACCCTAACCCTAACCCTAACCCTATCCCTAACCCGAACCCTAACCCTTACCCTTACCCTTAACCTCACCCTAACCCTAACCCTAAACCCAACCCTAAACCTAACCCTAACCCTTATTCTTACCCTAACCCTCACCCTAACCATGACCCTTACGCTAACCCTAATCCTTACCCTAACCCTAAACCTAAACCTAACGCTAACCTTAACCCTAACCCTTACCCTTACCCTAACCCTAAACCTAAACCTAATCCTATCCATAACCCTAACCCTTACCCTTACCATAACCGTAACCTCAAACCTAACCCTATCCCTAACCCTAAACCAAACCCTTACCCTAACCCTAACCCTAACCCTTACTCTTACCCTAACCCTAACCCCAAACCTAACCCTAACCCTAACCCTAACCCTAAACTTAAACATAAACCAAACACTAACAGTAACCCTAACCCTTATCCTAACCCTAACCCTGAACGTAACCTTAACCCTAACCCTAAACTTAAACATAAACCAAACACTAACCCTAACCCTAACCCTAACCCTAACCCTAATCCTAACCCTAACCCTAACCCTAACCCTAACCCTGAACCTAACCCTAACCCTAACCCATATCCTTACCCTAACAATAACCCTAAACCTAACCCTAACCCTAACCTTGACCCTAACCCTTACCCTAACCCTAACCCTAAAACTAACCCTTATGCTTACCCTTAACCTAACCCTAACCCTAACCTTAACCATAATCTTTACGCTAACCCTAACCCTAAACCTAACCCTTACCCTAACTCTAATCTTAAACCTAACCCTAACCCTAACCCTAACCCTAACCCTTACCCTTATCCTAACCCTAACCCTAACCCTAACCCTAACCCTTACCCTAACCCTAACCTTAACCCTAACCCTAACCCTAACTGTAACCCTAAACCTAACCCTAACACTAACCCTAACACTTACCCTTACCCTAAATTTAACCCTAACCCTAAACCTAAATTTTGCACTAACCCTAACCCTTACCCTAACCCTAACCCTAACGCTAACCCCTCACCCTAACCCTAACCCTAACCCTAACCCTTAAGCTTACCACAACCCTAACCTAACCCCAACCCTAAACCTAACTCTAACCATTACTCTTACCCTACCCCTAACCCTTAGCCTAACCCTAACCCTAACCTAACTCTAACCCTTACCTTTACCCTAACCCTAACCCTTACCCTTACCCTAACCATAACCCCAAACCTAACCCTAACCCTAACCCTAACCCTTACTCTTACCCTAAACCTAACCCTAACCCTTACCCTAACCCTAACCTTAACCCTAAAACTTACCCTTACACTTACCCTAACCCTAACCCTAACCCTAACCCTAACCCTAACCCAAACCCTAGCCCTTACCCTAACCCTAACTCTAACCCTTAGCCTAACCCTAACCCTAATCCTAACCCTTACCCTAACCCTAACTCTAAACCTAACCCTAACCCTAACCCTAACGCTAACCCTTACCCTAACCCTAACCCTAACCCTAACCGTAAACCTAAACCTAATCCTAACCCTAAACCTAAACCTTAGCCTTACCCTAACCTTAACCCTAACCCTAACCCTAAACTTTACGCTAACCCTAATCCTAACCCTACCCGTTACACTTACCCTAACTCTAACCTTAAACCTAACGCTAACCGTAATCCTAACCCTAACCCTTACGCTTACCTAACCCTAACCCTAACTTTAACCCCAACCCTAAACCCAACCTAACCCTAACTCTAATGCTTACCCTTACCCTAACCGTAACCCTAACCCTAACACTAACACTTCCCCTTACCCTGTCCCTAACCCTAACCCTAACCCTATCTTTTACCCTAACCCTAAACCTAATCCTTACCCTAAACCTAACCCTGACCCTAACCTAACCCCTAACCATAACCCTTACCTTAACCCTAACCCTAACCCTAACCCTGACCCTTACCCTAACCCTAACCCTACAACTAACCCTAACCCTAACCCTAACCTTAACCCTTAACCTAACCCTAACCCTAACCCTTAGCCTTACCCTAACCCTAACCCTAATCTTAACCCTAACCCTAACCCTAACCCTAACCCTTACCTTTACCTTAACCGTAAACCTAAACCTAAAACTAACCCTAACCTTAACCCTAACCCTAACCCTAACCCTAACCTTACCCTTACCCTAAGCTTAACCCTAAACCTAACACTTACCCTTAACCTAACCCTAAACCTAACCCCTAACCATAACCTTAACCGTAACTCTAACCCTTAGTCTTAACCTAACACTAACCCTAACCCTAGCCCTTACCCTAACCTAAATCTAACCCTTAGCCTTACCGTAAACCTAACCCTAAACCTTACCCTAACCCTAACACTAACCCTAACCCCTAACCCTAACCCTCACCCTAACCCTCACCCTAAACCTAACCCTCACCCTAACCCTTACCCTAACACTAACCCTAACTCTAACCATTATCCTTACCCTAACCCTAATTCTAACCCTATCCCTTACCCTAACCCTAACCCTAACCCTTACCCTAACCATCACTCTAACAATAACCTCTAACCCTAACCCATACCCTGACGCTCACCCTACCCCTACCCCTAACCCCAACCCTTACCCTAACTCTAACCTGAACCCTAACCCTTACCCTTACACTCACCCTAACCCTAACCCTAACCCCAACCCTAAATCTAACCCTAACACTTACTATTACCCTAACTCTAACACCTAACCTAAGAATAACCCTAATCCTCACCCTAACCCTTACCCTAACCCTAATCCTTACATTAACCCTAAACCTAACCCTAACCCTAACCTTATCCCTAACCCTTACCCTTACTCTAACCCTAACCCTAAACCTAATCCTAAACATAACCCTAACCCTTAACCTTACCATAACTCTAAACCCAAACCTAAACCTATCCCTAACCCTAACCAAAAGCCTTACCCTAACGCTAACCCTAACCCTAACCCTTACTCTTACCCTAACCCTAACCCCAAACCTAACCCTAACCCTAACCCTAACCTTAAACCTAAACCAAACACTAACCCTAACCCTATCCCTTACCCTAACCCTAACCCCGAACCTAACCCTAACCCTAACCCATACCCTTACCCTAACCCTAACCCTAAACCTAACCCTAACCCTAACCCTAACCCTTACGCTTACCCTTACCCTAACCCTAACTATAAACTTAACCCTAATCCTTACGCTAACACAAACCCTAACCCTAACCCTTACCCTTACCCTAATTCTAACCTTAAACCTAACCCTAACCCTTACCCTAAACGTATCCCTAACCCTAACCCTTCCCCTAATCCTAACCCTAACTCTAACCCTAACCCTTACGCTAACCCTAACCGTAACCCTAAACCTAACCCTAACCCTAACCATAACCCTTACCCTAACCCTAACCCTGAGCCTAAACCTAACCATAACCCTTACCCTTACCATAACACGAACCCTAAACCTAACCCTAACCCTAACCCGAAACCTAACCCTTACCCTAACCCTAACCTTAACCCTAACCCTAACCATAACCCTAACCCTTACCCTAACCCTATACCTATCCCTAACCCTACACTAACCCTATCTTAATCTTTACCCTTACGCTAACCCTAACCCTAACCCTAACCCTTACCCTTACACTAACCCTAACCCTAACACTAACTCTAACACCTAACCCTAACCCTAACCTATACATAACACTTACCCTAACCCTAACACTAAATCTAACCCTTACCCTTACCCTAACCCTAATCCTAACCTTAATTCTAACCCTAACCCTAAACCGAAACCTAATCCTTACCCTAACCCTAATCCTAACCCTAAACCTAACCCTTACCGTTACCCTAACCCTAACCCTAAACTTAATGCTAACCCTAACCCTAACCCTAACCCTTCCCTAACCCTAACCATAATCCTAGCCCTAACAATAACCCTAACCCTAAACCTAACCCTAACCCTTTCCCTAAACCTAACCTTAACCCTAACCCTAACCCTCAACCTCACCCTTACCCTTACTCTAAACTTAACCCTAAACCTAACCCTAACCGTAACCCTAACCCTAACCCTAATTCTAACAGTTACCCTTACCTTAACCCTAACCCTAACCCTAACTTCACCCTAACCCTAACCCTTACCCTAACCCTAACCCCAACCTATGCCTAAACCTAACCCTTACCATAACCTAACCCTACCCTTACTCTTACCCTAACCGTAACCCCAAACCTAACCCTAACCCTAAACCTAACCCTAACCCTAACCCTTACCTTTACCCTAAGCCTAACCCTAAACCTAAACCTAACCCTAATCCTAACCCTACCCCTAAACCTAACCCTAAACTTAACCCTAACCCTAACCGTAACCCTTACCCTTACCCTACAACTATCACTAAACCTAACCCTAACTCTAAAACTAATCCTTACCCTCAACCTAACCCTAACTCTAAAACTAATCCTTACCCTCAACCTAACCCTAACTCTAAAACTAATCCTTACCCTCAACCTAACCCTAAATCTAACCCTAACCCTAACGCTAACCTTAACCCTTACTCTTACCCTAACCCTAAACCTAACACAAACCCTAACCCTAATCCTAACACTTACCTTTACCCTAACCCGTACCCTAACACTTACCCTTACCCTAACCCTAACCCTTACCGTAACCCTAAACCTAACCCTAACCCTTACACTAACCCTAACCCTAACCCTAAACCTTACACTAACCCTAACCCTAACCCTAATCCCTATCCCTAACCCTTACACTAAAACTAATCCTGAACCCTAAACCTAACCCTTATCCTAAACCTAACCCTAAAACTTACCCTAACCCTGACCCTAATTCTAACCCTAACACTAACCCAAACCCTAAACTTTACCCTAACCCTAACCCTAAACCTTAGCCTAACCCTAACCCTAACCCCAACCTTAACCCTAACCCTAACACTAACCCTAAACCTTACCATTACCCTATCCCTAACACTAACCCTAACACTAAACCTAGCCTTAACCATAACCCTAGCCCTAAACCTTACCCTAACCCTAACGCTAACCCTAACCTTTACCCTTACCCTAACACTAACCCTAACACTAACCCTAACCCTAACAATAATCCTAAGACTTACACTTACTCTAACCCTAACCCTAACCCTTACCCTTACCCTAACCCTAACCCTAAACCTAACACTAACCCTAACACTAACCCTAACCCTAACCCTAACACTAACCCTAACTCTAACCCTTACCCTTACCCTTACCCTAACCCTAACACTAACCCTAACCCTAACCCTTACCCTAATTCTAACAGTTACCCTTACCTTAACCCTAACCCTAACCCTAACTTCACCCTAACCCTAACCCTTACCCTAACCCTAACCCCAAACCTATGCCTAAACCTAACCCTTACCCTAAACCTAATCCTAACCCTTACTCTTATCCTAACCGTAACCCCAAACCTAACCCTAACCCTAAATCTAACCCTAACCCTAACCTTAACCCCCAAAGCTAACCCTAACCCTAACCCTTACCCTTAGCCTAACCCTAATCCTAATGTTAAACCTAAACCTAACAGTAACCCTAACCCTAACCCTTACCCTAACCCTAACCCTAAACCTAACCCTAACCCTAACCCTAACCCTAACCATAATCCTAACCCTAACCCTAACCCTAACCCTGAACCTAACCCTAACCCTAACCCATACCCTTACCCTAACAATAACCCTAAACCTAACCCTAACCCTAACCTTGACCCTAACCCTTACCCTAACCCTAACACTAAAACTAACCCTTACGCTTACCCTTAACCTAACCCTAACACTAACCTTAACCATAATCTTTACGCTAACCCTAACCCTAACCCTAACCCTTACCCTAACTCTAATCTTAAACCTAACCCTAACCCTAACCCTAACCCTAACCCTTACCCTTATCCTAACCCTAACCTTAACCCTAACCCTAACCCTAACTGTAACCCTAAACCTAACCCTAACACTAACCCTAACACTTACCCTTACAATAAATGTAACCCTAACCCTAACCCTAAATTTTGCACTAACCCTAACCCTTACCCTAACCCTATCCCTAACCCTAACCCCTCACCCTAACCCTAACCCTAACACTAACCCTTAAGCTTACCACAACCCTAACCCTAAACCCAACCCTAAACCTAACTCTAACCATTACTCTTACCCTAACCCTAACCCTTAGCCTAACCCTAACCCTAACCTAACTCTAACCCTTACCTTTACCCTAACCCTAACCCTTACCCTTACCCTAATCATAAGCCCAAACCTAACCCTAACCCTAACCCTAACCCTTACTCATACCCTAAACCTAACCCTAACCCTAACCCTAACCTAACCTTAACCCTAAACCTTACCCTTACATTTACCCTAACCCTAACCCTAACCCTAACCCCTAACCCTAACCCTAACCCTGAACCTAACCCTAACCCTAACACATACCCGTACCCTAACAAAAACCCTAAACCTAACCCTAAAACTAACCTTGACCTTAAGCCTTACCCTAACCCTAACCCTAAAACTAACCCTTACGCTGACCCTTAACCTAACCCTAACCCTAACCTTAACCATAATCTTTATGCTAATCCTAACCCTAACCCTAACCCTTACCCTAACTCTAATCTTAAACCTAACCCTAACCCTAACACTAACCCTAACCCTTACCCTTATCCTAACCCTAAACCTAACCCTAACCCTAACCCTAACCCTTACCCTAACCCTAACCTTAACCCTAACCCTAACCCTAAATGTAACCCTAAACCTAACCCTAACACTAACCCTAACACTTACCCTTATGCTAAATTTAACCCTAACCCTAAACCTAAATTTTGCACTAACCCTAACCCTTATCCTAACCCTAACCCTAACCCTAACTCCTCACCCTAACCCTAACCCTAACCCTAACCCTTAAGCTTACCACAACCCTAACCCTAACCCCAACCCTAAACCTAACTCTAACCATTACTCTTACCCTACACCTAACCCTTAGCCTAACCCTAACCCTAACCTAACTCTAACCCTTACCTTTACCCTAACCCTAACCCTTACCCTTACCCTAACCGTAACCCCAAACCTAACCCTAACCCTAACCCTAACCCTTACTCTTACCCTAAACCTAACCCTAACCCTAACCCTAACCCTAACCTTAACCCTAAACCTTACCCTTACACTTACCCTAACCCTAACCCTAACCCTAACCCCTAACCCTAACCCTAACCCTAACTCTAACCCTTAGCCTTACCCTAACCCTAATCCTAACCCTTACCCTAACCCTAACTCTAAACCTAACCCTAACGCTAACCCTTACCTAACCCTAACCCTAACCCTAACCGTAACCCTAAAACTAATCCTAACCCTAAACCTAAACCTTACTCTTACCCTAACCTTAACCCTAACCCTAACCCTAACCCTAAACTTTACGCTAACCCTAACCCTAACCCTAACCCCTAACCCTAACCCTAACCCTAACTCTAATCCTTACTCTTAACCTAACCCTAACCCTAACCCTAGCCCTTACCCTAACCCTAACTCTAACCCTTAGCCTTACCCCAACCCTAACCCATATCCTTACCCTAACCCTAACACTAACCCTAACCCCTAACCCTAACCCTCACCCTAACCCTCACCCTAAACTAACAGTAACACTAACCCTAACCCTTACCCTAACACTAACCCTAACTCTAACCCTTAGCCTTACCCTAACCCTAATTCTAAACCTAACCCTTACTCTAACCCTAACCCTAAGCCTTACACTAACCCTCACCCTAACCCTAACCTCTAACCCTAACCCATACCCTGACGCTCATCCTAACCCTAACCCTAACCCTATCCCTAACCCGAACCCTAACCCTTACCCTTACCCTTAACCTCACCCTAACCCTAACCCTAAACCCAACCATAAACCTAACCCTAACCCTTACTCTTACCCTAACCCAAACCCTAAACATGACCCTTACGCTAACCCTAATCCTTACCCTAACCCTAAACCTAAACCTAACGCTAACCTTAACCCTAACCCTTACCCTTACCCTAACCCTAAACCTAAACCTAATCCTAACCATAACCCTAAACCTTACCCTTACCATAACCGTAACCTCAAACCTAACCCTATCCCTAACCCTAAACCAAACCCTTACCCTAACCCTAACCCTAACCCTTACTCTTACCCTAACCCTAACCCCAAACCTAACCCTAACCCTAACCCTAACCCTAAACTTAAACATAAACCAAACACTAACAGTAACCCTAACCCTTATCCTAACCCTAACCCTGAACGTAACCTTAACCCTAACCCTAAACTTAAACATAAACCAAACACTAACCCTAACCCTAACCCTAACCCTAATCCTAACCCTAACCCTAACCCTAACCCTGAACCTAAACCTAACCCTAACCCTAACCCATACCCTTACCCTAACAATAACCCTAAACCTAACCCTAACCCTAACCTTGACCCTAACCCTTACCCTAACCCTAACCCTAAAACTAACCCTTACGCTTACCCTTAACCTAACCCTAACCCTAACCTTAACCATAATCTTTACGCTAACCCTAAACCTAACCCTAACCCTTACCCTAACTCTAATCTTAAACCTAACCCTAACCCTAACACTAACCCTAACCCTTACCCTTATCCTAACCCTAACCCTAACCCTAACCCCAACCCTTACCCTAACCCTAACCTTAACCCTAACCCTAACCCTAACTGTAACCCTAAACCTAACCCTAAAAATAACCCTAACACTTACCCTTACGCTAAATTTAACCCTAACCCTAAACCTAAATTTTGCACTAACCCTAACCCTTACCCTAACCCTAACCCTAACCCTAACCCCTCACCCTAACCCTAACCCTAACCCTAACCCTTAAGCTTACCACAACCCTAACCCTAACCCCAACCCTAAACCTAACTCTAACCATTACTCTTACCCTAACCCTAACCCTTAGCCTAACCCTAACCCTAACCTAACTCTAACCCTTACCTTTACCCTAACCCTAACCCTTACCCTTACCCTAACCATAAACCCAAACCTAAACCTAACCCTAACCCTAACCCTTACTCTTACCCTAAACCTAACCCTAACCCTAACCCTAACCTTAACCCTAAAACTTACCCTTACACTTACCCTAACCCTAACCCTAACCCCTAACCCCAACCCTAACCCTAACCCTAACCCAAACCCTAGCCCTTACCCTATCCCTAACTCTAACCCTTAGCCTTACCCTAACCATAATCCTAACCCTTACCCTAACCCTAACTCTAAACCTAACCCTAACCCTAACCCTAACGCTAAACCTTAACCTAACCCTAACCCTAACCCTAACCGTAACCCTAAACCTAATCCTAACCCTAAACCTAAACCTTACCCTTACCCTAACCTTAACCCTAACCCTAACCCTAAACTTTACGCTAACCCTAACCCTAACCCTACCCGTTACACTTACCCTAACTCTAACCTTAAACCTAACCCTAACCGTAATCCTAACCCTAACCCTTACGCTTACCTAACCCTAACCCTAACTTTAACCCCAACCCTAAACCCAACCTAACCCTAACTCTAACGCTTACCCTTACCCAAACCGTAACCCTAACCCTAACACTAACACTTCCCCTTACCTTGTCCCTAACCCTAACCCTAACCCTATCTTTTACCCTAACCCTAAACCTAATCCTTACCCTAAACCTAACCCTGACCCTAACCTAACCCCTAACCATAACCCTTACCTTAACCCTAACCCTAACCCTAACCCTTACCCTTACCCTAACCCTAACCCTACATCTAACCCTAACCCTAATCCTAACCTTAACCCTTAACCTAACCCTAACCCTA
Source organism: Megascapheus bottae (assembly GCA_024803745.1). Classification (NCBI taxonomy): domain Eukaryota; kingdom Metazoa; phylum Chordata; class Mammalia; order Rodentia; family Geomyidae; genus Megascapheus; species Megascapheus bottae. Next base: position 945,739 of record JANJXV010000370.1, on the reverse strand, counting down.
ACCCTTAGCCTAACCCTAACCCTAACCCTAACCTTAACCCTAACCCTAACCCTAACCCTTACCTTTACCTTAACCGTAACCCTAAACCTAAAACTAACCCTAACTTTAACCCTAACCCTAACCCTAACCCTAACCTTACCCTTACCCTAACCTTAACCCTAAACCTAACACTTACCCTTAACCTAACCCTAAACCTAACCCCTAACCCTAACACTAACCGTAACTCTAACCCTTAGTCTTAACCTAACACTAACCCTAACCCTAGCCCTTACACTAACCTAACTCTAACCCTTAGCCTTACCGTAAACCTAACCCTAAACCTTACCCTAACCCTAACACTAACCCTAACCCCTAACCCTAACCCTCACCCTAACCCTCACCCTAAACCTAACCCTCACCCTAACCCTTACCCTAACACTAACCCTAACTCTAACCATTAGCCTTACCCTAACCCTAATTATAACCCTATCCCTTACCCTAACCCTAACCCTAACCCTTACCCTAACCATCACTCTAACAATAACGTCTAACCCTAACCCATACCCTGACGCTCACCCTACCCCTACCCCTAACCCCAACCCTTACCCTAACTCTAACCTGAACCCTAACCTTACCCATACACTCACCCTAACCCTAACCCTAACCCCAACCCTAAATCTAACCCTAACCCTTACTATTACCCTAACTCTAACCCCTAACCTAACAATAACCCTAATCCTCACCCTAACCCTTACCCTAACCCCACTCCTTACATTAACCCTAAACCTAACCCTAACCCTAACCTTATCCCTAACCCTTACCCTTACTCTAACCCTAACCCTAAACCTAATCCTAAACATAACCCTAACCCTTAACCTTACCATAACTCTAAACCCAAACCTAAACCTATCCCTAACCCTAACCAAAAGCCTTAACCTAACCCTAACCCTAACCCTAACCCTTACTCTTACCCTAACCCTAACCCCAAACCTAACCCTAACCCTAACCCTAACCTTAAACCTAAACCAAACACTAACCCTAACCCTATCCCTTACCCTAACCCTAACCCCGAACCTAACCCTAACCCTAACCCATACCCTTACCCTAACCCTAACCGTAAACCTAACCCTAACCCTAACCCTAACCTTACGCTTACCCTTACCCTAACCCTAACTATAAACTTAACCCTAATCCTTACGCTAACACTAACCCTAACCCTAACCCTTACCCTTACCCTAATTCTAACCTTAAACCTAACCCTAACCCTTACCCTAACCGTAACCCTAACCCTAACCCTTCCCCTAATCCTAACCCTAACTCTAACCCTAAGCCTTACACTAACCCTAACCGTAACCCTAACCCTAACCCTAACCCTAACCCTTACCCTAACCATAACCCTGAGCCTAAACCTAACCATAACCCTTACCTTTACCCTAACCTGAACCCTAAACCTAACCCTAACCCTAACCCGAAACCTAACCCTTACCCTAACCCTAACCTTAACCCTAACCCTAACCATAACCCTAACCCTTACCCTAACCCTATCCCTATCCCTAACCCTACACTAACCCTATCTTAACCTTTACCCTTACGCTAACCCTAACCCTAACCCTAACCCTTACCCTTACACTAACCCTAACCCTAACACTAACTCTAACACCTAACCCTAACCCTAACCTTATACATAACACTTACCCTAACCCTAACACTAAATCTAACCCCTTACCCTTACCCTAACCCTAATCCTAACCTTAATGCTAACCCTAACCCTAAACCCAAACCTAATCCTTACCCTAACCCTAATCCTAACCCTAAACCTAACCCTTACCCTTACCCTAACCCTAACCCTAAACTTAATGCTAACCCTAACCCTAACCCTAACCCTTCCCTAACCCTAACCCTAATCCTAGCCCTAACAATAACCCTAACCCTAAACCTAACCCTAACCCTTTCCCTAAACCTAACCTTAACCCTAAACCTAACCCTCAACCTCACCCTTACCCTTACTCTAAACTTAACCCTAAACCTAAACCTAACCCTAACCCTAACCCCTAACCCCAACCCTTACCCTTACCCTAAACCTAAACCTAACGCTTACCCTAACCCTAACCCCAATCCTTACCGTAACCCTAACCCTAAACCTAACCCTAACCCTTTCTCTAACCCTAACCTTAACCCTAAACCTAACCCTTACGCTAACACTAACCCTAACCCTAACCCTTACCCTTACTCTAAACCTAACCCTAAACCTAACCCTAACCCTAAAACTAACCCCTAACCCTAACTCTTACCCTTATACTAACCCTAACACTAACCCTAAGCCTAACACTTACCCTAACCCTAAACCTAATCCTAAAACTAACCCTAACCCTAACCCTAACCCTAACCCTTACCCTAACCCTAACCCTTACCCTAACACTAACACTAACCCTAACCCCAACTCTAACAATTACCCTTACCCTAACGCTAAACCTAACCCTTAACCTAACCCTTAACCTTACCCTAACCCTAACCCTAACCTTAATGCTAACCTAAACCTAACCCTAAACCTAACCCTAACACTAACAGTTACCTTTACCGTAAGCCTAACCCTAAACTGAAACCTAACACTAATCCTAACCCTAACCCTAAACCTAACCCTAAACTTAACCCTAACCCTAACCCTAAACCTTACCCTTACCCTAACCCTAACACTAAACCTAACCCTAACTCTAAAACTAATCCTTACCCTCACCCTAACCCTAACCCTAACCCTAAACTTAACCCTTACCCTTACCCTAACCCTAAAACTAACCCAAACCCTAACCCTAATCCTAACACTTACCCTTCCCCTAACCCTTACCCTAACCCTTACCCTTACCCTAACCCTAACCCCAACCCTAACCCTAACTCTTACCCTAACCCTAACCCTAACCCTAACCCTTACCCTAATCCTAACACTAACCCTAACCCTAATACTTATCCCTTAACCTTACCCGAAACCTAACCCTAACCCCTAACCCTAACCCTTACCCGAACCCTAACCCTCACCCTTACCATAATCTTAACCCTAACTCTAACCGTAACCCTATCCCAAACCCTAACCCTTACCCTAAACCTAACCCTAACCCTTAGCCTAACCCTAACCCTACCCTAAACTTAACCCTAACCCTAACCCTAACCCTAACCCTAACCCTTACCCTAACCCTATCCCTACCCTAACACTAACCCTAGCCTTAACCCTAACCCTAACCCTTCCCCTTTCCCTAACCCTAACCCTAACCCTAACATTAATCCTAAGCCTTACACTTACCCTAACCCTAACCCTAAACCTAAAACTTACCCTTACCCTAACCCTAACCCTAAACCTAACACTAACCCTAACCCTAACCCTAACCCTAACACTAACCCTAACTCTAACCCTTACCATTACTCTAACCCTAACAAACCCTAACACTAACCCTAACCCTAATTCTAACAGTTACCCTTACCCTAACCCTAACCCTGTCCCTAACCTTTACCCTAACCCTACAACTTACCCTAACCCTAACCCCACACCTATGCCTAACCCTAAACCTTACCCTAACCCTAAACCTAACCCTAACCCTTACTCTTACCCTAACCCTAACCCCAAACCTAACCCTAACCCTAAACCATACCTTTACTCTAACGTTAAATCTATACCTAACCCTAAACCTAACCCCTAACCCTAACCCTAACCCTAACCGTTACGCTTACCCTAACCCTAAACCTAAACTTAACCCTAAACCTAACAGTAACCCTAACCCTAACCCTTACCCTAACCCTAAACCCAAACCTATGCCTAACCCTAACCCTAACCCTTACCCTTACCCTCACACGAACCCTTACGCTAAACCTCACCCTAACCCTAAACCTAACCCTAACCCTAAACCTTACCCTTACCCCAACCCTACCCTGAACCTAAACCTAACCCTAACCCTAAACCCTAACCCTAAACCTAACCCTTGCCCTTACCCTAACCCTAACCCTAATCTTAATGCTAAGCCTACCCCTAACCCTAAACCTAACCTTAAACCTAACCCTAAACCTAACCCTAACCCTAACCCTTACCTTTACCCTAAGCCTAACCCTAAACCTAAACCTAACCCTAATCCTAACCCTAACCCTAAACCTAACGATAAACTTAACCCTAACCCTAACCGTAACCCTTACCCTTACCCTAAACCTAACACTAAACCTAACCCTAACTCTAAAACTAATCCTTACCCTCAACCTAACCCTAACTCTAAAACTAATCCTTACCCTCAACCTAACCCTAAATCTAACCCTAACCCTAACGCTAACCTTAACTCTTACCCTTACCCTAACCCTAAACCTAACCCAAACCCTAACCCTAATCCTAACAGTTACCCTTACCCTCACCCTTACCCTAACACTTACCCTTACCCTAACCCTAACCCCTACCGTAACCCAAAACCTAACCCTAACCCTTACACTAACCCTAACCCTAACCCTAACCCTAACCCTTATACTAATCCTAACCCTAACCCTAATCCCTATCCCTAACCCTTACCCTAAAACTAATCCTGAACCCTAACCCTAACCCTTACCCTAAACCTAACCCTAAAACTTACCCTAACCCTGACCCTAATTCTAACCCTAACTCTAACCCAAATCCTAACCTTTACCTTAACCCTAACCCTAAACCTTAGCCTAACCCTACCCCTAACCCTAACCTTAACCCTAACCCTAACACTAACCCTAACCCTTAACATTACCCTAACCCTAACACTAACCCTAACACTAACCCTAGCCTTAACCATAACCATAGCCCTAAACCTTACCCTAACCCTAACCCTAACCCTAACCTTTACCCTTACCCTAACACTAACCCTAACACTACCCCTAACCCTAACAATAATCCTAAGACTTACACTTACTCTAACCCTAACCCTAACCCTTACCCTTACCCTAACCCTAACCCTAAACCTAACACTAACCCTAACACTAATCCTAACCCTAACCCTAACCCTAACCCTAATTCTAAACCTAACCCTTACCCTAACCCTAACCCTAATCCTTACACTAACCCTCACCCTAACCCTAACCTCTAACCCTAACCCATACCCTGACGCTCATCCTAACCCTAACCCTAACCCTAACCCTAACCCTATCCCTAACCCGAACCCTAACCCTTACCCTTACCCTTAACCTCACCCTAACCCTAACCCTAAACCCAACCCTAAACCTAACCCTAACCCTTATTCTTACCCTAACCCTCGCCCTAACCATGACCCTTACGCTAACCCTAATCCTTACCCTAACCCTAAACCTAAACCTAACGCTAAACTTAACCCTAACCCTTACCCTTACCCTTACCCTAAACCTAAACCTAATCCTAACCATAACCCTAACCCTTACCCTTACCATAACCGTAACCTCAAACCTAACCCTATCCCTAACCCTAAACCAAACCCTTACCCTAACCCTAACCCTAACCCTTACTCTTACCCTAACCCTAACCCCAAACCTAACCCTAACCCTAACCCTAACCCTAAACTTAAACATAAACCAAACACTAACAGTAACCCTAACCCTTATCCTAACCCTAACCCTGAACGTAACCTTAACCCTAACCCTAAACTTAAACATAAACCAAACACTAACCCTAACCCTAACCCTAACCCTAACCCTAATCCTAACCCTAACCCTAACCCTAACCCTAACCCTGAACCTAACCCTAACCCTAACCCATATCCTTACCCTAACAATAACCCTAAACCTAACCCTAACCCTAACCTTGACCCTAACCCTTACCCTAACCCTAACCCTAAAACTAACCCTTATGCTTACCCTTAACCTAACCCTAACCCTAACCTTAACCATAATCTTTACGCTAACCCTAACCCTAAACCTAACCCTTACCCTAACTCTAATCTTAAACCTAACCCTAACCCTAACCCTAACCCTAACCCTTACCCTTATCCTAACCCTAACCCTAACCCTAACCCTAACCCTTACCCTAACCCTAACCTTAACCCTAACCCTAACCCTAACTGTAACCCTAAACCTAACCCTAACACTAACCCTAACACTTACCCTTACCCTAAATTTAACCCTAACCCTAAACCTAAATTTTGCACTAACCCTAACCCTTACCCTAACCCTAACCCTAACGCTAACCCCTCACCCTAACCCTAACCCTAACCCTAACCCTTAAGCTTACCACAACCCTAACCTAACCCCAACCCTAAACCTAACTCTAACCATTACTCTTACCCTACACCTAACCCTTAGCCTAACCCTAACCCTAACCTAACTCTAACCCTTACCTTTACCCTAACCCTAACCCTTACCCTTACCCTAACCATAACCCCAAACCTAACCCTAACCCTAACCCTAACCCTTACTCTTACCCTAAACCTAACCCTAACCCATACCCTAACCCTAACCTTAACCCTAAAACTTACCCTTACACTTACCCTAACCCTAACCCTAACCCTAACCCTAACCCTAACCCTAACCCAAACCCTAGCCCTTACCCTAACCCTAAGTCTAATCCTTAGCCTAACCCTAACCCTAATCCTAACCCTTACCCTAACCCTAACTCTAAACCTAACCCTAACCCTAACCCTAACGCTAACCCTTACCCTAACCCTAACCCTAACCCTAACCGTAAACCTAAACCTAATCCTAACCCTAAACCTAAACCTTAGCCTTACCCTAACCTTAACCCTAACCCTAACCCTAAACTTTACGCTAACCCTAATCCTAACCCTACCCGTTACACTTACCCTAACTCTAACCTTAAACCTAACGCTAACCGTAATCCTAACCCTAACCCTTACGCTTACCTAACCCTAACCCTAACTTTAACCCCAACCCTAAACCCAACCTAACCCTAACTCTAATGCTTACCCTTACCCTAACCGTAACCCTAACCCTAACACTAACACTTCCCCTTACCCTGTCCCTAACCCTAACCCTAACCCTATCTTTTACCCTAACCCTAAACCTAATCCTTACCCTAAACCTAACCCTGACCCTAACCTAACCCCTAACCATAACCCTTACCTTAACCCTAACCCTAACCCTAACCCTTACCCTTACCCTAACCCTAACCCTACAACTAACCCTAACCCTAACCCTAACCTTAACCCTTAACCTAACCCTAACCCTAACCCTTAGCCTCACCCTAACCCTAACCCTAACCTTAACCCTAACCCTAACCCTAACCCTAACCCTAAACCTTACCTTTACCTTAACCGTAACCCTAAACCTAAAACTAACCCTAACCTTAACCCTAACCCTAACCCTAACCCTAACCTTACCCTTACCCTAAGCTTAACCCTAAACCTAACACTTACCCTTAACCTAACCCTAAACCTAACCCCTAACCCTAACCCTAACCGTAACTCTAACCCTTAGTCTTAACCTAACACTAACCCTAACCCTAGCCCTTACCCTAACCTAAATCTAACCCTTAGCCTTACCGTAAACCTAACCCTAAACCTTACCCTAACCCTAACACTAACCCTAACCCCTAACCCTAACCCTCACCCTAACCCTCACCCTAAACCTAACCCTCACCCTAACCCTTACCCTAACACTAACCCTAACTCTAACCATTATCCTTACCCTAACCCTAATTCTAACCCTATCCCTTACCCTAACCCTAACCCTAACCCTTACCCTAACCATCACTCTAACAATAACCTCTAACCCTAACCCATACCCTGACGCTCACCCTACCCCTACCCCTAACCCCAACCCTTACCCTAACTCTAACCTGAACCCTAACCCTTACCCTTACACTCACCCTAACCCTAACCCTAACCCCAACCCTAAATCTAACCCAAACACTTACTATTACCCTAACTCTAACACCTAACCTAAGAATAACCCTAATCCTCACCCTAACCCTTACCCTAACCCTAATCCTTACATTAACCCTAAACCTAACCCTAACCCTAACCTTATCCCTAACCCTTACCCTTACTCTAACCCTAACCCTAAACCTAATCCTAAACATAACCCTAACCCTTAACCTTACCATAACTCTAAACCCAAACCTAAACCTATCCCTAACCCTAACCAAAAGCCTTACCCTAACGCTAAACCTAACCCTAACCCTTACTCTTACCCTAACCCTAACCCCAAACCTAACCCTAACCCTAACCCTAACCTTAAACCTAAACCAAACACTAACCCTAACCCTATCCCTTACCCTAACCCTAACCCTAAACCTAACCCATACCCTTACCCTAACCCTAACCGTAAACCTAACCCTAACCCTAACCCTAACCCTTACGCTTACCCTTACCCTAACCCTAACTATAAACTTAACCCTAATCCTTACGCTAACACAAACCCTAACCCTAACCCTTACCCTTACCCTAATTCTAACCTTAAACCTAACCCTAACCCTTACCCTAAACGTATCCCTAACCCTAACCCTTCCCCTAATCGTAACCCTAACTCTAACCCTAACCCTTACGCTAACCCTAACCGTAACCCTAAACCTAACCCTATCCCTAACCCTAACCCTTACCCTAACCCTAACCCTGAGCCTAAACCTAACCATAACCCTTACCCTTACCCTAACCCGAACCCTAAACCTAACCCTAACCCTAACCCGAAACCTAACCCTTACCCTAACCCTAACCTTAACCCTAACCCTAACCATAACCCTAACCCTTACCCTAACCCTATCCCTATCCCTAACCCTACACTAACCCTATCTTAATCTTTACCCTTACGCTAACCCTAACCCTAACCCTAACCCTTACCCTTACACTAACCCTAACCCTAACACTAACTCTAACACCTAACCCTAACCCTAACTATACATAACACTTACCCTAACCCTAACACTAAATCTAACCCTTACCCTTACCCTAACCCTAATCCTAACCTTAATGCTAACCCTAACCCTAAACCGAAACCTAATCCTTACCCTAACCCTAATCCTAACCCTAAACCTAACCCTTACCGTTACCCTAACCCTAACCCTAAACTTAATGCTAACCCTAACCCTAACCCTAACCCTTCCCTAACCCTAACCATAATCCTAGCCCTAACAATAACCCTAACCCTAAACCTAACCCTAACCCTTTCCCTAAACCTAACCTTAACCCTAACCCTAACCCTCAACCTCACCCTTACCCTTACTCTGAACTTAACCCTAAACCTAAACCTAACCCTAACCCTAACCCTAACCCTAATTCTAACAGTTACCCTTACCTTAACCCTAACCCTAACCCTAACTTCACCCTAACCCTAACCCTTACCCTAACCCTAACCCCAACCTATGCCTAAACCTAACCCTTACCATAACCTAACCCTACACTTACTCTTACCCTAACCGTAACCCCAAACCTAACCCTAACCCTAAACCTAACCCTAACCCTAACCCTTACCTTTACCCTAAGCCTAACCCTAAACCTAAACCTAACCCTAATCCTAACCCTACCCCTAAACCTAACCCTAAACTTAACCCTAACCCTAACCGTAACCCTTACCCTTACCCTACAACTATCACTAAACCTAACCCTAACTCTAAAACTAATCCTTACCCTCAACCTAACCCTAACTCTAAAACTAATCCTTGCCCTCAACCTAACCCTAACTCTAAAACTAATCCTTACCCTCAACCTAACCCTAAATCTAACCCTAACCCTAACGCTAACCTTAACCCTTACTCTTACCCTAACCCTAAACCTAACACAAACCCTAACCCTAATCCTAACACTTACCTTTACCCTAACCCGTACCCTAACACTTACCCTTACCCTAACCCTAACCCTTACCGTAACCCTAAACCTAACCCTAACCCTTACACTAACCCTAACCCTAACCCTAAACCTTACACTAACCCTAACCCTAACCCTAATCCCTATCCCTAACCCTTACACTAAAACTAATCCTGAACCCTAAACCTAACCCTTATCCTAAACCTAACCCTAAAACTTACCCTAACCCTGACCCTAATTCTAACCCTAACACTAACCCAAACCCTAACCTTTACCCTAACCCTAACCCTAAACCTTAGCCTAACCCTAACCCTAACCCCAACCTTAACCCTAACCCTAACACTAACCCTAAACCTTACCATTACCCTATCCCTAACACTAACCCTAACACTAAACCTAGCCTTAACCATAACCCTAGCCCTAAACCTTACCCTAACCCTAACCCTAACCCTAACCTTTACCCTTACCCTAACACTAACACTAACACTAACCCTAACCCTAACAATAATCCTAAGACTTACACTTACTCTAACCCTAACCCTAACCCTTACCCTAACCCTAACCCTAACCCTAAACCTAACACTAACCCTAACACTAACCCTAACCCTAACCCTAACACTAACCCTAACTCTAACCCTTACCCTTACCCTAACCCTAACACTAACCCTAACCCTAACCCTTACCCTTACCCTAACCCTAACACTAACCCTAACCCTAACCCTAACCCTAATTCTAACAGTTACCCTTACCTTAACCCTAACCCTAACCCTAACTTCACCCTAACCCTAACCCTTACCCTAACCCTAACCCCAAACCTATGCCTAAACCTAACCCTTACCCTAAACCTAATCCTAATCCTTACTCTTATCCTAACCGTAACCCCAAACCTAACCCTAACCCTAAATCTAACCCTAACCCTAACCTTAACCCCCAAAGCTAACCCTAACCCTAACCCTTACCCTAACCCTAACCCTAAACCTAACCCTAACCCTAACCCTAACCATAATCCTAACCCTAACCCTAACCCTAACCCTAACCCTGAACCTAACCCTAACCCTAACCCATACCCTTACCCTAACAATAACCATAAACCTAACCCTAACCCTAACCTTGACCCTAACCCTTACCCTAACCCTAACCCTAAAACTAACCCTTACACTTACCCTTAACCTAACCCTAACACTAACCTTAACCATAATCTTTACGCTAACCCTAACCCTAACCCTAACCCTTACCCTAACTCTAATCTTAAACCTAACCCTAACCCTAACCCTAACCCTAACCCTTACCCTTATCCTAACCCTAACCTTAACCCTAACCCTAACCCTAACTGTAACCCTAAACCTAACCCTAACACTAACCCTAACACTTACCCTTACAATAAATGTAACTCTAACCCTAACCCTAAATTTTGCACTAACCCTAACCCTTACCCTAACCCTATCCCTAACCCTAACCCCTCACCCTAACACTAACCCTAACCCTAACCCTTAAGCTTACCACAACCCTAAAACTAAACCCAACCCTAAACCTAACTCTAACCATTACTCTTACCCTAACCCTAACCCTTAGCCTAACCCTAACCCTAACCTAACTCTAACCCTTACCTTTACCCTAACCCTAACCCTTACCCTTACCCTAACCATAAGCCCAAACCTAACCCTAACCCTAACCCTAACCCTTACTCTTACCCTAAACCTAACCCTAACCCTAACCCTAACCTAACCTTAACCCTAAACCTTACCCTTACATTTACCCTAATCCTAACCCTAACCCTAACCCCTAACCCTAACCCTAACCCTGAACCTAACCCTAACCCTAACCCATACCCTTACCCTAACAAAAACCCTAAACCTAACCCTAAAACTTACCTTGACCTTAAGCCTTACCCTAACCCTAACCCTAAAACTAACCCTTACGCTGACCCTTAACCTAACCCTAACCCTAACCTTAACCATAATCTTTATGCTAATCCTAACCCTAACCCTAACCCTTACCCTAACTCTAATCTTAAACCTAACCCTAACCCTAACACTAACCCTAACCCTTACCCTTACTCTAATTCTAACCTTAAACCTAACCCTAACCCTTACCCTAACCGTAACCCTAACCCTAACCCTTCCCCTAATCCTAACCCTAACTCTAACCCTAACCCTTACACTAACCCTAACCATAACCGTAACCCTAACCCTAACCCTAAACCTAACCCTTACCCTAACCCTAACCCTGAGCCTAAACCTAACCATAACGCTTACCCTTACCCTAACCTGAACCCTAAACCTAACCCTAACCCTAACCCGAAACCTAACCCTTACCCTAACCCTAACCTTAACCCTAACCCTAACCATAATCCTAACCCTATCCCTATCCCTAACCCTACACTAACCCTATCTTAACCTTTACCCTTACGCTAACCCTAACCCTAACCCTAACCCTTACCCTTACTCTAACCCTAACCCTAACACTAACTCTAACACCTAACCCTAACCCTAACCTTATACATAACACTTACCCTAACCCTAACACTAAATCTAACCCTAACCCTTACCCTAACCCTAATCCTAACCTTAATGCTAACCCTAACCCTAACCCTAACCCTTCCCTAACCCTAACCCTAATCCTAGCCCTAACAATAACCCTAACCCTAAACCGAACCCTAACCCTTTCCCTAAACCTAACCTTAACCCTAAACCTAACCCTAACCCTAACCCTCAACCTCATCCTTACCATTACTCTAAACTTAACCCTAAACCTAAACCTAACCCTAACCCTAACCCTAATCCTTACCCTAACCCTAACCCTTAACTTTTCTGTAACCCTAACCCTAACCTTAACCCTAACCCTAACCCTAACCTTAACACTTACACTTACCTTAACCCTAATTCTATACCTAAACCTAACCCTAATCGTAACCCTAAACCTAACCCTAACCCTAACCCTTACTGTTACCCTAACCCTAACCCAAACCCTAACCCTAACCCTAACACTTACCCTTACCCTAACCCTTACCCTAACCCTAACCCTTACCCTAACCCTAACCCTAACACTAAACCCTAACCCTAACCCTAACCCTTACCCTAACCCTAACCCTAATCCTTATCCTAACCCTAACCCTTACATTTTCCGTAACCCTAACCCTAACCTTAACCCTAACCCTAACCCTAACCCTAACCCTAACCCTAACCCTAATCCTAACCCTAACATTAAACCTAACCCTAACACTAACCCTAAACCTTACCCTTACCCTAAACCTATCCCTAACCCTAACACTAACCTTAGCCTTAACCCTAAACCTAACCCTAACCCTAACCCTTACCCTAACCCTAAACCTAACCCTTACCCTTACCCTAACCCTAACCCTAACCTTAATGCTAACCTAACCCTAACCCTAACCCTAACCCTAACCCCTAACCCTAACCCTTACCCTAACCCTAACCCTAAACCCAACACTTACCCTAACCCTAAACCTAACCCTTAGCCTAACCCTAAACCTACCCCTAACCTAAACCCTAACCCTAACACTAACCCTAAACCTTACCCTTACCCTAACCCTATCCCTAACCCTAACACTAACCCTAGCCTTAACCCTAACCCTCACCCTAACCCTAACCCTTACCCTAACCCTATCCCTACCCTAACACTAACCCTAGCTTTAACCCTAAACCTTACCCTTACCCTATCCCTAACCCTAAACCTAACACTAACCCTAACACTAACCCTATCCCTAACCCTAACCCTAACACTAACACTAACCCTAACCCTAAACCTTACCCTTACCCTAACCCTAACAAACCCTAACACTAACCCTAACCCTAATTCTAACAGTTACCCTTACCCTAAACCTAACCCTGTCCCTAACATTTACCCTAACCCTAAAACTTACCCTAACCCTAACCCCACACCTATGCCTAACCCTAAACCTTACCCTAAACCTAACCCTAACCCTAACCCTTACTCTTACCCTAACCCTAAACCCAAACCTAACCCTAACCCTAAACTGTACCCTTACTCTAACATAAATCTATCCCTAACCCTAAACCTAACCCCTAACCCTAACCCTAACCCTTACCCTTACCCTAACCCTAAACCTAAACTTAACCCTAAACCTAACAGTAACCCTAACCCTAACTCTTACCCTAAACCTAACCCCAAACCTATGCCTAACCCTAACCCTAACCCTTACCCTTACCCTCACACGAACCCTTACGCTAAACCTCAACCTAACCCTAAACCTAACCCTAACCCTAAACCTTATCCTTACCCCAACCCTACCCTAAACCTAAACATAACAATAACCCTAACCCCTAACCCTAAACCTATCCCTAACCCTTACCCTTACTCTAACCCTAACCCTAATCTTAATGCTAACCCTACCCCTAACCCTAAACCTAACCTAAAACCTAACGCTAACCCTAACACTTACTGTAACCCTAAACCTAACCCTAACCCTTACACTAACCCTAACCCTAACCCTAACCCTTACACTAACCCTAACCCTAACCCTAATCCCTATCCCTAACCCTTACCCTAAAACTAATCCTGAACCCTAACCCTAACCCTTACTCTAAACCTAACCCTAAAACTTACCCTAACCCTGACCCTAATTCTAACCCTAACACTAACCCAAACCCTAAACTTTACCCTAACCCTAAACCTAAACCTTAGCCTAACCCTAACCTAACCCTAACCTTAACCCTAACCCTAACACTAACCCTAACCCTTACCATTACCCTAACCCTAACACTAACCCTAACACTAACCCTAGCCTTAACCATAACCCTAGCCCTAAACCTTACCCTAACCCTAACCCTAACCCTAACCTTTACCCTTACCCTAACACTAACACTAACCCTAACCCTAACAATAATCCTAAGACTTATACTTACTCTAACCCTAACCGTAACCCTTACCCTTACCCTAACCCTAACCCTAAACCTAACACTAACCCTAACACTAACCCTAACCCTAACCCTAACCCTAACCCTAACCCTTACCCTTCCCCTAACCCTAACATTAACCCTAACCCTAACCCTAACCCTAACCCTATTTCTAACAGTTACCCTTACCTTAACCCTAACCCTCACCCTAACCTCACCCTAACCCTAACCCCCAAAGCTAACCCTAACCCTAACCCTTACCCTTACCCTAACCCTAATCCTAATGTTAACCCTAAACAAAACAGTAACCCTAACCCTAACCCTTACCCTAACCCTAACCCTAAACCTAACCCTAACCCTAACCTTTACCCTTACCCTAACCCTAAACCTAACCCTAAACCTAACCCTAACCCTAATCCTTCCCCTAAGCCTAACCCTAATTCTAATCCTAAGCCTTACCCTAACCCTAACCCTAAACTTAAACCTGACCCTAACCCTAACCCTTACCCTTACCCTAACTCTAACCATAATCTTAATGCTAACCCTACCCCTAACCCTAAACCTAACCTCAACCCTAACCCTAAACCTAACCCTAACCCTATCTCTTACCTTTACCCTAAGCCTAACCCTAAACCTAAACCTAACCCTAATCCTAACCCTAACCCTAAACCTTACCCTAAACTTAACCCTAACCCTAACTGTAAGCCTTACCGTTACCCTAACCCTAACACTAAACCTAACCCTAACTCTAAAACTAATCCTTACCCTCACCCTAACCCTAAACCTAACCGTAACCCTAACCCTAACCTTAACCCTTATCCTTACCCTAACCCTAAACCTTACCGTAACCCTAAACCTAACCCTAACCCTTGCACTAAAAATAAACCCTAACCCTAACCCTTACACTAACCCTAAACCTAACCCTAATCCCTATCCCTAACACTTACCCTAAAACTAATCCTGACCCCTAACTCTACTCCTAACCCTTACCCTAAACCTAACCCTAACCCTTACCCTAACCCTGACCCTAATTCTAACCCTAACCCTAACCCAAAACCTAACCCTTATCCTAACCCTAACCCTAACCCTTAGCCTCACCCTAACACTAACCCTAACCTTAACCCTAACCTTACACTAACAAAACCCTTACCCTTACCCTAACCCTAACCCTAACCCTAACACTAACCCTAGCCTTAACCCTAACCCTAGCCCTAAACCTTACCCTAACCCTAACCCTAACACCAACCCTTACCCTTACCCTAACACTAACCCTAAACATAACATTAACCCTAACACTAACCCTAACCCTAAGCCTAACCCTAACCGTAACCCTAAACCTAATCCTAACCCTAAACCTAAACCTTACCCTTACCCTAACCTTAACCCTAACCCTAACGCTAAACTTTACGCTAACCCTAACCCTAACCCTACCCGTTACACTTACCCTAACTCTAACGGTAAACCTAACGCTAACTGTAATCCTAACCCTAACCCTTACGCTTACCTAACCCTAACCCTAACTTTAACCCCAACCCTAAACCCAACCTAACCCTAACTCTAATGCTTACCCTTACCCTAACCGTAACCCTAACCCTAACACTAACACTTCCCCTTACCCTGTCCCTAACCCTAACCCTAACCCTATCTTTTACCCTAACCCTAAACCTAATCCTTACCCTAAACATAACCCTGACCGTAACCTAACCCCTAACCATAACCCTTACCTTAACCCTAACCCTAACCCTAACCCTTACCCTTACCCTAACCCTAACCCTACATCTAACCCTAACCCTAACCTTAACCCTTAACCTAACCCTAACCCTAACCCTTAGGCTAACCCTAACCCTAACCCTAAACTTAACCCTAACCCTAACCCTAACCCTAACCCTTACCTTTACCTTAACCGTAACCCTAAACCTAAAACTAAACCTAACCTTAACCCTAACCCTAACCCTAACCCTAACCTTACCCTTACCCTAACCTTAACCCTAAACCTAACACTTACCCTTAACCTAACCCTAAACCTAACCCCTAACCCTAACCCTAACCATAACTCTAACCCTTAGTCTTAACCTAACACTAACCCTAAACCTAGCCCTTACCCTAACCTAACTCTAACCCTAAGCCTTACCGTAAACCTAACCCTAAACCTTACCCTAACCCTAACACTAACCCTAACCCCTAACCCTAACCCTCACCTTAACCCTCACCCTAAACCTAACCCTCACCCTAACCCTTACCCTAACACTAACCCTAACTCTAACCATTAGCCTTACCCTAACCCTAATTCTAACCCTATCCCTTACCCTAACACCTACCCTAACCCTTACCCTAACCATCACTCTAACAATAACCTCTAACCCTAACCCATACCCTGACGCTCACCCTACCCCTACCCCTAACCCCAACCCTTACCCTAACTCTAACCTGAACCCTAAACCTTACCCTTACACTCACCCTAATCCTAACCCTAACCCCAACCCTAAATCTAACCCTAACCCTTACTATTACCCTAACTCTAAGCCCTAACCTAACAATAACCCTAATCCTCACCCTAACCCTTACCCTAACCCTAATCCTTACATTAACCCTAAACCTAACCCTAACCCTAACCTTATCCCTAACCCTTACCCTTACTCTAACCCTAACCCTAAACCTAATCCTAAACATAACCCTAACCCTTAACCTTACCATAACTCTAAACTCAAACCTAAACCTATCCCTAACCCTAAACAAAAGCCTTACCCTAACCCTAACCCTAACCCTAACCCTTACTCTTACCCTAACCCTAACCCCAAAACTAACCCTAACCCTAACCCTAACCCTAACCCTAACCTTAAACCTAAACCAAACACTAACCCTAACCCTATCCCTTACCCTAACCCTAACCCCGAACCTAACCCTAACCCTAACCCATACCCTTACCCTAACCCTAACCCTAAACCTAACCCTAAACCTAACCCTAACCCTAACCCTTACGCTTACCCTTACCCTAACCCTAACTATAAACTTAACCCTAATCCTTACGCTAACACTAACCCTAACCCTAACCCTTACCCTTATCCTAATTCTAACCTTAAACCTAACCCTAACCCTTACCCTAACCGTAACCCTAACCCTAACCCTTCCCCTAATCCTAACCCTAACTCTAAAGATAACCCTATCCCTTACCCTTACCTTAACCCTAAACCTAACACTAACCCTAACCCTAACACTTAAACTTACACTAACCCTTAATGCTAACCCTAACCCTAATCTTAACCCTTACCCTAACCCTAACCCTAACCCTAATCCTTATCCTAACCCTAACCCTTACATTTTCCGTAACCCTAACCCTAACCTTAACCCTAACCCTAACCCTAACCTTAACACTTACACTTAACTTAACCCTAATCCTACACCTAAGCCTAACCCTAATCTAACCCTAAACCTAACCCTAACCCTAACCCTTACTGTTACCCTAACCCTAACCCAAACCCTAACCCTAACCCTAACACTTACCTTTACCCTAAACCTAACCCTAACCCTTTCCCTAACCCTAACCTTAACCCTAAACCTAACCCTAACCCTAACCTTATCCCTAATCCTTACCCTTACTCTAACCCTAACCCTAAACTTAATCCTAAACATAACCCTAACCCTAACCCTTACCCTTACTCTAAACCTAACCCTAAACCTAACCCTAACCCTAACCTTATCCCTAACCCTTACCCTTACGCTAACCCTAACCCTAAACCTAATCCTAAACATAACCCTAACCCTAAACCTTACCCTTACTCTAAACCTAACCCTAAACCTAACCCTAACCCTAAACCTAACCCCTAACCCTAACTCTTACCCTTATACTATCCCTAACACTAACCCTAACCCTAACACTTACCCTAACCCTAAACCTAATCCTAAAACTAACCCTAACCCTAACCCTAACCCTAACCCTTACCCTAACCCTAACCCTAACCCTTACCCTAACACTAACACTAACCCTAACCCCAACTCTAACCCTTAACCTAACCCTAACCCTAACCCTAAGCCTAACCCTAACCGCTAATCCTAATCCTAACACTAAACCAAACCCTAACCCCTAATCCTAACCCTTACCCTTACGCTGTCCCTAACCCTAACCCTAACCCTAACACTTACCCTAACCCTAAACTTACCCTTACAATAACCCTAAACCTAACTCTAACACTAAACCTAACCCTTACCCTCACCCTTACCCTCACCCTAACCCTAACCATAACCATAACCCCTAACCCTAACCCTAACCTTAACCCTAACCCTAAACCTAACCTTAACTCTAAAGATAACCCTATCCCTTACCCTTACCTTAACCCTAAACCTAACACTAACCCTAACCCTAACACTTAAACTTACCCTAACCCTTAATACTAACCCTAACCCTAACCTTAACCCTTACCCTAACCCTAACCCTAACCCTAATCTTTACCCTAACCCTAACCCTTACCCTTTCTGTAACCCTAACCCTAACCTTAACCCTAACCCTAACCCTAACCTTAACACTTACACTTACCTTAACCCTAATCCTACACCTAAACCTAACCCTAATCGTAACCCTAAACCAAACCCTAACCCTAACCCTTACTGTTACCCTAACCCTAACCCAAACCCTAACCCTAACCCTAACACTTACCCTTACCCTAACCCTAACCCTAACCCTAACCCTTACCCTAACCCTAACCCTAACACTAAACCCTAACCCTACCCTAAACCTAACCCTAACCCTAACCCTTACCCAAACCCTAACCCTTACCCTAACCCTAACTCTAACCCTTAGCCTAACCCTAATCCTAACCCTAACATTAAACCTAACCCTAACACTAACCCTAAACCTTACCCTTACCCTAACCCTAACCCTAACCCTAACACTTACCCTTATCTAACCCTAACCCTAACCCTAACCCTCACCCTAACCTTAACACTTACCGTTACTCTAACCCTAACCCTAACCTTAATGCTAACCTAACCCTAACCCCTAACCCTAACCCTTACCCTAACCCTAACCCTAAACCTAACCCTTACCCTAACCCTAAACCTAACCCTTACCCTAACCCTAACCCTAACCCTTAGCCTAACCCTAACCCTACCCCTAACCTAAACCCTAACCCTAACACTAACCCTAAACCTTACCCTTACCCTAACCCTATCCCTAACCCTAACACTAACCCTAGCCTTAACCCTAACCCTAACCCTAACCCTAACCCTTACCCTAACCCTATCCCTACCCTAACACTAACCCTATCTTTAACCCTAACCCTAACCCTTCCCCTTTCCCTAACCCTAACCCTAACCCTAACCCTAACATTAATCCTAAGCCTTACACTTACCCTAACCCTAACCCTAAACCTTACCCTTACCCTAACCCTAACCCTAAACCTAACACTAACCCTAACACTAACCCTAACCCTAACCCTAACCCTAACACTAACACTAACCCTAACCATAAACCTTACCCTTACCCTAACCCTAACAAACCCTAACACTAACCCTAACCCTAATTCTAACAGTTACCCTTATCCTAACCCTAACCCTGCCCTAACCTTTACCCTAACCCTAAAACTTTCCCTAACACTAACCCCACACCTATGCCTAACCCTAAACCTTACCCTAACCCTAACCCTAACCCTAACCCTTACTCTTACCCTAACCCTAAACCCAAACCTAACCCTAACCCTAAACTGTACCCTTACTCTAACATAAATCTATTCCTAACCCTAAACCTAACCCCTAACCCTAACCCTAACCCTAACCCTTACCCTTACCCTAACCCTAAACCTAAACTTAACCCTAAACCTAACAGTAACCCTAACCCTAACTCTTACCCTAAACCTAACCCCAAACCTATGTCTAACCCTAACCCTAACCCTTACCCTTACCCTCACACGAACCCTTACGGTAAACCTCAACCTAACCCTAACCCTAACCCTAACCCTAAACCTTATCCATACCCCAACCCTACCCTAAACCTAAAACTAACAATAACCCTAACCCTAACCCCTAACCCTAAACCTAACCCTAACCCTTACCCTTACCCTAACCCTAACCCTAATCTTAATGCTAACCCTACCCCTAACCATAAACCTAACCTTAAACCTAACCCTAAACCTAACCCTAACCCTAACCCTTGCCTTTACCCTAAGCCAAACCCTAAACCTAAACCTAACCCTAATCCTAAATCTAACCCTAAACCTAACCCTAAACTTAACCCTAACTGTAACCGTAACCCTTACGCTTACCCTAACCCTAACACTAAACGTAACCCTAACTCTAAAACTAATCCTTACCCTCACCCTATCCCTAAACCTAACCCTAACCCTAACCTTAACCCTTACCGTTACCCTAACCCTAAACCTAACCCAAACCCTAACCCTAATCCTAACACTTACCCTTACCCTAACCCTTACCCTCACACTTAACCTTACCCTAACCCTAACCCTTACCGTAACCCTAAACCTAACACTAATCCTTACACTAACCCTTACCTAACCCTAATCCTAACCCTAACATTAAACCTAACCCCAACACTAACCCTAAACCTTACCCTTACCCTAAACCTATCCCTAACCCTAACACTAACCTTAGCCTTAACCCTAACCCTAACCCTAACCTAACCCTTACCCTAAACCTAACCCTAACCCTTACCCTAACCCTGACCCTAATTCTAACCCTAACACTAACCCAAACCCTAACCCTTACCCTAACCCTAAACCTAAACCTTAGCCTAACCCTAACCCTAACCCTAAACTTAACCATAACCCTAACACTAAACCTAACCCTTACCCTTACCCTTACCCTAACACTAACCCTAACACTAACCCTAGCCTTAACCCTAACCCTAGCCCTAAACCTTACCCTAACCCTAACCTTACCCCTAACCCTTACCCTTAAGCTAACACTAACCCTAAAACTAACCCTAACCCTAACAATAATCCTAAGCCTTACACTTACTCTAACCCTAACCCTAACCCTTACCCTTACCCTAACCCTAACCCTAAACCTAACACTAACTCTAACCCTAACCCTAACCCTAACCCTTACCCTTACCCTTACCCTAACCCTAACACTAACCCTAACCTTAACCCTAACCCTAACTTCACCCTAACCCTAAAATTTACCCTAAACCTAACCCTAAACTTAACCCTTACCCTTAACCTAACCCTAACCCTAATGTTAACCCTAAACCTAACAGTAACCCTAACCCTAACCCTTACCCTAACCCTAACACTAACCCTAACACTAACCCTAGCCTTAACCCTAACCCTAGCCCTAAACCTAACCCTAACCCTAACCCTACCCCTAACCCTTATCCTTAAGCTAACACTAACCCTAACACTTACCCTAACCCTAACAATAATCCTAAGACTTACACTTACTCTATCCCTAACAATAATCCTTACCCTTACCCTTACCCTAACCCTAACCCTAAACCTAACACTAACCCTAACCCTAACCCTAACCCTAACCCTAACACTAACCCTAACCCTTACCCTTACCCTAACCCTAACACTAACCCTAACCCTAATTCTAACAGTTGCCCTTACCTTAACCCTAACCCTAACCCTAACTTCACCCTAACCCTAACCCTTACCCTAACCCTAACCCCAAACCTATGCCTAAACCTAACCCTTACCCTAAACCTAACCCTAACCCTTACTCTTACCCTAACCGTAACCCCAAACCTAATCCTAACCCTAAACCGTACCCTTACCCTAACCCTAAATCTAACCCTAACCCTAACCCTAACCCCCAAAGCTAACCCTAACCCTAACCCTTACCCTTACCCTAACCCTAATCCTAATGTTAACCCTAAACCTAACAGTAACCCTAACCCTAAACCTTACCCTAACCCTAACCCTAAACCTAACCCTAACCCTAACCTTTACCATTACCCTAACCCTAAACCTAACCCTAACCCTAACCCTAATCCTAATCCTTCCCCTAAGCCTAACCCTAATTCTAATCCTAAGCCTTACCCTAACCCTAACCCTAAACTTAAACCTGACCCTAACCCTAACCCTTACCCTTACCCTAACTCTAACCATAATCTTAATGCTAACCCTACCCCTAACCCTAAACCTAACCTTAACCCTAACCCTAAACCTAACCCTAACCCTAACCCTTACCTTTACCCTAAGCCTAACCCTAAACCTTAACCTAACCCTAATCCTAACCCTAACCCTAAACCTAAACCTAAACTTAACCCTAACCCTAACTGTAAGCCTTACCCTTACCATAACCCTAACACTAAACCTAAACCTAACTCTAAAACTAATCCTTACCCTCACCCTAAACCTAAACCTAACCCTAACCCTAACCCTAACCTTAACCCTTACCCTTACCCTAACCCTAAACCTTACCGTAACCCTAAACCTAACCCTAACCCTTACACTAACAATAAACCCTAACCCTAACCCTTACACTAACCGTAAACCTAACCCTAATCCCTATCCCTAACACTTACCCTAAAACTAATCCTGACCACTAACTCTAATCCTAACCCTTACCCTAAACCTAACCCTAACCCTTACCCAAACCCTGACCCTAATTCTAACCCTAACCCACACCGAAAACCTAACCATTATCCTAACCCTAACCCTAAACCTTAGCCTAACCCTAACACTAACCCTAACCTTAACCCTAATCCTAACACTAACCCTAACCCTTACCCTTACCCTAACCCTAACCCTAACCCTAACATTAACCCTAGCCTTAACCCTAACCCTAGCCCTAAACCTTACCCTAACCCTAACCCTAACCCTACCCCTTACCCTTACCCTAACCCTAACCCTAAACCTAACATTAACCCTAACACTAACCCTAACCCTAAGCCTAACCCTAATTCTAAGAGTTACCCTTACCTTAACACTAACCCTAACCCTAACTTCACCCTAACCCTATACCTTACCCTAACCCTAACCGAAAACCTATGCCTAACCCTAACCCTTACCCTAACCCTAACCCTAACCCTAACCCTAACCCTTACTCTTACCCTAACCCTAACCCCAAACCTAACCCTAACCCTAAACCGTACCCTTACCCTAACCCTAAATCTAACCCTAACCCTAACCCTAACCCCTAAACCTAACCCTAAACCTAACCCTTACACTTAACCTAACCCTAACCCTAACGTTAACACTAAAACTAACGGTAACCCTAACCCTAACCCTTACCCTAACCCTAACCCTAAACCTAACCCTAACACTAACCCTTACCCTTACCCTAACCCTAAACCTAACCCTAACCCTAACACTAATCCTTACCCTAAGCCTAACCCTAATCCTTATCCTAAGCATAACCCTAACCCTAACCCTAACTATAATCTTAAACCTAACCCTAACCCTAACCCTAACCCTAACCCTTACACTTATCCTAAACCTAAACCTAACCCTAACCCTAACCCTAACCCTTACCCTAACCCTAACCTTAACCCTAACCCTAACCCTAACTGTAACCCTAAACCTAACCCTAACACTAACCCTAACACTTACCCTTACAATAAATTTAACCCTAACCCTAACCCTAAATTTTGCACTAACCCTAACCCTTACCCTAACCCTAACCCTAACCCCTCACCCTAACCCTAACCCTAACCCTCACCCTTAAGCTTACCACAACCCTAACCCTAACCCCAACCCTAAACCTAACTCTAACCATTACTCTTACCCTAACCCTAACCCTTAGCCTAACCCTAACCCTAACCCTAACCTAACTCTAACCCTTACCTTTACCCTAACCCTAACCCTTACCCTTACCCTAACAATAACCCCAAACCTCACCCTAACCCTAACCCTAACACTTACTCTTACCCTAAACCTAACCCTAACCCTAACCCTAACCCTAACCTTAACCCTAAACCTTACCCTTACACTTACCCTAACCCTAACCCTAACCCTAACCCTAACCCCTAACCCTAACCCTAACCCTGAACCTAAACCTAACCCTAACCCATACCCTTACCCTAACAATAACCCTAAACCTAACCCTAACCCTAAAACTAATCCTTACGCTTACCCTTAACCTAACCCTAACCCTAACCTTAACCATAATCTTTATGCTAACCCTAACGCTAACCCTAACCCTTACCCTAACTCTAATCTTAAACCTAACCCTAACCCTAACCCTAACCCTAACCCTTACCCTTATCCTAACCCTATCCCTAACCCTAACCCTAACCCTTACCCTAACCCTAACCTTAACCCTAACCCTAACCCTAACTGTAACCCTAAACCTAACCTAACACTAACCCTAACACTTACCCTTACCCTAAATTTAACCCTAACCCTAACCCTAAATTTTGCACTAACCCTAACCCTTACCCTAACCCTAACCCTAACCCTAACCCCTCACCCTAACCCTAACCCTAACCCTAACCCTTAAGCTTACCACAACCCTAACCCTAACCCCAACCCTAAACCTAACTCTAACCATTACTCTTACCCTACCCCTAACCCTTAGCCTAACCCTAACCCTAACCTAACTCTAACCCTTTCCTTTACCCTAACCCTAACCCTTACCCTTACCCTAACCGTAACCCCAAACCTAACCCTAACCCTAACCCTAACCCTTACTCTTACCCTAAACCTAACCCTAACCCTAACCCTAACCCTAACCTTAACCCTAAACCTTACCCTTAAACTTACCCTAACCCTAACACTAACCCTAACCCCTAACCCTAACCCTAACCCTAACTCTAACCCTTAGTCTTAACCTAACCCTAACCCAAACCCTAGCCCTTACCCTAACCCTAACTCTAACCCTTAGCCTTACCCTAACCCTAACCCTAATCCTAACCCTTACCCTAACCCTAACTCTAAACCTAACCCTAATCCTAACCCTAACGCTAACCCTTACCCTAACCCTAACCCTAACCCTAACCGTAACCCTAAACCTAATCCTAACCCTAAACCTAAACCTTACCCTTACCCTAACCTTAACCCTAACCCTAACCCTAAACTTTACGCTAACCCTAACACTAACCCTACCCGTTATACTTACCCTAACTCTAACCTTAAACCTAACCCTAACCGTAATCCTAACCCTAACCCTTACTCTTACCTAACCCTAACCCTAACTTTAACCCCAACCGTAAACCCAACCTAACCCTAACTCTAAGGCTTACCCTTACCCTAACGGTAACCCTAACCCTAACACTAACACTTCCCCTTACCCTGTCCCTAACCCTAACCCTAACCCTATCTTTTACCCTAACCCTAAACCTAATCCTTACCCTAAACCTAAACCTGACCCTAACCTAACCCCTAACCATAACCCTTACCTTAACCCTAACCCTAACCCTAACCCTTACCCTTACCCTAACCCTAACCCTACATCTAACCCTAACCCTAACCCTAACCTTAACCCTTAACCTAACCCTAACCCTAACCCTTAGCCTAACCCTAACCCTAACCCTAAACTTAACCCTAACCCTAACCCTAACCCTAACCCTTACCTTTACCTTAACCGTAACCCTAAACCTAAAACTAACCCTAACCTTAACCCTAACCCTAACCCTAACCCTAACCTTACCCTTACCCTAACCTAAACCCTAAACCTAACACTTACCCTTAACCTAACCCTAAACCTAAACCCTAACCCCCAACCCTAACCGTAACTCTAACCCTTAGTCTTAACCTAACACTAACCCTAACCCTAGCCCTTACCCTAACCTAACTCTAACCCTTAGCCTTACCGTAAACCTAACCCTAAACCTTACCCTAACCCTAACACTAACCCTAACCCCTAACCCTAACCCTCACCCTAACCCTCACCCTAAACCTAACCCTCACCCTAACCCTTACCCTAACACTAACCCTAACTCTAACCATTAGCCTTACCCTAACCCTAATTCTAAACCTATCCCTTACTCTAACCCTAACCCTAACCCTTACCCTAACCATCACTCTAACAATAACCTCTAACCCTAACCCATAACCTGACGATCACCCTACCCCTACCCCTAACCCCAACCCTTACCCTAACTCTAACCTGAACCCTAACCCTTACCCTTACACTCACCCTAACCCTAACCCTAACCCCAACCCCAAATCTAACCCTAACCCTTACTATTACCCTAACTCTAACCCCTGACCTAACAATAACCCTAATCCTCACCCTAACCCTTACCCTAACCCTAATCCTTACATTAACCCTAAACCTAACCCTAACCCTAACCTTATCCCTAACCCTTACCCTTACTCTAACCCTAACCCTAAACCTAATCCTAAACATAACCCTAACCCTTAACCTTACCATAACTCTAAACCCAAACCTAAACCTATCCCTAACCCTAACCAAAAGCCTTACCCTAACCCTAACCCTAACCCTAACCCTTACTCTTACCCTAACCCTAACCCCAAAACTAACCCTAACCCTAACCCTAAACCTAACCCTAAACCTAACCCTAACCCTAACCCTTACGCTTACCCTTACCCTAACCCTAACTATAAACTTAACCCTAATCCTTACGCTAACACTAACCCTAACCCTAACCCTTACCCTTACCCTAATTCTAACCTTAAACCTAACCCTAACCCTTACCCTAACCGTAACCCTAACCCTAACTCTTCCCCTAATCCTAACCCTAACTCTAAAGATAACCCTATCCCTTACCCTTACCTTAACCCTAAACCTAACACTAACCCTAACCCTAACACTTAAACTTACACTAACCCTTAATGCTAACCCTAACCCTAACCTTAACCCTTACCCTAACCCTAACCCTAACCCTAATCCTTATCCTAACCCTAACCCTTACCTTTTCCGTAACCCTAACCCTAACCTTAACCATAACCCTAACCCTAACCTTAACACTTACACTTACCTTAACCCTAATCCTACACCTAAACCTAACCCTAATCGTAACCCTAAACCTAACCCTAACCCTAACCCTTACTGTTACCCTAACCCTAACCCAAACCCTAACCCTAACCCTAACACTTACCCTTACCCTAAACCTAACCCTAACCCTTTCCCTAACCCTAACCTTAAACCTAAACCTAACCCTAACCCTAACCTTATCCCTAACCCTTACCCTTACTCTAACCCTAACCCTAAAACTAATCCTAAACATAACCCTAACCCTAACCCTTACCCTTACTCTAAACCTAACCCTAACCCTAAACCTAACCCCTAACCCTAACTCTTACCCTTATACTATCCCTAACACTAAACCTAACCCTAACACTTACCCTAACCCTAAACCTAATCCTAAAACTAACCCTAACCCTAACCCTAGCCCTAACCCTAACCCTTACCCTAACCCTAACCCTTACCCTAACACTAACACTAACCCTAACCCCAACTCTAACAATTACCCTTACCCTAACGCTAAACCTAACCCTTAACCTAACCCTAAGCCTAACCCTAACCGCTAATCCTAATCCTAACACTAAACCAAACCCTAACCCCTAATCCTAACCCTTACCCTTACGCTGTCCCTAACCCTAACCCTAACCCTAACACTTACCCTAACCCTAAACTTACCCTTACAATAACCCTAACCCTAACTCTAACACTAAACCTAACCCTTACCCTCACCCTTACCCT
Source organism: Megascapheus bottae (assembly GCA_024803745.1). Taxonomy (NCBI): domain Eukaryota; kingdom Metazoa; phylum Chordata; class Mammalia; order Rodentia; family Geomyidae; genus Megascapheus; species Megascapheus bottae. Next base: position 917,607 of record JANJXV010000370.1, on the reverse strand, counting down.
CACCCTAACCCTAACCATAACCCTAACCCCTAACCCTAACTATTACCTTAACCCTAACGCTAAACCTAACCTTAACTCTAAAGATAACCCTATCCCTTACCCTTACCTTAACCCTAAACCTAACACTAACCCTAACCCTAACACTTAAACTTACACTAACCCTTAATGCTAACCCTAACCCTAACCTTAACCCTTACCCTAACCCTAACCCTAACCCTAATCTTTACCCTAACCCTAACCCTTACCCTTTCTGTAACCCTAACCCTAACCTTAACCCTAACCCTAACCCTAACCTTAACACTTACACTTACCTTAACCCTAATCCTACACCTAAACCTAACCCTAATCGTAACCCTAAACCAAACCCTAACCCTAACCCTTACTGTTACCCTAACCCTAACCCAAACCCTAACCCTAACCCTAACCCTAACCCTTACCCTAACCCTAACCCTAACACTAAACCCTAACCCTACCCTAAACTTAACCCTAACCCTAACCCTTACCCAAACCCTAACCCTTACCCTAACCCTAACTCTAACCCTTAGCCTAACCCTAATCCTAACCCTAACATTAAACCTAACCCTAACACTAACCCTAAACCTTACCCTTACCCTAAACCTATCCCTAACCCTAACACTAAACTTAGCCTTAACCCTAACCCTAACCCTAACCCTAACCCTTACCCTAACCCTAAACCTAACCCTTACCCTTACCCTAACCCTAACCCTAACCTTAATGCTAACCTAACCCTAACCCTAAACCTAACCCTAACCCCTAACCCTAACCCTTACCCTAACCCTAACCCTAACCCTGACCCTTACCCTAATCCTAACCCAACTCTAACCCTAACCATAACCCAAACCCTAACCCTTACCCTAACCCTAACCCTAACCCTTAGCCTAACCCTAACCCTACCCCTAACCTAAACCCTAAACCTAACACTAACCCTAAACCTTACCGTTACCCTAACCCTATCCCTAACCCTAAAACTAACCCTAGCCTTAACCCTAACCCTAACCCTAACCCTAACCCTTACCCTAACCCTAAACATAACCCTTACCCTTACCCTAACCCTAACCCTAACCTTAATGCTAACCTAACCCTAAACCTAAACCTAACCCTAACCCCTAACCCTAACCCTTACCCTAACCCTAACCCTAAACCTAACCCTTACCCTAACCCTAACCCTAACCCTTAGCCTAACCCTAACCCTACCCCTAACCTAAACCCTAACCCTAACACTAACCCTAAACCTTACCCTTACCCTAACCCTATCCCTAACCCTAACACTAACCCTAGCCTTAACCCTAACCCTAACCCTAACCCTAACCCTTACCCTAACCCTATCCCTACCCTAACACTAACCCTATCTTTAACCCTAACCCTAACCCTTCCCCTTTCCCTAACCCTAACCCTAACCCTAACCCTAACATTAATCCTAAGCCTTACACTTACCCTAACCCTAACCCTAAACCTTACCCTTACCCTAACCCTAACCCTAAACCTAACACTAACCCTAACACTAACCCTAACACTAACCCTAACCCTAACACTAACACTAACCCTAACCATAATCCTTACCCTTACCCTAACCCTAACAAACCCTAACACTAACCCTAACCCTAATTCTAACAGTTACCCTTATCCTAACCCTAACCCTGCCCTAACCTTTACCCTAACCCTAAAACTTACCCTAACACTAACCCCACACCTATGCCTAACCCTAAACCTTACCCTAACCCTAACCCTAACCCTAACCCTTACACTTACCCTAACCCTAAACCCAAACCTAACCCTAACCATAAACTGTACCCTTACTCTAACATAAATCTATTCCTAACCCTAAACCTAACCCCTAACCCTAACCCTAACCCTAACCCTTACCCTTACCCTAACCCTAAACCTAAACTTAACCCTAAACCTAACAGTAACCCTAACCCTAACTCTTACCCTAAACCTAACCCCAAACCTATGTCTAACCCTAACCCTAACCCTTACCCTTACCCTCACACGAACCCTTACGGTAAACCTCAACCTAACCCTAACCCTAACCCTAACCCTAAACCTTATCCTTACCCCAACCCTACCCTAAACCTAAACCTAACAATAACCCTAACCCTAACCCCTAACCCTAAACCTAACCCTAACCCTTACCCTTACCCTAACCCTAACCCTAATCTTAATGCTAACCCTACCCCTAACCATAAACCTAACCTTAAACCTAACCCTAAACCTAACCCTAACCCTAACCCTTGCCTTTACCCTAAGCCAAACCCTAAACCTAAACCTAACCCTAATCCTAAATCTAACCCTAAACCTAACCCTAAACTTAACCCTAACTGTAACCGTAACCCTTACGCTTACCCTAACCCTAACACTAAACGTAACCCTAACTCTAAAACTAATCCTTACCCTCACCCTATCCCTAAACCTAACCCTAACCCTAACCTTAACCCTTACCGTTACCCTAACCCTAAACCTAACCCAAACCCTAACCCTAATCCTAACACTTACCCTTACCCTAACCCTTACCCTCACACTTAATCTTACCCTAACCCTAACCCTTACCGTAACCCTAAACCTAACACTAATCCTTACACTAACCCTTACCTAACCCTAATCCTAACCCTAACATTAAACCTAACCCCAACACTAACCCTAAACCTTACCCTTACCCTAAACCTATCCCTAACCCTAACACTAACCTTAGCCTTAACCCTAACCCTAACCCTAACCTAACCCTTACCCTAAACCTAACCCTAACCCTTACCCTAACCCTGACCCTAATTCTAACCCTAACACTAACCCAAACCCTAACCCTTACCCTAACCCTAAACCTAAACCTTAGCCTAACCCTAACCCTAACCCTAAACTTAACCATAACCCTAACACTAACCCTAACCCTTACCCTTACCCTAACCCTAACACTAACCCTAACACTAACCCTAGCCTTAACCCTAACCCTAGCCCTAAACCTTACCCTAACCCTAACCTTACCCCTAACCCTTACCCTTAAGCTAACACTAACCCTAACACTTACCCTAACCCTAACAATAATACTAAGCCTTACACTTACTCTAACCCTAACCCTAACCCTTACCCTTACCCTAACCCTAAACCTAACACTAACTCTAACACTAACCCTAACCCTAACCCTAACACTAACCCTAACCCTAACCCTAACCCTTACCCTTACCCTAACCCTAACACTAACCCTAACCTTAACCTTAACCCTAACTTCACCCTAACCCTAAAATTTACCCTAAACCTAACCCTAAACTTAACCCTTACCCTTAACCTAACCCTAACCCTAATGTTAACCCTAAACCTAACAGTAACCCTAACCCTAACCCTTACCCTAACCCTAACACTAACCCTAACACTAACCCTAGCCTTAACCCTAACCCTAGCCCTAAACCTAACCCTAACCCTAACCCTACCCCTAACCCTTATCCTTAAGCTAACACTAACCCTAACACTTACCCTAACCCTAACAATAATCCTAAGACTTACACTTACTCTATCCCTAACAATAATCCTTACCCTTACCCTTACCCTAACCCTAACCCTAAACCTAACACTAACCCTAACCCTAACCCTAACCCTAACCCTAACACTAACCCTAACCCTTACCCTTACCCTAACCCTAACACTAACCCTAACCCTAATTCTAACAGTTACCCTTACCTTAACCCTAACCCTAACCCTAACTTCACCCTAACCCTAACCCTTACCCTAACCCTAACCCCAAACCTATGCCTAAACCTAACCCTTACCCTAAACCTAACCCTAACCCTTACTCTTACCCTAACCGTAACCCCAAACCTAACCCTAACCCTAAACCGTACCCTTAACCTAACCCTAAATCTAACTCTAACCCTAACCCTAACCCCCAAAGCTAACCCTAACCCTAACCCTTACCCTTACCCTAACCCTAATCCTAATGTTAACCCTAAACCTAACAGTAACCCTAACCCTAACCCTTACCCTAACCCTAACCCTAAACCTAACCCTAACCCTAACCTTTACCATTACCCTAACCCTAAACCTAACCCTAACCCTAACCCTAATCCTAATCCTTCCCCTAAGCCTAACCCTAATTCTAATCCTAAGCCTTACCCTAACCCTAACCCTAAACTTAAACCTGACCCTAACCCTAACCCTTACCCTTACCCTAACTCTAACCATAATCTTAATGCTAACCCTACCCCTAACCCTAAACCTAACCTTAACCCTAACCCTAAACCTAACCCTAACCCTAACCCTTACCTTTACCCTAAGCCTAACCCTAAACCTTAACCTAACCCTAATCCTAACCCTAACCCTAATCCTAAACCTAAACTTAACCCTAACCCTAACTGTAAGCCTTACCCTTACCATAACCCTAACACTAAACCTAAACCTAACTCTAAAACTAATCCTTACCCTCACCCTAAACCTAAACCTAACCCTAACCCTAACCCTAACCTTAACCCTTACCCTTACCCTAACCCTAACCCTAAACCTTACCGTAACCCTAAACCTAACCCTAACCCTTACACTAACAATAAACCCTAACCCTAACCCTTACACTAACCGTAAACCTAACCCTAATCCCTATCCCTAACACTTACCCTAAAACTAATCCTGACCACTAACTCTAATCCTAACCCTTACCCTAAACCTAACCCTAACCCTTACCCTAACCCTGACCCTAATTCTAACCCTAACCCACACCGAAAACCTAACCATTATCCTAACCCTAACCCTAAACCTTAGCCTAACCCTAACACTAACCCTAACCTTAACCCTAATCCTAACACTAACCCTAACCCTTACCCTTACCCTAACCCTAACCCTAACCCTAACATTAACCCTAGCCTTAACCCTAACCCTAGCCCTAAACCTTACCCTAACCCTAACCCTAACCCTACCCCTTACCCTTACCCTAACCCTAACCCTAAACCTAACATTAACCCTAACACTAACCCTAACCCTAAGCCTAACCCTAATTCTAAGAGTTACCCTTACCTTAACCCTAACCCTAACCCTAACTTCACCCTAACCCTATACCTTACCCTAACCCTAACCGAAAACCTATGCCTAACCCTAACCCTTACCCTAACCTTAACCCTAACCCTAACCCTTACTCTTACCCTAACCCTAACCCCAAACCTAACCCTAACCCTAAACCGTACCCTTACCCTAACCCTAAATCTAACCCTAACACTAACCCTAACCCCTAAACCTAACCCTAAACCTAACCCTTACACTTAACCTAACCCTAACCCTAACGTTAACACTAAAACTAACGGTAACCCTAACCCTAACCCTTACCCTAACCCTAACCCTAAACCTAACCCTAACACTAATCCTTACCCTTACCCTAACCCTAAACCTAACCCTAACCCTAACACTAATCCTTACCCTAAGCCTAACCCTAATCCTTATCCTAAGCATAACCCTAACCCTAACCCTAAACTTAACCCTAACCCTAACCCTAACCCTTACCCTAACTCTAATCTTAAACCTAACCCTAACCCTAACCCTAACCCTAACCCTTACACTTATCCTAACCCTAAACCTAACCCTAACCCTAACCCTAACCCTTACCCTAACCCTAACCTTAACCCTAACCCAAACCCTAACTGTAACCCTAAACCTAACCCTAACACTAACCCTAACACTTACCCTTGCAATAAATTTAACCCTAACCCTAACCCTAAATTTTGCACTAACCCTAACCCTTACCCTAACCCTAACCCTAACCCTAACCCCTCACCCTAACCCTAACCCTAACCCTCACCCTTAAGCTTACCACAACCCTAACCCTAACCCCAACCCTAAACCTAACTCTAACCATTACTCTTACCCTAACCCTAACCCTTAGCCTAACCCTAACCCTAACCCTAACCTAACTCTAACCCTTACCTTTACCCTAACCCTAACCCTTACCCTTACCCTAACAATAACCCCAAACCTCACCCTAACCCTAACCCTAACCCTTACTCTTACCCTAAACCTAACCCTAACCCTAACCCTAACCTTAACCCTAAACCTTACCCTTACACTTACCCTAACCCTAACCCTAACCCTAACCCCTAACCCTAACCCTAACCCTGAACCTAAACCTAACCCTAACCCATACCCTTACCCTAACAATAACCCTAAACCTAACCCTAACCCTAAAACTAATCCTTACGCTTACCCTTAACCTAACCCTAAACCTAACCTTAACCATAATCTTCATGCTAACCCTAACGCTAACCCTAACCCTTACCCTAACTCTAATCTTAAACCTAACCCTAACCCTAACCCTAACCCTAACCCTTACCCTTATCCTAACCCTAACCCTAACCCTAACCCTAACCCTTACCCTAACCCTAACCTTAACCCTAACCCTAACCCTAACTGTAACCCTAAACCTAACCTAACACTAACCCTAACACTTACCCTTACCCTAAATTTAACCCTAACCCTAACCCTAAATTTTGCACTAACCCTAACCCTTACCCTAACCCTAACCCTAACCCTAACCCCTCACCCTAACCCTAACCCTAACCCTAACCCTTAACCTTACCACAACCCTAACCCTAACCCCAACACTAACCCTAACACTAATCCGTACCATAAGTCTAACCCTAACCCTAAACCTAAACCTAACCCTAAACCTAACCCTAATCCTAACCCTAACCCTTACCCTTACATTAACCCTAAACCTAACCCCAACCCTAACCCTAACAGTAATCCTTACCCTAAGACTAACCCTAACCCTAATCCTAACCCTAACCCTAACCCTAATCCTAAACTTAACCCTAACCCTAACCCTAACCATTACCCTTACCCTAACCCTAAACCTAACCCTTATCCTAACCCTAACCCTAACCCTAACCCTAAGCATTAACCTAACCCCAACCCTAACCCTAACCCTAAACTTAATGCTAACCCTAATGCTAACCCTAACCCTAACTCTTACCCTAACCCTAAACTATACCCTAACCCTAAACCTAAACCTAACCCCAAACCTTACCCTTAACCTAACCCTAACCCTACCTCTAACCCTAACCGGAACCCTAACCCTTACCCTAACCCTAACCCTAAACCTAACCCTAATCCTAACCCTAACCCTAACCCTTACCCTAACCCTAACCCTAACCCTAAACCTAAACCTAACCTTATCCCTAACTCTTACCCTTACCCTAACCTTAACCCTAAACCTAACCCTAAACTTTACGCTAACCCTAACCCTTACCCTTACCCTAACTCTAACCTTAAACCCAACCCTAACCCAAATCCTAAACCTAACCTTACCCTTACCCTAAGCCTAACCGTAACCTTAACGCCAACACTAAACCCAAACCTAACCCTAACCCTAACGCTTACCCTTACCCTAATCGTAACCCTAACCCTAAACCTCACACTTACCCTTACCCTAAACCTAACCCTAACCCTAACTTTTACCCTAACCCTAACCCTAACGCTTACCCTAAACCTAACCCCAACCCTAACCAAACCCCTAACCATAAGCCTTAACCTAACCCTAACCCTAACCCTAACCCTTGACCTAACACTAACCCTAACCCTTAGCCTAACCCTAACCCTAACCCTAACCCTTACCCTAACCCTAACCCTAAACCTAACCCTAACCCTAACCCTAACCCTAACCCTAACCCTAACACTAACCCTAACCCTAACTCTAACCCTTACCCTTACCCTAACCCTAACACTAAACCTAACCCTAATTCTAACAGTTACGCTTACCTTAACCCTAACCCTAAACCTAACTTCACCCTAACCCTAACCCTAACCCCAAACCTATGCCTAAACCTAACCCTTACCCTAAACCTAACCCTAACCCTTACTCTTACCCTAACCTTAACCCCAAACCTAACCCTAACCCTAAACCGTACCCTTACCCTAACCCTAAATCTAACCCTAACCCTAACCCCCAAAGCAAACCCTAACCCTAACCCTTACCCTTACCCTAACCCTAATCCTAATGTTAACCTAAACCTAACAGTAACACTAACCCTAACCCTTACCCTAACCCTAAACCTAACCCTAACCCTAAACTTTACCCTTACCCTAACCCTAAACCTAACCCTAACCCTAACCATAACCATAATCCTTCCCCTAAGACTAACCCTAATTCTAATCCTAAGCCTTACCCTAACCCTAACCCTAAACTTAAACCTAACCCTAACCCTAACCCTTACCCTTACCCTAACTCTAACCATAATCTTAATGCTAACCCTACCCCTAACCCTAAACCTAACCTTAACCCTAACCCTAAACCTAACCCTAACCCTAACCCTTACCTTTACCCTAAGCCTAACCCTAAACCTAAACCTAATCCTAATCCTAACCCTAACCCTAAACCTAACCCTAAACTTAACCCTAACCCTAACTGTAAGCCTTACCCTTACCATAACTCTAACACTAACCCTAACCCTAACTCTAAAACTAATCCTTACCCTCACCCTAACCCTAAACCTAACCCTAACCCTAACCCTAAACCTACCCCTAAACCTAAACCGTACCCTTACCCTAACCGTAAATCTAACCCTAATCCTAACCCTAACACTAACACTAACCCTTACCCTTACCCTAACCCTAACCCTAACCCCAACACTAACCCTAACACTAATCCGTACCCTAAGTCTAACCCTAACCCTAATCCTAACCCTAACCCTAAACCTAACCCTAATCCTAACCCTAACCCTTACCCTTACATTAACCCTAAACCTAACCCCAACCCTAACCCTAACAGTAATCCTTACCCTAAGACTAACCCTAACCCTAATCCTAACCCTAACCCTAACTTTAACCCTAAACTTAACCCTAACCCTAACCCTAACCATTACCCTTACCCTAAACCTAAACCTAACCCTTATCCTAACCCTAACCCAAACCCTAACCCTAACCATTACCCTAACCCCAACCCTAACCCTAACCCTAAACTTAATGCTAACCCTAATGCTAACCCTAACCCTAACTCTTACCCTAACCCTAAACTATACCCTAACCCTAAACCTAAACCTAACCCCAACCCTTACCTTTACCCTAACCCTAACCCTACCTCTAACCCTAACCGGAACCCTAACCCTTACCCTAACCCTAACCCTAAACCTAACCCTAATCCTAAACCTAACCCTAACCCTTACCCTAACCCTAACCCTAACCCTAACCCTAAACCTAAGCCTAACCCCATCCCTAACTCTTACCCTTACCATAACTTTAACCCTAACCCTAACCCTAAACTTTACGCTAACCCTAACCCTTACCCTTACCATAACTCTAACCTTAAACCCAACCCTAACCCTAATCCTAAACCTAACCTTACCCTTACCCTAAGCCTAACCGTAACCTTAACGCCAAACCTAACCCTAACCCTAACGCTTACCCTTACCCTAACCGTAACCCTAACCCTAAACCTCACACTTACCCTTACCCTAACCCTAACCCTAACCCTAACTTTTACCCTAACCCTAACCCTAACGCTTACCCTAAACCTAACCCCAACCCTAACCAAACCCCTAACCCTAACCCTTAGCCTAACCCTAACCCTAACCCTAACCCTAACCTTAACCCTCACCGTAACCCTAACACTTCCCCTTTCCCTAAACTGAACCCTAAACCTAACACTAACCCTAACCTTAACCCTAACCCTAACCCTAACCCTAAACTTTACACTTACCCTAACCTTAACCCTAAACCTAACCCTTACCCTAAACCTAACCCTAACCCTAGCCCCTAACCCTAAACCTAGCCCTCACCCTAACCCTAACTCTAACCCTTAGCCTTACCCTAACCCTAACCCTAACCCTAACACTAACACTAACCCAACCCCTAACCCTAACCCTAACCCTAACCTTCACCCTAACCCTAACCCTAAGAATAACCCTTACAGTAACACTAACCCTGACTGTAACCCTTGGCCTTACCCTAACCCTAACCCTAACATTAACCCTTACCCTAACCCTAACCTTAACCCTTACCCTAACCCTAACCCTAACCCTAACCCTATCCCCTAAACCTAACCCATACCCTATCGCTCACCCTAACCCTAAACCTATCCCTAACCCTTACACTAACCCTAACCCGAACCGTAACCCTTACCCTTACCCTCACTCTAACACTAACCCCAACCCTAAACCTAACCCTAACCCTTACTCTTACCCTAACCTTAATCCCTAACCTAAACCTAACCCTAACCCTAACCCTAACCGTTACCCTAACCCTAACCCTAACCCTAACCTTAACTCTAACCCTAACCTTAACCCAAACCCTTACCCTTACCCTAACCCTAACCCTAAACCTAAACCTAACCCTAACCCTAACCCCTACCCAAACCCTAACCCTAACCCTAACCCTAAACCAAACACCTTACCCTAACTTTAACCCTAACCCTAACACTAACTTTTACCCTAAACCTAACCCTAAACCTAACACTTACCCTAACCCTAACCCTAACCCAACCTCTAAACCTAACCTTTACCCTAACCCTAAACCTAACCCTAAACTTTACCCTTAACCTCACACTAACCCTAACCCTAACCCTAATCCTAACCTTAACTCTAACCCTAACCCTAACCCTAACCCTTACCCTTATCCTAACCTTAACCCAGACATTACACTTACCCTTACCCTAATCCTAACCCTAACCCTAACCCTAAATCTAACCCTTAGTCTTAACCTAACCCTAAACCTAGCCCTTACCCTAATCCTAAATCTAACCCTTAGCCTAACCCTAACCCTAACCCTAACCCCTAACCTAACCCTAACCCTTACCCTAACCCTTACCCTTACCCTAACCCTAACCCTTACCCTATCCCCAACCCTAACCCTAAACCTAACCCTAACCTTAACCCTAAACCTAAACCTAACCCTAACCCTAACCCTTACCTTTACCCTAAGCCTAACCCTAAACCTAAACCAAACCCTAATCCTAACCCTAACCCTAACCCTAAACCTAAATTTAACCCTAACCCTAACCCTAACCCTTACCCTTACCCTAACCCTAACCCTAAACCTAACCCAAACCCTAACCCTAAACCTAACCCTAAACCTAACACTTACCCTAACCCTAACCCTAACCCAACCCCTAAACCTAACCCTTAACCTAACCCTAAAGCTAACCCTAACCTTTACCCTTAACCTCACACTAACTCTAACCCTAACCCTAATCCTAACCTTAACTCTAAACCTAACCCTAACCCTAACCCTTACCCTTATCCTAAACTTAACCCTAAACCTTACACTTACCCTTACCCTAATCCTAACCCTAACCCTAAATCTAACCCTTAGTCTTAACCTAACCCTAAACCTAGCCATTACCCTAATCCTAAATCTAACCCTTAGCCTAAACCTAACCCTAACCCTAACCCCTAACCTAACCCTAACCCTTACCCTAACCCTTACCCTAACCCTAACCCTTACCCTATCCCCAACCCTAACCCTAAACCTAACCCTAACCTTAACCCTAAACCTAAACCTAACCCTAATCCTAACCCTAACCCTTACCTTTACCCTAAGCCTAACCCTAAACCTAAACCTAACCATAATCCTAACCCTAACCCTAACCCTAAACCTAAACTTAACCCTTACCCTAACCCTAACCCTAAACCTAACCCAAACCCTAACAATAATCCTAACACTTACCCTTACACTAAACCTAACCCTAACACTTTCCCTTACCCTAACCCTAACCCTAACCTTAACCCCAACGCTAAACCTAAACCTAACCATAACGCTAACCCTTACCCTTACCCTAACCCTAACGCTAACCCTAACACTAACCCTAACACTTACCCTTGCCCTAACCCTAACCCTAACCCTTACCCTAACCCTAACACTCACCCTAACCCTAAAACTAAGCCTAACCCTAACCCTAACCCTAACCCTTACCCTTACCCTAACCTTAACCCTAAACCTATTACTTACCCTTACTCTAACCCTAACCCTAACACTAACCCCTAACCCTAACCCTAACCCTAACTCTAATCCTTACTCTTAACCTAACCCTCACCCTAACCCTAACCCTAGCCCTTACCCTAAACCTAACTCTAACCCTTAGCCTTACCCCAACCCTAACCCAAACCCTTACCCTGATCCTAACACTAACCCTAACCCCTAACCCTAACCCTCACCCAAACCCTCATCCTAAACTAACAGTAACCCTAACCCTAACCCTTACCCTAACACTAACCCTAAATCTAATCCTTAGACTTACCTTAACCCTAATTCTAAACCTAACCCTTACCCTAACCCTAACCCTAACCCTATCCCTAACCCGAAACATAACCCTTACCCTTACCCTTACCTCACCCTAACCCTAACCCTAAACCCAACCCTAAACCTAACCCTAACCCTTACTCTTACCCTAACCCTAACCCTAACCCTGACCGTTACGCTAACCCTAATCCTTACCCTAACACTAAACCTAAACCTAACGCTAACCTTAACCCTAACCCTTACCCTTACCCTAACCCTAAACCTAAACCTAATCCTAACCATAACCCTAACCCTTACCCTTACCATAACCGTAACCTCAAACCTAACCCTATCCCTAACCCTAACCCAAACCCTTACCCTAACCCTAACCCTAACCCTTACTCTTACCCTAACCCTAACCCTAACCCTAACCCTAAACTTAACCATAAACCAAACACTAACAGTAACCCTAACCCTTATCCTAACCCTAACCCTGAACCTAACTTTAACCCTAACCCTAAACTTAAACATAAACCAAACGCTAACCCTAACCCTAACCGTAATCCTAACCCTAACCCTTACGCTTACCTAAACCTAACCCTAACTTTAACCCCAACGCTAAACCCAACCTAACGCTAACTCTAAGGCTTACCCTTACCCTAACTGTAACCCTAACCCCAACACTAACACTTCCCCTTACCCTGTCCCTAACCCTAACCCTAACCCTATCTTTTACACTAACCCTAAACCTAATCCTTACTCAAAACCTAACCCTGACCCTAACCTAACCCCTAATCATAGCCCTTACCTTAACCCTAACCCTAACCCTTACCCTTACCCTAACCCTAACCCTACATCTAACCCTAACCCTAACCCTAACCTTAACCCTTAACCTAACCCTAACCCTAACCCTTAGCCTAACCCTAACCCTAACCCTAACCTTAACCCTAACCCTAACCCTAACCCTAACCCTAACCCTTACCTTTACCTTAACCGTAACCCTAAACCTAAAACTAAACCTAACCTTAACCCTAACCCTAACCCTAACCCTAACCTTACCCTTACCCTAACCTTAACCCTAAACCTAACACTTACCCTTAACCTAACCCTAAACCTAACCCCTAACCCTAACCCTAACCGTAACTCTAACCCTTAGTCTTAACCTAACACTAACCCTAACCCTAGCCCTTACCCTAACCTAACTCTAACCCTTAGCCTTACCGTAAACCAAACCCTAAACCTTACCCTAACCCTAACACTAACCCTAACCCCTAACCCTAACCCTCACCCTAAACCTAACCCTCACCCTAACCATTTCCGTAACACTAACTCTAACTCTAACCATTAGCCTTACCCTAACCCTAATTCTAAACCTATCCCTTACCCTAACCCTAACCCTTACCCTAACCATCACTCTAACAATAACCTCTAACCCTAACCCATACCCTGACGCTCACCCTACCCCTTCCACTAACCCCAAACCTTACCCTAACTCTAACCTGAACCCTAACCCTTACCCTTACACTCACCCTAACCCTAACCCTAACCCCAACCCTAAATCCAACCCTAACCCTTACTATTACCCTAACTCTAAGCCCTAACCTAACAATAACCCTAATCCTCACCCTAACCCTTACCCTAACCCTAATCCTTACATTAACGCTAAACCTAACCCTAACCATAACCTTATCCCTAACCCTTACCCTTACTCTAACCCTAACCCTAAACCTAATCCTAAACATAACCCTAACCCTTAACCTTACCATAACTCTAAACCCAAACCTAAACCTATCCCTAACCCTAACCAAAAGCCTTACCCTAACCCTAACCCTAACCCTAACCCTTACACTTACCCTAACCCTAACCCCAAACCTAACCCTAACCCTAACCCTAACTCTAACCCTAACCTTAAACCTAAACCAAACACTAACCCTAACCCTATCCCTTACCCTAAACCTAACCCCGAACCTAAACCTAACCCTAACCCATACCCTTACCGTAACCCTAACCCTAAACATAAACCTAACCCTAACCCTAACCCTAACCCTTACGCTTACCCTTACCCTAACCCTAACTCTAAACTTAAACCTAATCCTTACGCTAACACTAACCCTAACCCTAACCCTTACCCTTACCCTAATTCTAACCTTAAACCTAACCCTAACCCTTACCGTAACCGTAACCCTAACCCTAACCCTTCCCCTAATCCTAACCCTAACTCTAACCCTAACCCTTACACTAACCCTAACCGTAACCCTAACCCTAACCCTAACCCTAACCCTAACCCTTACCCTAACCCTAACCCTGAGCCTAAAACCATAACCCTTACCCTTGCCCTACCCCTAACCCTAAACCTAACCCTAACCCTAACCCGAAACCTAACCCTTACCCTAACCCTAACCTTAACCCTAACCCTAACCATAACCCTAACCCTTACCCTAACCCTAACCCTATCCCTAACCCTACACTAACCCTATCTTAAACTTTACCCTTACGCTAACCCTAACCCTAACCCTAACCCTTACCCTTACACTAACCCTAACCCTAACACTATCTCTAACACCTAACCCTAACCCTAACCTTATACATAACAGTTACCCTAACCCTAACACTAAATCTAACCCTTACCCTTACCCTAACCCTAATCCTAACCTTAATGCTAACCCTAACCCTAAACCAAAACCTAATCTTTACCCTAACCCTAATCCTAACCCTAAACCTAACCCTTACCCTTACCCTAACCCTAACCCTAAACTTAATGCTAACCCTAACCCTAACACTAACCCTTCCCTAACCCTAACGCTAATCCTAGCCCTAACAATAACCCTAACCCTAAACCTAACCCTAACCCTTTCCCTAAACCTAACCTTAACCCTAACCCTAACCCTAAGCCTAACCCTCGACCTCACCCTTACCCTTACTCTAAACTTAACCCTAAACCTAAACCTAACCCTAACCCTAACCCTAACCCCTAACCCCAACAATTACCCTTACCCTAACCCTAAACCAAACCCTTACCCTAACCCTAACCCTAATCCTTACCCTAACCCTAACCCTAAACCTAACCCTAACCCTTTCCCTAACCCTAACCTTAACCCTAAACCTAACCCTAACTCTAACACTAACCCTAACCCTAACCCTTACCCTTACTCTAAACCTAACCCTAAACCTAACCCTAACCCTAAACCTAACCCCTAACCCTAACTCTTACCCTTATACTATCCCTAACACTAACCCTAACCCTAACACTTACCCTAACCCTAAACCTAATCCTAAAACTAACCCTAACCCTAACCCTAACACTTACCCAACCCTAACCCTTACCCTAACACTAACACTAACCCTAACCCCAACTCTAACAATTACCCTTACCCTAACGCTAAACCTAACCCCTAACCTAACCCAAACCCTAAGCCTAAGCCTAACCCTAACCGCTAATCCTAATCCTAACACTAAACCAAAACCTAACCCCTAATCCTACCCCTTAACCTTACGCTGTCCCTAACACTAACCCTAACCCTAACACTTACCCTAACCCTAAACTTACCCTTACAATAACCCTAACCCTAACTCTAACACTAAACCTAACCCTTACCCTAACCCTTACCCTCACCCTAACCCTAACCCTAACCCTAACCCCTAACCCTAACCCTAACCCTAATCGTAACACTTACCCTACCCTAACCCTTACCCTAACACTTACCCTTAGCCTAACCCTAAACCTTACAGTAACCCTAAACCTAACCCTAACCTTACACTAACCCTAACCCTAACCCTAACCCTTACACTAACCCTAAACCTAACCCTAATGCCTATCCCTAACACTTACCCTAAAACTTATCCTGACCCCTAACCCTAACCCTAACCCTTACCATAAACCTAACCGTAACCCTTACCCTAACACTGACCCTAAATCTAACCCTAACCCTAACCCAAACCCTAACACTTACCCTTACCCTAACCCTAACCCTAAACCTAACATAAACCCTAACCCTAACCCTAACCCTAACCCTAAACCTAACACTAACCCTAACCCTAACCCTAACCCGAACCCTTACCCTTACCCTAACCCTAACACTAACCCTAACCCTAAGCCTAACCCTAATTGTAACAGTTACACTTACCTTAACCCTAACCCTAAACCTATCTTCACCCTAACCCTAAACCTTACCCTAACCCGAACTGAAAACCTAGGCCTAACCCTAACCCTTACCCTAAACCTAACCCTAACACTAACCCTAACCCTTACTCTTACCCTAAACCTAACCCCAAACCTAACCCTAACCCTAAACCGTACCCTTACCCTAACCCTAAATCTAACCCTAACCCAACCCTAACCCTAACATTTACCCTTACCCTAACCCTAACCCTAACTTTAACCCTAAACCTAACAGTAACCCTAACCCTAACACTTACCCTAACCCTAACCCTAAACCTAACCCTAAACCTAACCCTTACCCTTACCCTAACCCTAAACCTACCCCTATCCCTAACCCTAACACTAATCCTTACGCTAAGCCTAACCGTAATCCTTATCCTAAGCCTAACCCTAACCCTAACCCTAACCCTAAACCTAACCCTAACCCTAACACTAACACTAGTCCTTACCCTAAGCCTAACCGTAATCCTTAACCTAAGCCTAACCCTAACCCTAACCCTAAACTTAACCCTAACCCTAACCCTAACCCTTACCCTTACCCTAACCTTAACGCTTACCCTTACCCTAACCCTAAACCTAACCCTAACCCTAACTTTTACCATAACCCTAACCCTAACGCTTACCCTAAACCTAACCCCAAGCCTAACCAAACCCCTAACCCTAACCCTTACCCTAACCATATCCCTAACCCTACCACTAACCTTAGCCTTAACCCTAACCCTAACCCTAACCCTTACCCTAACCCTAACCCTTACCCTTACCCTTACCCTAACCCTAACCTTAATGCTAACCTAACCCTAACTCTAAACCTAACCCTAACCCTAACAGTTACATTTACCCAAAGCCAAACCCTAAACCGAAACCTAACCCTAATCCTAACCCTAACTCTAAACCTAACCCTAAACTTATCCCTAACCCTAGCCCTAACCCTTACCCTTACCCTAACCCTAAAACTAAACCTAACCCTAACTCTAAAACTAATCCTTACCCTCACCCTAACCCTAAACCTAACCGTAACCCTAATGCTAACCTTAACCCTTACCTTTACCCTAACCCTAAACCTAACACAAACCGTAACCCTAATCCTAACACTTACCCTTCCCCTAACCCTTACCCTAACCCTTCCCCTAACCTTAACCCTTACACTTACCTTAACCCTAATCCTACACCTAAACCTAACCCTAATTGTAACCCTAAACCTAACCCTAACCCTAACCCTAACACTTACCCAAACCCTAAACCTTACCCTAACCCTAACCCTAACCCTTAGCCTAACCCTAATCCTAACCCTAACATTAAACCTAACCCTAACACTAACCCTAAACCTTACCCTTACCCTAAACCTATCCCTAACCCTAACACTAACCTTAGCCTTAACCCTAACCCTATCCCTAACCCTCACCCTAACCCTAACCCTAAACCTTAAACTTACCCTAACCCTAACCCTAACCTTAATGCTAACCTAACCCTAACCCTAAACCTAACCCTAACCCTAACAGTTACCTTTACCCTAAGCCTAACCCTAAACCGAAACCTAACCCTAATTCTAATCCTAACCCTAAACCTAACCCTAAACTTAACCCTAACCCTAACCCTAACCCTTACCCTAACCCTAACACTAAACCTTACCCTAACTCTAAAACTAATCCTTACCCTCACCCTAACCCTAAACGTAACCCTAAACCTAACCCTAACTTTAACCCTTACCCTAACCATAAACCTAAACCTAACCCAAACCCTAACCCTAATCCTAACACTTACCCTTCCCCTAACCCTTACCCTAACCCGTACCCTTACCCTAACCCTAACCCTAACCCTTACCCTAACCCTAACCCTAACCCTAACCCTTACACTAACCCTAACAGTAACCCTAACCCTAACCCTTACACTAAACCTAACCCTAACCCTAATCCCTATCCCTCACCCTAACCCTAAACCAAACCCTAACCCCTAACCCTAACCCTTACCCTAACCCTAAACCTAACACTAACCCTAACACGAAACCTAACCCTTACCCTAACCCTAAACTTAACCCTAACCCTAACCATATCCCTAACCCTTACCCTAACCCTCACCCTATCCCTAACCCTACACCAACCCTATCCTAACCTTTACCCTTACTCTAACCCTAACCCTAACCCTAACCCTTACCCTTACACTAACACTAAACCTAACCCTAACTCTAACCCCTAACCCTAACCCTAACCTTATACATAACACTTACCCTAACCCTAACCCTAAATCTAACCCTTACCCTTACTCTAACCCTAAGCCTAACCTTAATGCTAACCCTAACCCTAAACCGAAACCTAATCCTTACCCTAACCCTAACCCTAAACCTAACCCTTACCCTTACCCTAACCCTAACCCTAAACTTAATTCTAACCCTAACCCTAACCCTAACCCTTACCCTAACCCTAAACCTAATCCTAGCCCTAACAATAACCTTAATCCTAAACCTAACCCTAACCCTTTCCCTAAACCTAACCTTAACCCTAAACCTAACATTAACCCTAACCCTAAACCTCACCATTACCCTTACTCTAAACTTAACCCTAAACCTAAACTTAACCCTAACCCTAACCCTAACTCTAACCCTAACCATAACCCTAATCCTAACCCTTACCCTCACCCTAACCCTACCCCTAACACTAACCCCTAACGCCAACCCTTACCCTAACCCTAACCCTAAGCCTAACACTTACCCTAACCCTAACCCTAATCCTTACCGTAATCCTAACCCTAAACCTAACCCTAACCCTTTCCCTAACCCTAACCTTAACCCTAAACCTAACCCTAACGCTAAAACTAACCCTAACCCTAACCCTTACCCTTACTCTAAACCTAACCGTAAACCTAACCCTAACCCTAACCCTGACTCTTACCCTTATACTATCCCTAACACTAACCCTAACCCTAACACTTACCCTAACCCTAAACCTAATCCTAAACCTAACCCTAACCCTTACCCTAACCCTAACCCTTACCCTAACCCTAACACTAACCCTAACCCCAACCGTAACAATTATCCTTACCCTAACCCTAACCCTAGCCCTTAACCTAACCCTAACCCTAAGCCTAACCCTAACCGCTAATCCTAACCCTAACTCTAAACCAAACCCTAACCCCTAATCCTAACCCTTACCCTTACGCTGTCCCTAACCCTAACTCTAACCCTGACACATACCCTAACCCTAACCTTACCCTTTCCCTAACCCTAACCCTAAGTCTGACACTAAACCTAACCCTTATCCTAACCCTTACCCTCACCCTAACCCTAACCCTAACCCTAACCCCTAACCCTAACCCTTACACTAACCCTAACCCTAAACCTAACCTTAACTCTAAAGATAACCCTAACCCTTACCCTTACCTTAACCCTAAACCTAACACTAACCCTAACCCTAACACTTAACCTTACTCTAACCCTTAATGCTAACCCTAACCCTAACCCTAACCCTAACCCTAACACTTAACCTTACTCTACCCCTAAATGCTAACCCTAACCCTAAACCTAATCCTTACCCTTTCCCTAACCCTACCCGTAACCTTAACCCTAACCCTAACCCTAACCTTAACACTTACACTTACCTTAACCCTAATTGTAAACCTAAACCTAACCCTAATCCTAACCGTAAACCTAACCCTAACCCTAACCCTTACTGTTACCCTAACCCTTACCCTTACCCTAACCCTAACACTAAACCCTAACCCTACCCTAACCCTAACCCTAACCCTTACCCTAACCCTAACCCTTACCCTAACCCTAACCCTAAACCTTACCCTTACCCTAACCCTAACCCTAACCTTAATGCTAGCCTAACCCTAACCCTAAACCTAACCCTAACCCTAACAGTTACCTTTACCCTAAGCCTAACCCTAAACCAATACCTAAACCTAATCCTAACCCTAAAACTAAACCTAAACCTAAACTTAACCCTAACACTAACCCTAACCCTTACCCTTACCCTAACCCTAACACTAAACCTAACCCTAATTCTAAAACTAATCCTTACTCTCACCCTGACAATAATCGTAACCCTAACCCTAACGCTAACCTTAACCCTTAAATATACCCTAACCCTAAACCTAACCCAAACCCTAACCCTAATCCTAACACTTACCCTTCCCCTAACCCTTCCCCTAACCCTTACCCTAACCTTAACCCTTACACTTACCTTAACCCTAATCCTACACCTAAACCTAACCATAATCCTAACCCTAAACCTAACCCTAACCCTAAACCTAACCCTTACTGTTACCCTAACCCTAATCCTAACCCTAAACCTAAGCCTAACCCTAACACTTACCCTTACCCTAACCCTAACTCTAACCCTAACCCTTACCCTAACCCTAACACTAAACCCTAAACCTACCCTAACCCTAACCCTAACCCTAACCCTTACCCAAACCCTAACCCATACCCTAACCCTAACCCTAACCCTTAGCCTAACCCTAATCCTAACCCTAACATTAAACCTAACCCTAACACTAACCCTAAACCTTACCCTTACCCTAAACCTATCCCTAACCCTAACACTAACCTTAGCCTTATCCATAACCCTATCCCTAACCCTTACCCTAACCCTAACCCTAAACTTAATGCTAACACTAACCCTAACCCTTACCCTTACCCTAACCCTAACCATAACCCTAACCCTTACCCTAACCCTAACCCTAACCCTAACCCTTACACTAACCCTAACCCTAACCCAAACCCTAAACCTTACACTCACCCTAACCCTAATCCCTATCCCTAACCCTTACCCCAAACCTAAACCTAACCCCTAACCCTAACCCTTACCCTAACCCTAAACCTAACCCTAACCCTAACACGAAACCTAACCCGTACCCTAACCCTAACCTTAACCCTAACCCTAACCATTACCCTAACCCTTACCCTAACCCTAACCCTATCCCTAACCCTACACTAACCCTATCCTAACCTTTACCCTTACTCTAACCCTAACCCTAACCCTAACCCTTACCCTTACACTAACGCTAACCCTAACTCTAACCCCTAATCCTAACCCTAACGTTATACATAACACTTACCCTAACCCTAACCCTAAATCTAACCCTTACCCTTACCCTAACCCTAAGCCTAACCTTAATGTTAACCCTAACTCTAAACCGAAACCTAATCCTTACCCTAACCCTAACCCTAACCCTCAACCTAACCCTTACCCTTACCCTAACCCTAACCCTAAACTTAATGCTAACCCTAACCCTAAACCTAACCCTTACCCTAACCCTAACCCTAATCCTAGCCCTAACAATAAACCTAACCCTAAAGCTAACCCTAACCCTTTCCCTAAACCTAACCTTAACCCTAACCCTAACCCTAACCCTAACCTTAACACTTACCCTTACCTTAACCCTAAACCTAACCCAAAACCTAACCCTAATCCTAACACTTACCCTTCCCCTAAGCCTTACCCTTACCCAAACCCTAACCCTAACCCTAACCCTAACCCTAATCCTAACAATTACCCTTCCCCTAAGCCTTACCCTTACCCTAACCCTAACCCTTACCCTAACCCTAACCCTAACCCTAACCCTAACCCTTACCCTTACCCTAACCCTAAACCTAAACTTAACCCTAAACCTAACCGTAACCCTTACCCTTACCCTAACCCTAACACTAAACCTACCCTAACCCTAAACTTAACCCTTACCCTTACCCTAGCCCTAAACCTAATCCAAACCCTAACCCTAACCCTTACCCTTACCCTAACCCTAACAAACCCTAACATTAACCCTAAACCTAATTCTAACAGTTACCCTTACCCTAAACCTAAACCTGTCCCTAACCTTTACCCTAACCCTAAAACTTACCCTAACCCTAACCCCACACCTATGCCTAAACCTAAACCTTACCCTAACCCTAACCCTAACCCTAACCCTTACTCTTAACCTAACCCTAAACCTAAACTTAACCCTAAACCTAACAGTAACCCTAACCCTAACTCTTACCCTAAACCTAACCCCAAACCTATGCCTAACCCTAACCCTAACCCTTACCCTTACTCTCACAGGAACCCTTACACTAAATCTGAACCTAACCCTAAACCTAACCCTAACCCTAAACCTTATCCTTACCCCAACCCTACCCTAAACCTAAACCTAACAATAACCCTAACCCCTAACCCTAAACCTAACCCTAACCCTTACCCTTACCCTAACCCTAACCCTAATCTTAATGCTAACCCTACCCCTAACCCTAAACCTAACCTTAAACCTAACCCTAAACCTAACCCTAAACCTAAACCTTGCCTTTACCCTAAGCCTAACCCTAAACCTAAACCTAACACTAATCCTAAATCTAACCCTAAACCTAACCCTAAACTTAACCCTAACTGTAACCGTAACCCTTACGCTTACCCTAACCCTAACACTAAACCTAACCCTAACTCTAAAACTAATCCTTACCCTCACCCTAACCCTAAACGTAACCCTAACCCTAACCCTAACCTTAACCCTTACCGTTACCCTAACCCTAAACCTAACCCAAACCCTAACCCTAATCCTAACACTTACCCTTACCCTAACCCTTACCCTAACACTTACCCTTACCCTAACCCTAACCCTTACCGTAACCCTAAACCTAACCCTAACCCTTACACTAACCCTAACCCTAACCCTAACCCTAATTCCTATCCCTAAACCTTACCCTAAAACTAATCCTAAACCCTAAACCTAACCCTTACCCTAAACCTAACCGTAACCCTTACCCTAACCCTGACCCTAATTGTAAACCTAACCCTAACCCAAACCCTAACCCTTACCCTAACCCTAAACCTAAACCTTAGCCTAACCCTAACCCTAACCCTAAACTTAACACTAACCCTAACACTAACCCTAACCCTTACCCTTACCCTAACCCTAACACTAACCCTAACACTAACCCTAGCCTTTACCCTAAACCTAGCCCTAAACCTTACCCTAACCCTAACCCTAACCCTAACCCTAACCCTTACCCTTAAGCTATCTCTAACCCTAACACTTACCCTAACCCTAACAATAATCCTAAGCCTTACACTTACTCTAACCCTAACCCTAACCCTTACCCTTACCCTTACCCTAACCCGAAACCTAACACTAACTCTAACACTAACCCTAACCCTAACACTAACACTAACTCTAACACTAACCCTAACCCTAACCCTTACCCTTACCCTAACCCTAACACTAACCCTAAACCTAACCCTAACCCTAATTCTCACAGTTACCCTTACCTTAACCCTAACCCTAACCCTAACTTCACCCTAACCCTAAAACTTACCCTAACCCTAACCCCTAAACCTAACCCTAACCTTAACCCTTACCCTTAACCTAATCCTAACCCTAATGTTAACCCTAAACCTAACAGTAACCCTAACCCTAACCCTTACCCTAACCCTAACCCTAACCCTAACCCTCACCCTTACCCTTACCCTAACCCTAAACCTAACCCTAACCCTAACCCTAACACTAATCCTTCCACTAAGCCTAACCCTAATCCTAATCCTAAGCCTTACTCTAACCCTAATCCTAAACTTAACCCTAACCCTAACCCTAACCCTTACCCTTACCCTAACTCTAACCCTAATCTTAATGCTAACCCTACTCCTAACGCTAAACCTAACCTTAACCCTAACCCTAAACCTAACCCTAACCCTAACCCTTACCTTTACCCAAAGCCTAACCCTAAACCTAAACCTTACCCTAATCCTAACCCTAACACTAAACCTAACCCTAAACTTAACCCTAACCCTAACTGGAACCCTTACCCTTACCATAACCATAACACTAAACCTAACCCTAAATATAAAACTAATCCTTACCCTCACCCTAACCCTAACCAAACCCTAACTCTAACCCTAACCCTAACCTTAACCCTTACCCTTACCCTAACCCTAAACCTAACCCAAACCCTAACCCTAATCCTAACACTTACCCTTACCCTAACCCTTACCCTAACACTTACCCTTACCCTAACCCTAAACCTTACAGTAACCCTAAACCTAACCGTAACCCTTACACTAACCCTAACCCTAACCCTAACCCTTACACTAACCCTAAACCTAAGCCTAATGCCTATCCCTAACACTTACCCTAAAACTTATCTTGACCCCTAACCCTAACCCTTACCCTAAACCTAACCATAACCCTTACCCTAACCCTGACCCTAATTCTAACCCTAACCCTAACCCAAACCGTAACCCTTACCCTAACCCTAACCCTAAACCTTAGCCTAACCCTAACCCTAACCCTAACCTTAAAACTAACCCTAACACTAACCCTAACCCTTACCCTTACCCTAACCCTAATCCTAACCCTAACCCTAACCCTAGCCTTAACCCTAACCCTAGCCCCAAACCTTACCCTAACCGTAACCCTAACACTAACCCTAACCCTAACATTAATCCTAAGCCTTATACTTATTCTAACCCTAACCCTAACCCTAACCCTTACCCTGACCCTAACCCTAACCCTAAACCTAACATTAACCCTAACACTTACCCTAACCCTAACCCTAACCCTAACCCTAACCCTAACACTAACCCTAACCCTAACCCTAACCCTTACCCTCCCCTAAACCTGACTCTAACCCAAACTGAAAACCTATGCCTAACCCTAACCCTTACCCTAAACCTATCTCTAACACTAAACCTAACCCTTACTCTTACCCTAACCCTAAGCCCAAACCTAACCCTAACCCTAAACCGTACCCTTACCCTAACCCTAAATCTAACCCTAACCCTAACCCTAACCCTAACATTTACCCTTACCCTAACCCTAACCCTAACGTTAACCCTAAACCTAACAGTAACCCTAACCCTAACCCTTACCCTAACCCTAACCCTAAACCTAACCCTAACCCTAACCCTAACCCTTACCCTTACCCTAACCCTAAACCTAACCCTAACCCTAACCCTAACACTAATCCTTACCCTAAGCCTAACAGTAATCCTTATCCTAAGCCTAACCCTAACCCTAACCCTAAACTTAACCCTAACCCTAACCCTAACCCTTACCCTTATCCTAACCCTAAAGCTAACCCTTATCCTTACCCTAACCCTAACCCTAATCCTTACCCTAACCCTAACCCTAACCCTAAACTTAATGCCAAACTTAACACTAACCCTAACCCTAACCCTAACCCTAACCAAAACCCTAACCCTTACCCTTACCCTAACCCTAACACTAACCCTAACGCTAACCCTAACCCCAACCCTAATTCTAACAGTTACCCTTACCCTAACCATAACCCTAACCCTAACCTTCACCCTAACCCTAAACCTTACCCTAACCCTAACCCCAAACCTATGCCTAAACCTAACCATAACCCTAACCCTTACCCTAACCCTAACCCATACCCTTACTCTTTCCCTAACCCTAACCCCAAACCTATCCCTAAACCTAAACAGTACCCTTACCCTAACCCTAAATCTAACCCTAACCCTAACCCTAACCCCTAACCCTAACCCTAACACTAACCCTTACCCTTACCCTAACCCCAATCATAACCCTAACACTAATCCTTACCCTAAGCCGAACCCTAACACTAATCCTAACCCTAACCCTAACCCTAACCCTCAACTTAACCCTAACCCTAACTCTAACCCTTACCCTTACCCTAACCCTAAACCTAACCCTTATCCTAACCCTAACCCTAACCCAAACCATTATCCTAACCCCAACCCTAACCCTAACCCTAAACTTAATGCTAACCCTAATCCTAACCCTAACACTAAACCTTACCCTAACCCTAAACTATACCCTGACCCTAACCCTAAACCTAACCCCAACCCTTACCCTTACCCTAACCCTAACCCTACCTCTAACCCTAACCCGAACCCTAATCCTTACCCTAACCCTAACCCTAAACCTAACCCTAACCCTTACCCTTACCCTAACCCTAAACCTAACCCTAACACTAACCCTAACACTAATCCTTACCCTAAGCCTAACAGTAATCCTTATCCTAAGCCTAACCCTAACCCTAACCCTAAACTTAACCCTAACCCTAACCCTAACCCTTACCCTTATCCTAACCCTAAAGCTAACCCTTATCCTTACCCTAACCCTAACCCTAATCCTTACCCTAACCCTAACCCTAACCCTAAACTTAATGCCAAACTTAACACTAACCCTAACCCTAACCCTAACACTAACCAAAACCCTAACCCTTACCCTTACCCTAACCCTAACACTAACCCTAACGCTAACCCTAACCCCAACCCTAATTCTAACAGTTACCCTTACCCTAACCATAACCCTAAACCTAACCTTCACCCTAACCCTAAACCTTACCCTAACCCTAACCCCAAACCTATGCCTAACCCTAACCATAACCCTAACCCTTACCCTAACCCTAACCCATACCCTTACTCTTTCCCTAACCCTAACCCCAAACCTATCCCTAAACCTAAACAGTACCCTTACCCTAACCCTAAATCTAACCCTAACCCTAACCCTAACCCCTAACCCTAACCCTAACCCTAACCCTTACCCTTACCCTAACCCCAATCATAACCCTAACACTAATCCTTACCCTAAGCCGAACCCTAACACTAATCCTAACCCTAACCCTAACCCTAACCCTCAACTTAACCCTAACCCTAACTCTAAACCTTACCCTTACCCTAACCCTAAACCTAACCCTTATCCTAACCCTAACCCTAACCCAAACCATTATCCTAACCCCAACCCTAACCCTAACCCTAAACTTAATGCTAACCCTAATCCTAACCCTAACACTAAACCTTACCCTAACCCTAAACTATACCCTGACCCTAACCCTAAACCTAACCCCAACCCTTACCCTTACCCTAACCCTAACCCTACCTCTAACCCTAACCCGAACCCTAATCCTTACCCTAACCCTAACCCTAAACCTAACCCTAATCCTAACCCTAACTCTAACCTTAAACCCAACCCTAACCCTAACCCTAAACCTAACCTTACCGTTACACTAAGCCTAACCGTAACCTTAACGCCAACACTAAACCCAACCCTAACCCTAACCCTAACGCTTATCCTTACCCTAACCGTAACCCTAACCCTAAAACTCACACTTACCCTTACCCTAACCCTAACCCTAACCTTAACTTTTACCATAACCCTAACCCTAATGCTTACCCTAAACCTAACCCCAACCCTAACCAAACCCCTAACCCTAACCCTTACCCTAACCATATCCCTAACCCTACCACTAACCTTAGCCTTAACCCTAACCCTAACCCTAACCCTTACCCTAACCCTAACCCTAAACCTTACCCTTATCCTAACCCTAACCCTAACCTTAATGCTAACCTAACCCTAACTCTAAACCTAACCCTAACCCTAACAATTACCTTTAGCCTAAGCCAAACCCTAAACCGAAACCTAACTCTAATCCTAACCCTAACTCTAAACCTAACCCTAAACTTAACCCTAACCCTAACCCTAACCCTTACCCTTACACTAACCCTAACACTAAACCTAACCCTAACTCTAAAACTAATCCTTACCCTCACCCTAACCCTAAACCTAACCCTAACTCTAACGCTAACCTTAACCCTTACCTTTACCCTAACCCTAAACCTAACCCAAACCCTAACCCTAATCCTAACAGTTACCCCTCCCCTAATCCTTACCCTAACCCTTACCCTAACCTTAACCCTTACACTTACCTTAACCCTAATCCTACACCTATACCTAACCCTAATCCTAATCCTAAACCTAACCCTAACCCTAACCCTAACCCTTACTATTACCCTAACCCTAACCCTAACCCTAACCCTAACACTTACCATTACCCTAACCCTAACTCTAACCCTAACCCTTACCCTAACCCTAACACCAAACCCTAACCCTACCCTATCCCTAACCCTAACCCTTACCCAAACCCTAACCCTTACCCTAACCCTAACCCTAACCCTTAGCCTAACCCTAATCCTAACCCTAACATTAAACCTAACCCTCACACTAACCTTAAACCTTACCCTTACCCTAAACCTATCCCTAACCCTAACACTAACCTTAGCCTTAACCCTAACCCTATCCCTAACCCTTACCCTAAACCTAACCCTAACCCTTACCCTTACCCTAACCATAACCCTAACCTTAATGCTAACCTAACCCTAACCCTAAACCTAACCCTAACCCTAACAGTTACCTTTACCCTAAGCCTAACCCTAAACCGAAACCTAACCCTAATTCTAATCCTAACCATAAACCAAACCCTAAACTTAACCCTAACCCTAACCCTAACCCTTACCCTAACCCTAACACTAAACCTAACCCTAACTCTAAAACTAATCCTTACCCTCACCCTAACCCTAAACGTAACCCTAACCCTAACCCTAACCTTAACCCTTACCCTTACCCTAACCCTAAACCTAACCCAAACCCTAACCCTAACCCTAACCCTAACCCTTACCCTAACCCTAACCCTAACCCTAACCCTAACCCTTACACTAACCCTAACAGTAACCCTAACCCTAACCCTTACACTAACCCTAACCCTAATCCCTATCCCTAACCCTTACCCTAAACCTAACCCTAACCCCTAACCCTAACCCTTACCCTAACCCTAAACCTAACCCTAACCCTAACACGAAACCTAACCCTTACCCTAACCCTAACCTTAACCCTAACCCTAACCATATCCCTAACCCTTACCCTAACCCTAACCCTATCCCTACCCCTACACTAACCCTATCCTAACCTTTACCCTTACTCTAACCCTAACCCTAACCCTAACCCTTACCCTTACACTAACGCTAACCCTAACCCTAACTCTAACCCCTAACCCCAACCCTAACATTATACATAACACTTACCCTACCACTAACCCTAAATCTAACCCTTACCCTTACCCTAACGCTAAGCCTAACCTTAATGCTAACCCTAACCCTAAACTGAAACCTAATCCTTACTCTAACCCTAACCCTAACCCTAAACCTAACCCTTACCCTTAACTTAACCCTATCCCTAAACTTAATGCTAACCCTAACCCTAACCCTAACCCTTACCCTAACCCTAACCCTAATCCTAGCCCTAACAATAACCCTAATCCTAAACCAGACCCTAACCCTGTCCCTAAACCTAACCTTAACCCTAAACCTAACCTTAACCCTAACCCTAAACCTCACCATTACCCTTACTCTAAACTTAATCCTAAACCTAAACTTAACCCAAACCCTAACCCTAACTCTAACCCTAACCCTAACCCTAACCCTAACCCTTACCCTAACCCTAACCCTAATCCTTACCCTAACCCTAACCCTAAACCTAACCCTAACCATTTCTCTAACCCTAACCTTAACCCTAAACCTAACCCTAACGCTAAAACTAACCCTAACCCTAACCCTTGCCATTACTCTAAACCTAACCGTAAACCTAACCCTAACCCTAAACCTAACCCCTAACCCTAACTCTTACCCTTATACTATCCCTAACACTAACCCTAAACCTAACACTAACCCTAACCCCAACCGTAACAATTACCCTTACGCTAACCCTAACCCTAACACTTAACCTAACCCTAACCCTAAGCCTAACCCTAACCTCTAATCCTAACCCTAACCCTAAACCAAACCCTAACCCCTAATCATAACCCTTACCCTTACTCTGTCCCTAAACCTAACCCTAACCCTGACACTTACCCTAACCCTAACCTTACCCTTACCCTAACCCTAACCCTAACTCTAACACTAAACCTAACTCTTACCCTAACCCTTACCCTCACCCTAACCCTAACCCTAACCCTAACCCCTAACCCTAACCCTTACCCTAACGCTAACACTAAACCTAACTTTAACCCTAAAGATAACCCTAACCCTTACCCTTACCTTAACCGTAAACCTAACACTAACCCTAACCCTAACAGTTACCTTACTCTAACCCTTAATGCTAACCCTAACCCTAACCCTAACCCTAACACTTAACCTTACTCTAACCCTAAATGCTAACCCTAACACTAAACCTAACCCTTACCCTTTCCTAACCCTAACCCTAAACTTAACCCTAACCCTAACCCTAACCTTAACACTTACACTTACCTTAACCCTAATCCTAAACCTAAACCTAACCCTAATCCTAACCCTAAACCTAACCCTAACCCTAACCCTTACTGTTACCCTAACCCTAACCCAAACCCTAACCCTAACACTTACGCTTACCCTAACCCTAACCCTAACCCTAACAATTACCCTAACCCTAACCGTAACACTAAACCCTAACCCTACCCTAACCCTAACCCTAACCCTTACCCAAACCCTAACCCTTACCCTAACCCTAACCCTAACCCTTAGCCTAACCCTAATCCTAACCCTAACATTAAACCTAAACCTAACACTAACCCTAAACCTTACCCTTACCCTAAACCTATCCCTAACCCTAACACTAACCTTAGCCTTAACCCTAACCCTATCCCTAACCCTTACCCTAACCCTAAACCTAACCCTTACCCTTACCCTAACCCTAACCCTAACCTTAATGCTAACCTAACCCTAACCCTAAACCTAACCCTAACCCTAAAGTTACCTTTACCCTAAGCCTAACCCTAAACCGAAACCTAACCCTAATCCTAACCCTAACCCTAAACCTAACCCTAAACTTAACCCTAACCCTAACCCTAACCGTTACGCTTACCCTAACCATAACACTAAACATAACCCTAACTATAAAACTAATCCTTACCTCACCCTAACCCTAAACGTAACCCTAACCCTAACCCTAACCTTAACCCTTACCCTTACCCTAACCCTAAACCTAACCCAAACCC
Source organism: Megascapheus bottae (assembly GCA_024803745.1). Classification (NCBI taxonomy): domain Eukaryota; kingdom Metazoa; phylum Chordata; class Mammalia; order Rodentia; family Geomyidae; genus Megascapheus; species Megascapheus bottae. Next base: position 886,498 of record JANJXV010000370.1, on the reverse strand, counting down.
TAACCCTAAACCTAACACTTACCCTTCCCCTAACCCTTACCCTAACCCTTACCCTTACCCAGCCCTAACAATAACCCTAACCCTTACCCTAACCCTAACCCTAACCCTAACTCTTACACTAACCCTAACCATAAACCAAACCCTAACCCTTACACTAACCCTAACCCTAACCCTAATCCCTATCACTAACCCTTACCCTAAACCTAACCCTAACCCCTAACCCTAACCCTTACCCTAACCCTAAACCTAACCCTAACCCTAACCCTAACACGAAACCTAACACTTACCCTAACACTAACCTTAACCCTAACCCTAACCATAACCCTAACCCGTACCCTAAACCTAACCCTATCCCTAACCCTACACTAACCCTATCCTAATCTTTACCCTTACTCTAACCCTAACCCTAACCCTTACCCTTACACTAACCCTAACCCTAACCCTAACTCTAACCCCTAACCCTAACCCTAACCTTATACATAACACTTACCCTAACCCTAACCCTAAATCTAACCCTTACCCTTACCCTAACCCTAAGCCTAACCTTAATGTTAACCCTAACTCTAAACCGAAACCTAATCCTTACCCTAACCCTAACCCTAACCCTAAACCTAACCCTTACCCTTACCCTAACCCTAACCCTAAACTTAATGCTAACCCTAACCCTAACCCTAACCCTTACCCTAACCCTAACCCTAATCCTAGCAGTAACAATAAACCTAACCCTAAAGCTAACCCTAACCCTTTCCCTAAACCTAACCTTAACCCTAACCCTAACCCTAACCCTAACCTTAAACCTTACCCTTACCCTAACCCTAAACCTAACCCAATCCCTAACCCTAATCCTAACACTTACCCTTCCCCTAACCCTTACCCTAACCCTTACCCTTACCCTAACCCTAACCCTAACCCTAACCCTTATCCTAACCCTAACAGTAACCCTTACACTAACCCTAACCGTAACCCTAACCCTAACCCTTACACTAAACCTAACACTAACGCTAATCCCTATCCATAACCCTTACCCTAAACCTAACCCTAACCCCTAACCCTAAACCTAACCCTAACCCTAACCCTAACCCTAACCCTAACCCGAAACCTAACCCTTACCCTAATGCTAACCTTAACCCTAACCCTAACCATAACCCTAACCCTTACCCTAACCCTAACCATATCCCTAACCCTACACTAACCCTAACCCTAACCCTTACCCTTACACTAACCCTAACCCTAACTCTAACTCTAACCCCTAACCCTAACCCTAACTTTATACATAACACTTACCCTAACCCTAACCCTAAATCTAACCCTTACCCTTACCCTAACCCTAACCCTAAACTTAATGCTAACCCTAACCCTAACCCTAACCCTTACCCTAACCTTAACCTAATCCTAGCCCTAACAATAACCCTAACCCTAAACCTAACCCTAACCCTTTCCCTAAACCTAACCTTAACCCTAAACCTAACCCTAACCCTAACCCTAAACCTCACCCTTACCCTTACTCTAAACTTAACCCTAAACCTAACCCTAACCCTAACCCTATCTCTAACCCTAACCTTAACCCTAATCCTAACCCTTACCCTCACCCTAACCCTACCCCTAAACCTAACCCCTAACCCCAACCCTTACCCTAACCCTAACCCTAACCTTAACCCTTACCCTAACCCTACCCTAATCCTTACCCTAACCCTAACCCTAAACCTAACGCTAACCCTTTCCCTAACCCTAACCTTAACCCTAAACCTAACCCTAACGCTAACACTAACCCTAACTCTAACCCTTACCCTTACTCTAAACCTAACCCTAAACCTAACCCTAACCCTAACACTTAACCTTACTCTAACCCTAAATGCTAACCCTAACACTAAACCTAACCCTTACCCTTTCCTAACCCTAACCCTAAATTTAACCCTAACCCTAACCCTAACCTTAACACTTACACTTACCTTAACCCTAATCCTAAACCTAAACCTAACCCTAATCCTAACCCTAAACCTAACCCTAACCCTAACCCTTACTGTTACCCTAACCCTAACCCAAACCCTAACCCTAACACTTACCCTTACCCTAACCCTAACCCTAACCCTAACCCTAACACTTACCCTAACCCTAACCGTAACACTAAACCCTAACCCTACCCTAACCCTAACCCTAACCCTTACCCAAACCCTAACCCTTACCCTAACCCTAACCCTAACCCTTAGCCTAACCGTAATCCTAACCCTAACATTAAACCTAACCCTAACACTAACCCTAAACCTTACCCTTACCCTAAACCTATCCCTAACCCTAACACTAACCTTAGCCTTAACCCTAACCCTATCCCTAACCCTTACCCTAACCCTAAACCTAACCCTTACCCTTACCCTAACCCTAACCCTAACCTTAATGCTAACCTAACCCTAACCCTAAACCTAACCCTAACCCTAAAGTTACCTTTACCCTAAGCCTAACCCTAAACCGAAACCTAACCCTAATCCTAACCCTAACCCTAAACCTAACCCTAAACTTAACCCTAACCCTAACCCTAACCATTACGCTTACCCTAACCATAACACTAAACATAACCCTAACTATAAAACTAATCCTTACCTCACCCTAACCCTAAACGTAACCCTAACCCTAACCCTAACCTTAACCCTTACCCTTACCCTAACCCTAAACCTAACCCAAACCCTAACCCTAAACCTAACACTTACCCTTCCCCTAACCCTTACCCTAACCCTTACCCTTACCCAGCCCTAACAATAACCCTAACCCTTACCCTAACCCTAACCCTAACCCTAACTCTTACACTAACCCTAACCATAAACCAAACCCTAACCCTTACACTAACCCTAACCCTAACCCTAATCCCTATCACTAACCCTTACCCTAAACCTAACCCTAACCCCTAACCCTAACCCTTACCCTAACCCTAAACCTAACCCTAACCCTAACCCTAACACGAAACCTAACACTTACCCTAACACTAACCTTAACCCTAACCCTAACCATAACCCTAACCCGTACCCTAAACCTAACCCTATCCCTAACCCTACACTAACCCTATCCTAACCTTTACCCTTACTCTAACCCTAACCCTAACCCTTACCCTTACACTAACCCTAACCCTAACCCTAACTCTAACCCCTAACCCTAACCCTAACCTTATACATAACACTTACCCTAACCCTAACCCTAAATCTAACCCTTACCCTTACCCTAACCCTAAGCCTAACCTTAATGTTAACCCTAACTCTAAACCGAAACCTAATCCTTACCCTAACCCTAACCCTAACCCTAAACCTAACCCTTACCCTTACCCTAACCCTAACCCTAAACTTAATGCTAACCCTAACCCTAACCCTAACCCTTACCCTAACCCTAACCCTAATCCTAGCAGTAACAATAAACCTAACCCTAAAGCTAACCCTAACCCTTTCCCTAAACCTAACCTTAACCCTAACCCTAACCCTAACCCTAACCTTAAACCTTACCCTTACCCTAACCCTAAACCTAACCCAATCCCTAACCCTAATCCTAACACTTACCCTTCCCCTAACCCTTACCCTAACCCTTACCCTTACCCTAACCCTAACCCTAACCCTAACCCTTATCCTAACCCTAACAGTAACCCTTACACTAACCCTAACCGTAACCCTAACACTAACCCTTACACTAAACCTAACACTAACGCTAATCCCTATCCATAACCCTTACCCTAAACCTAACCCTAACCCCTAACCCTAAACCTAACCCTAACCCTAAACCTAACCCTAACCCTAACCCGAAACCTAACCCTTACCCTAACGCTAACCTTAACCCTAACCCTAACCATAACCCTAACCCTTACCCTAACCCTAACCCTATCCCTAACCCTACACTAACCCTAACCCTAACCCTTACCCTTACACTAACCCTAACCCTAACTCTAACTCTAACCCCTAACCCTAACCCTAACTTTATACATAACACTTACCCTAACCCTAACCCTAAATCTAACCCTTACCCTTACCCTAACCCTAACCCTAAACTTAATGCTAACCCTAACCCTAACCCTAACCCTTACCCTAACCTTAACCTAATCCTAGCCCTAACAATAACCCTAACCCTAAACCTAACCCTAACCCTTTCCCTAAACCTAACCTTAACCCTAAACCTAACCCTAACCCTAACCCTAAACCTCACCCTTACCCTTACTCTAAACTTAACCCTAAACCTAACCCTAACCCTAACCCTATCTCTAACCCTAACCATAACCCTAATCCTAAACCTTACCCTCACCCTAACCCTACCCCTAAACCTAACCCCTAACCCCAACCCTTACCCTAACGCTAACCTTAACCCTAACCCTAACCATAACCCTAACCCTTACCCTAACCCTAACCCTATCCCTAACCCTACACTAACCCTAACCCTAACCCTAACCCTTACACTAACCCTAACCCTAACTCTAACTCTAACCCCTAACCCTAACCCTAACTTTATACATAACACTTACCCTAACCCTAACCCTAAATCTAACCCTTACCCTTACCCTAACCCTAACCCTAAACTTAATGCTAACCCTAACCCTAACCCTAACCCTTACCCTAACCTTAACCTAATCCTAGCCCTAACAATAACCCTAACCCTAAACCTAACCCTAACCCTTTCCCTAAACCTAACCTTAACCCTAAACCTAACCCTAACCCTAACCCTAAACCTCACCCTTACCCTTACTCTAAACTTAACCCTAAACCTAACCCTAACCCTAACCCTATCTCTAACCCTAACCTTAACCCTAATCCTAACCCTTACCCTCACCCTAACCCTACCCCTAAACCTAACCCCTAACCCCAACCCTTACCCTAACCCTAACCCTAACCTTAACCCTTACCCTAACCCTACCCTAATCCTTACCCTAACCCTAACCCTAAACCTAACGCTAACCCTTTCCCTAACCCTAACCTTAACCCTAAACCTAACCCTAACGCTAACACTAACCCTAACTCTAACACTTACCCTTACTCTAAACCTAACCCTAAACCTAACCCTAACCCTAAACCTAACCCCTAACCCTCTCTTACCCTTATACTATCCCTAACACTAACCCTAACCCTAACACTTACCCTAACCCTAAACCTAATCCTAAACCTAACCCTAACCCTTATCCTAACCCTAACCCTTACCCTAACCCTAACACTAACCCTAACCCCAACCGTAACAATTACCCTTACCCTAACCCTAACCCTAGCCCTTAACCTAACCCTAACCCTAAGCCTAACCCTAACCGCTAATCCTAACACTAACCCTAAACCAAACCCTAACCCCTAATCCTAACCCTTACCCTTACGCTGTCCCTAACCCTAACCATAACCATGACACTTACCCTATCCCTAACCTTACCCTTACCCTAACCCTAACCCTAACTCTAACACTAAAGCTAACCCTTACCCTAACCCTTACCCTCACCCTAACCCTAACCCTAACCCCTAACCCTAACCCTTACCCTAACCCTAACCCTAAACCTAAACTTAACTCTAAAGATAACCCTAACCCTTACCCTTACCTTAACCCTAAACCTAACACTAACCCTAACCCTAACACTTAAACTTACTCTAACCCTTAATGCTAAACCTAACCCTAACCCTAACACTTAACCTTACTCTAACCCTTAATGCTAACCCTAACCCTAAACCTAAACCTTACCCTTTCCCTAACCCTAACCCTAACCTTAACCCTAACCCTAACCCTAAACTTAACACTTACACTTACCTTAACCCTAATCCCAAACCTAAACCTAACTCTAATCCTAACCCTAAACCTAACCCTAACCCTAACACTTACTATTACCCTAACCCTAACGCAAACCCTAACCCTAACCCTAACACTTATCCTTACCATAACCCTAACCCTAAACCTTATCCTTACCCTAACCCTAACCCTAACACTAAACCCTAACCCTACCCTAACCCTAACCCTAACCCTTACCCAAACCCTAACTTTTACCCTAACCCTAACCCTAACCCTAAGCCTAACCCTAATCCTAACCCTAACATTAAACCTAACCCTAACCCTAACCCTAACCCTTACCCTTACACTAACGCTAACCCTAACCCTAACTCTAACCCCTAACACCAACCCTAAACTTATACATAACACTTACCCTACCACTAACCCTAAATCTAACCCTTACCCTTACCCTAACGCTAAGCCTACCCTTAGTGCTAACCCTAACCCTAAACTGAACCCTAACCCTAACCCTAACCCTAACCCTTACACTAACCCTAACCCTAACCCTAACCCTAATTCCTATCCCTAAACCTTACCCTAAAACTAATCCTAAACCCTAAACCTAACCCTTACCCTAAACCTAACCGTAACCCTTACCCTAACCCTGACCCTAATTCTAACCCTAACCCTAACCCAAACCCTAACCCTTACCCTAACCCTAAACCTAAACCTTAGCCTAACCCTAACCCTAACCCTAATCTTAACCCTAACCCTAACACTAACCCTAACCCTTACCCTTACCCTAACCCTAACACTAACCCTAGCCTTAACCCTAACCCTAGCCCTAAACCTTACCCTAACCCTAACCCTAACCCTAACCCTTACCCTTAAGCTAACACTAACCCTAACACTTACCCTAACCCTAACAATAATCCTAAGCCTTACACTTACTCTAACCCTAACCCTAACCCTTACCCTTACCCTTACCCTAACCCGAAACCTAACACTAACTCTAACACTAACCCTAACCCTAACACTAACACTAACTCTAACACTAACCCTAACCCTAACCCTTACCCTTACCCTAACCCTAACACTAACCCTAACCCTAACCCTAACCCTAATTCTCACAGTTACCCTTACCTTAACCCTAACTCTAACCCTAACTTCACCCTAACCCTAAAACTTACCCTAAGCCTAACCCCTAAACCTAACCCTAACCTTAACCCTTACCCTTAACCTAACCCTAACCCTAAGGTTAACCCTAAACCTAACAGTAACCCTAACCCTAACCCTTACCCTAACCCTAACCCTAACCCTAACCCTCACCCTTACCCTTACCCTAACCCTAAACCTAACCCTAACCCTAACCCTAACACTAATCCTTCCACTAAGCCTAACCCTAATCCTAATCCTAAGCCTTACTCTAACCCTAATCCTAAACTTAACCCTAACCCTAACCCTAACCCTTACCCTTACCCTAACTCTAACCCTAATCTTAATGCTAACCCTACTCCTAACGCTAAACCTAACCTTAACCCTAACCCTAAACCTAACCCTAACCCTAACCCTTACCTTTACCCAAAGCCTAACCCTAAACCTAAACCTTACCCTAATCCTAACCCTAACAGTAAACCTAACCCTAAACTTAACCCTAACCCTAACTGGAACCCTTACCCTTACCATAACCATAACACTAAACCTAACCCTAAATATAAAACTAATCCTTACCCTCACCCTAACCCTAACCTAACCCTAACTCTAACCCTAACCCTAACCTTAACCCTTACCCTTACCCTAACCCTAAACCTAACCCAAACCCTAACCCTAATCCTAACACTTACCCTTACCCTAACCCTTACCCTAACACTTACCCTTACCCTAACCCTAAACCTTACAGTAACCCTAAACCTAACCCTAACCCTTACACTAACCCTAACCCTAACCCTAACCCTTACACTAACCCTAAACCTAACCCTAATGCCTATCAGTAACACTTACCCTAAAACTTATCCTGACCCTAACCCTAACCCTAACCCTTACCGTAAACCTAACCGTAACCCTTACCCTAACCCTGACCCTAATTCTAACCCTAACCCTAACCCAAACCGTAACCCTTACCCTAACCCTAACCCTAAACCTTAGCCTAACCCTAACCCTAACCCTAACCTTAAACCTAACCCTAACACTAACCCTAACCCTTACCCTTACCCTAACCCTAACCCTAACCCTAACCCTAACCCTAGCCTTAACCCTAACCCTAGCCCTAAACCTTACCCTAACCCTAACCCTAACACTAACCCTAACCCTAACATTAATCCTAAGCCTTATACTTATTCTAACCCTAACCCTAACCCTAACCCTTACCCTGACCCTAACCCTAACCCTAAACCTAACATTAACCCTAACACTTACCCTAACCCTAACCCTAACCCTAACCCTAACACTAACCCTAACCCTAACCATAACCCTTACCCTTTCCCTAAACCTGACACTAACCCTAACCCTAAGCCTAACCCTAATTCTAACAGTTACCCTTACCTTAACCCTAACCCTAACCCTAACTTCACCCTAACCCTAAACCTTACTCTAACCCAAACTGAAAACCTATGCCTAACCCTAACCCTTACCCTAAACCTAACTCTAACACTAACCCTAACCCTTACTCTTACCCTAACCCTAAGCCCAAACCTAACCCTAACCCTAAACCGTACCCTTACCCTAACCCTAAATTTAACCCTAACCCTAACCCTAACCCTAACATTTACCCTTACCCTAACCCTAACCCTAACGTTAACCCTAAACCTAACAGTAACCCTAACCCTAACCCTTACCCTAACCCTAACCCTAAACCTAACCCTAACCTTAACCCTAACCCTTACCCTTACCCTAACCCTAAACCTAACCCTAACACTAACCCTAACACTAATCCTTACCCTAAGCCTAACAGTAATCCTTATCCTAAGCCTAACCCTAACCCTAACCCTAAACTTAACCCTAACCCTAACCCTAACCCTTACCCTTATCCTAACCCTAAAGCTAACCCTTATCCTTACCCTAACCCTAACCCTAATCCTTACCCTAACCCTAACCCTAACCCTAAACTTAATGCCAAACTTAACACTAACCCTAACCCTAACCCTAACACTAACCAAAACCCTAACCCTTACCCTTACCCTAACCCTAACACTAACCCTAACGCTAACCCTAACCCCAACCCTAATTCTAACAGTTACCCTTACCCTAACCATAACCCTAACCCTAACCTTCACCCTAACCCTAAACCTTACCCTAACCCTAACCCCAAACCTATGCTTAACCCTAACCATAACCCTAACCCTTACCCTAACCCTAACCCATACCCTTACTCTTTCCCTAACCCTAACCCCAAACCTATCCCTAAACCTAAACAGTACCCTTACCCTAACCCTAAATCTAACCCTAACCCTAACCCTAACCCCTAACCCTAACCCTAACCCTAACCCTTACCCTTACCCTAACCCCAATCATAACCCTAACACTAATCCTTACCCTAAGCCGAACCCTAACACTAATCCTAAACCTAACCCTAACCATAACCCTCAACTTAACCCTAACCATAACTCTAACCCTTACCCTTACCCTAACCCTAAACCTAACCCTTATCCTAACCCTAACCCTAACCCAAACCATTACCCTAACCCCAACCCTAACCCTAACCCTAAACTTAATGCTAACCCTAATCCTAACCCTAACACTAAACCTTACCCTAACCCTAAACTATACCCTGACCCTAACCCTAAACCTAACCCCAACCCTTACCCTTACCCTAACCCTAACCCTACCTCTAACCCTAACCCGAACCCTAATCCTTACCCTAACCCTAACCCTAAACCTAACCCTAATCCTAACCCTAACTCTAACACTTACCCTAACCCTAACCCTAACCCTAACCCTAAACTTAACCCTAACCCTATCCCTAACTCTTACACTTACCCTAACCTTAACCCTAACCCTAACCCTAAACTTTACGCTAACCCTAACCCTAACCCTTACCCTTACCCTAACTCTAACCTTAAACCCAACCCTAACCCTAACCCTAAACCTAACCTTACCGTTACACTAAGCCTAACCGTAACCTTAACGCCAACACTAAACCCAAACCTAACCCTAACCCTAACGCTTACCCTTACCCTAACCGTAACCGTAACCCTAAAACTCATACTTACCCTTACCCTAACCCTAACCCTAACGCTAACTTTTACCATAACCCTAACCCTAATGCTTACCCTAAACCTAACCCCCACCCTAACCAAACCCCTAACCCTAACCCTTACCCTAACCATATCCCTAACCCTACCACTAACCTTAGCCTTAACCCTAACCCTAACCCTAACCCTTACCCTAACCCTAACCCTAAACCTTACCCTTATCCTAACCCTAACACTAACATTAATGCTAACCTAACCCTAACTCTAAACCTAACCCTAACCCTAACAGTTACCTTTAGCCTAAGCCAAACCCTAAACCGAAACCTAACCCTAATCCTAACCCTAACTCTAAACCTAACCCTAAACTTAACCCTAACCCTAACCCTAACCCTTACCCTTACCCTAACCCTAACACTAAACCTAACCCTAACTCTAAAACTAATCCTTACCCTCACCCTAACCCTAAACCTAACCCTAACCCTAACGCTAACCTTAACCCTTACCTTTACCCTAACCCTAAACCTAACCCAAACCCTAACCCTAATCCTAACAGTTACCCTTCCCCTAATCCTTACCCTAACCCTAACCCTAACCCTAACCCTAACCCTTACTATTACCCTAACCCTAACCATAACCCTAACACTTACCCTTACCCTAACCCTAAATCTAACCCTAACCCTTACCCTAACCCTAACACCAAACCCTAACCCTACCCTATCCCTAACCCTAACCCTTACCCAAACCCTAACCCTTACCCTTACCCTAACCCTAACCCTAACCTTTAGCCTAACCCTAATCCTAACCCTAACATTAAACCTAACCCTCACACTAACCTTAAACCTTACCCTTACCCTAAACCTATCCCTAACCCTAACTCTAACCTTAGCCTTAACCCTAACCCTATCCCTAACCCTTACCCTAAACCTAACCCTAACCCTTACCCTTACCCTAACCCTAACCCTAACCTTAATGCTAACCTAACCCTAACCCTAAACCTAACCCTAACCCTAACAGTTACCTTTACCCTAAGCCTAACCCTAAACCGAAACCTAACCCTAATTCTAATCCTAACCCTAAACCTAACCCTAAACTTAACCCTAAGCCTAACCCTAACCCTTACCCTAACCCTAACACTAAACCTAACCCTAACTCTAAAACTAATCCTTACCCTCACCCTAACCCTAAACGTAACCCTAACCCTAACCCTAACCTTAACCCTTACCCTTACCCTAACCCTAAACCTAACCCAAACCCTAACCCTAATCCTAACACTTACCCATCCCCTAACCCTTACCCTAACCCTTACCCTAACCCTAACCCTAACCCTAACCCTTACCCTAACCCTAACCATAACCCTAACCCTTACACTAACCCTAACAGTAACCCTAACCCTAACCCTTACACTAACCCTCACCCTAATCCCTATCCCTAACCCTTACCCTAAACCTAACCCTAACCCCTAACCCTAACCCTTACCCTAACCCTAAACCTAACCCTAACCCTAACACAAAACCTAACCCTTACCCTAACCCTAACCTTAACCCTAACCCTAACCATATCCCTAACCCTTACCCTAACCCTAACCCTATCCCTAACCCTACACTAACCCTATCCTAACTTTTACCCTTACTCTAACCCTAACCCTAACCCTAACCCTTACCCTTACACTAACGCTAACCCTAACCCTAACTCTAACCCCTAACCCCAACCCTAACCTTATACATAACACTTACCCTACCACTAACCCTAAATCTAACCCTTACCCTTATCCTAACGCTAAGCCTAAACTTAATGCTAACCCTAACCCTAAACTGAAACCTAATCCTTACCCTAACCCTAACCCTAACCCTAAACCTAACCCTTACCCTTAACTTAACCCTATCGCTAAACTTAATGCTAACCCTAACCCTAACCCTAACCCTTACCCTAACCCTAACCCTAATCCTAGCCTTAACAATAACCCTAATCCTAAACCAGACCCTAACCCTTTCCCTAAACCTAACCTTTACCCTAAACCTAACCTTAACCCTAACCCTAAACCTCACCATTACCCTTACTCTAAACTTAATCCTAAACCTAAACTTAACCCAAACCCTAACCCTAACTCTAACCCTAACCATAACCCTAACCCTAACCCTTACCCTCACCCTAAACCTAACCCCTAACCCCAACCCTTACCCTAACCCTAACCCTAACCCTTACCCTAACCCTAACCCTAATCCTTACCCTAAACCTAACCCTAAACCTAACCCTAACCATTTCTCTTACCCTAACCTTAACCCTAAACCTAACCCTAACGCTAAAACTAACCCTAACCCTAACCCTTGCCATTACTCTAAACCTAACTGTAAAACTAACCCTAACCCTAAACCTAACCCCTAACCCTAACTCTTACCCTTATACTATCCCTAACACTAACCCTAAACCTAACACTAACCCTAACCCCAACCGTAACAATTACCCTTACCCTAACCCTAACCCTAACCCTTAACCTAACCCTAACCCTAAGCCTAAACCTAACCGCTAATCCTAACCCTAACCCTAAACCAAACCCTAACCCCTAATCCTAACCCTTACCCTTACTCTGTCCCTAAACCTAACCCTAACCCTGACACTTACCCTAACCCTAACCTTACCCTTAGCCTAACCCTAACCCTAACTCTAACACTAAACCTAACTCTTACCCTAACACTTACCCTCACCCTAACCCTAACCCTAACCCTAACCCCTAACCCTAACCCTTACCCTAACGCTAACCCTAAACCTAACTTTAACTCTAAAGATAACCCTAACCCTTACCCTTACCTTAACCCTAAACCTAACACTAACCCTAACCCTAACAGTTACCTTACTCTAACACTTAATGCTAACCCTAACCCTAACCCTAACCCTAACACTTAACCTTACTCTAACCCTAAATGCTAACTCTAACACTAAACCTAACCCTTACCCTTTCCTAACCCTAACCCTAAACTTAACCCTAACCCTAACCCTATCCTTAACACTTACACTTACCTTAACCCTAATCCTAAACCTAAACCTAACCCTAATCCTAACCCTAAACCTAACCCTAACCCTAACCCTAACCCTTACTGTTACCCTAACCCTAACCCAAACCCTAACCCTAACACTTACCCTTAACCTAACCCTAACCCTAACCCTAACACTTACCCTAACCCTAACCGTAACACTAAACCATAACCCTACCCTAACCCTAACCCTAACCCTTACCCAAACCCTAACCCTTACCCTAACCCTAACCCTAACCCTTAGCCTAACCCTAATCCTAACCCTAACATTAAACCTAACCCTAACACTAACCCTAAACCTTACCCTTACCCTAAACCTATCCCTAACCCTAACACTAACCTTAGCCTTAACCCTAACCCTATCCCTAACACTTACCCTAACCCTAAACCTAACCCTTACCCTTACCCTAACCCTAACCCTAACCTTAATGCTAACCTAACCCTAACCCTAAACCTAACCCTAACCCTAAAGTTACCTTTACCCTAAGCCTAACCCTAAACTGAAACCTAACCCTAATCCTAACCCTAACCCTAAACCTAACCCTAAACTTAACCCTAACCCTAACCCTAACCGTTACGCTTACCCTAACCATAACACTAAACATAACCCTAACTATAAAACTAATCCTTACCTCACCCTAACCCTAAACGTAACCCTAACCCTAACCCTAACCTTAACCCTTACCCTTACCCTAACCCTAAACCTAACGCAAACCCTTACCCTAAACCTAACACTTACCCTTCCCCTAACCCTTACCCTAACCCTTACCCTTACCCAGCCCAAACAATAACCCTAACCCTTACCCTAACCCTAACCCTAACCCTAACTCTTACACTAACCCTAACCATAAACCAAACCCTAACCCTTACACTAACCCTAACCCTAACCCTAATCCCTATCACTAACCCTTACCCTAAACCTAACCCTAACCCCTAACCCTAACCCTAACCCTAACCCTTTCCTTTAACCTAAGCCTAACCCTAAACCTAAACCTAACCCTAATCCTAAATGTAACCCTAAACCTAACCCTAAACTTAACCCTAACTGTAACCGTAACCCTTACGCTTACCCTAACGCTAACACTAAACCTAACCCTAACTCTAAAACTAATCCTTACCCTCACCCTAACCCTAACCCTAACCCTAACCCTAACCTTAACCCTTACCGTTACCCTAACCCTAAACCTAACCCAAACCCTAACCCTAATCCTAACACTTACCCTTACCCTAACCCTTACCCTAACACTTACCCTTACCCTAACCCTAACCCTTACCGTAACCCTAAACCTAACCCCAACCCTTACACTAACCCTAACCCTAACCCTTACACTAACCCTAACCCTAACCTTAATTCCTATCCCTAAACCTTACCCTAAAACTAATCCTGAACCCTAAATCTAACCCTTACCCTAACCCTAAATCTAAACCTTAGCCTAGCCCTAACCCTAACCCTAAACTTAACCCTAATCCTAACACTAACCCTAACCCTTACCCTTACCCTAACCCTAACACTAACCCTAACACTAACCCTAGCATTAACCCTAACCCTAGCCCTAAACCTTACCCTAACCCTAACCCTAACCCTAACACTTACCCTTAAGCTAACACTAACCCTAACACTTACCCTAACCCTAACAATAATCCTAAGCCTTACACTTACTCTAAACCTAACCCTAACCCTTACCCTTACCCTAACCCTAAACCTAACAGTATCTCTAACACTAACCCTAACCTTAACCCTAACCCTAACACTAACACTAACCCTAACCCTAACCCTAACCCTTACCCTTACCCTAATCCTAACACTAACCTAAACCTAACCCTAACCCTAATTCTCACAGTTACCCTTACCTTAACCCTAACCCTAACCCTAACTTCACCCTAAACCTAAAATTTACCCTAACCCTAACCCCTAAACCTAACCCTAACCTTAACCCTTACCCTTAACCTAACCCTAACCCTAATGTTAACCCTAAAACTAACAGTAACCATAACCCTAACCCTTACCCTAACCCTAACCCTAACCCTAACCCTAACCCTAACCCTAACCCTAACCCTAACCCTAACCCTAAACTTAACCCTAATCCTAACACTAACCCTAACCCTTACCCTTACCCTAACCCTAACACTAACCCTAACACTAACCCTAGCATTAACCCTAACCCTAGCCCTAAACCTTACCCTAACCCTAACCCTAACCCTAACACTTACCCTTAAGCTAACACTAACCCTAACACTTACCCTAACCCTAACAATAATCCTAAGCCTTACACTTACTCTAAACCTAACCCTAACCCTTACCCTTACCCTAACCCTAAACCTAACAGTATCTCTAACACTAACCCTAACCTTAACCCTAACCCTAACACTAACACTAACCCTAACCCTAACCCTAACCCTTACCCTTACCCTAATCCTAACACTAACCTAAACCTAACCCTAACCCTAATTCTCACAGTTACCCTTACCTTAACCCTAACCCTAACCCTAACTTCACCCTAAACCTAAAATTTACCCTAACCCTAACCCCTAAACCTAACCCTAACCTTAACCCTTACCCTTAACCTAACCCTAACCCTAATGTTAACCCTAAAACTAACAGTAACCATAACCCTAACCCTTACCCTAACCCTAACCCTAAACCTAACCCTAACCCTAACCCTAACCCTTACCCTTACCCTAACCCTAAACCTAACCCTAACCCTAACCCTCACCCTTACCCTTACCCTAACCCTAAACCTAACCCTAACCCTAACCCTAACACTAATCCTTCCCCTAAGCCTAACCCTAATCCGAATCCTAAGCCTTACCTTAACCCTAACCATAAACTTATCCCTAACCCTAACCCTAACCCTTACACTTACCCTAACTCTAAACCTAATCTTAATGTTAACCCTACCCCTAACGCTAAACCTAACCTTAACCCTAACCCTAAACCTAACCCTAACCCTAACCCTTACCTTTACTCTAAGCCTAACCCTAAACCTAAACCTTACCCTAATCCTAACCCTAACACTAAACCTAACCCTAAACTTAACCCTAACCCTAACTGTAACCCTTACCCTTACCATAACCCTAACATTAAACCTAACCCTAAATCTAAAACTAATCCTTACCCTCACCCTAACCCTAAACCTAACCCTAACCTTAACGCTTACCCTTACCCTAACCCTAAACCTAACCCAAATCCTAACCCTAATCGTAACACTTACCCTTAACCTAACCCTTACCCTAACACTTACCCTTACCCTAACCCTAAACATTACAGTAACCCTAAACCTAACCCTAACCCTTACACTAAATCTAACCCTAACCCTAACCCTTACACTAACCCTAAACCTAATCCTAATGCCTATCCCTAACACTTACACTAAAACTAATCCTGACCCCTAACCCTAACCCTAACCCTTACCCTAAACCTAACCGTAACCCTTACCCTAACGCTGACCCTAATTCTAACCCTAACCCTAACCCAAACCCTAACCCTTACCCTAACCCTAACCCTAAACCTTAGCCTAACCCTAAACCTAACCCTAACCTTAACCCTAACCCTAACACTAACCCTAACACTTACCCTTACCCTAACCCTAACCCTAACCCTAACACTAACCCTAGCCTTAACCCTAACCCTAGCCCTAAACCTTACCCTAACCCTAACCCTAACACTAACCCTAACCCTAACATTAATCCTAAGCCTTACACTTATTCTAACCCAAACCCTAACCCTAAGCCTTACCCTTACCCTAACCCTAACCCTAAACCTAACATTAACCCTAACACTAACCCTAACGCTAACCCTAACCCTTACCCTTAGCCTAACCCTAACACTAACCCTAACCCTAAGCCTAACCCTAATTCTAACAGTTACCCTTACCTTAACCCTAACCCTAACCCTAACCCTAACCCTATCCCTAACCCCAAACCTAACCCTAACCCTAAACCGTACCCTTACCCTAACCCTAAATCTAACCCTAACCCTAACCCTAACCCTAACATTTACCCTTACACTAACCCTAACCCTAACGTTAACCCTAAACCTAACAGTAACCCTAACCCTAACCCTAAACCTAACCCTAACCCTAACCCTTACCCTTACCCTAAACCTAAACCTAACCCTAACCCTAACCCTAACACTAATCCTTACCCTAAGCCTAACCGTAATCCTTATCCTAAGCCTAACCCTAACCCTAACACTAACCCTAACCCTTACCCTTACCCTAACCCTAAAGCTAAACCTTATCCTTACCCTATCCCTAACCCTAATCCTTACGCTAACCCTAACCCTAACCCTAACCCTAAACTTAATGCCAAAATTAACACTAACCCTAACCTTAACCCTAACACTAACCCTAACCCTAACCCTAACCCTTACCCTTAGCCTAACCCTAACACTAACCCTAACCCTAAGCCTAACCCTAATTCTAACAGTTACCCTTACCTTAACCCTAACCCTAACCCTAACTTCACCCTAACCCTAAACCTTACCCTAAACCTAACTGAAAACCTATGCCTAACCCTAACCCTTACACTTACCCTAACCCTAACCCCAAACCTAACCCAAACCCTAAACCGTACCCTTACCCTAACCCTAAATCTAACCCTAAGCCTAACCCTAACCCTAACATTTACCCTTACACTAACCCTAACCCTAACGTTAACCCTAAACCTAACAGTAACCCTAACCCTAACCCTAAACCTAACCCTAACCCTAACCCTTACCCTTACCCTAAACCTAAACCTAACCCTAACCCTAACCCTAACACTAATCCTTACCCTAAGCCTAACCGTAATCCTTATCCTAAGCCTAACCCTAACCCTAACCCTAACCCTAACCCTTACCCTTACCCTAACCCTAAAGCTAACCCTTATCCTTACCCTAACCCTAATCCTAATCCTTACGCTAACCCTAACCCGAACCCTAACACTAAACTTAATGCCAAACTTAACACTAACCCTAACCTTAACCCTAACACTAACCAAAACCCTAACCCTAACCCTTACCCTTACCCTAACCCTAACACTAACCCTAACCCTAACCCTAGCCCCAACCCTAATTCTAACACTTACCCTTACCATAACCATAACCCTAACCCTAACCTTTACCCTAACCCTAAACCTTACCCTAACCCTAACCCCAAACCTATGCCTAACCCTAACCCTAACCCTAACCCTTACCCTAACCCTAACCCTAACTCATACCCTTATTCTTTCCCTAACCCTAACCCCAAAACTATCCCTAAACCTAAACAGTACCCTGACCCTAACCCTAAATCTAACCCGAACCCTAACCCTAACCCCTAACCCTAACCCTAACACTAACCCTTACCCTTACCCTAACCCTAACTCTAACCCCAACACTAACCCTAACACTAATCCTTACCCTAAGCCTAACCCTAACACTAATCCTAACCCTAACCGTAAACCTAACCCTAATCCTAACCCTAACCCTTACCCTTACATTAACCCTAAACCTAACCCCAACCCTAACCCTAAAACTAATCCTTACCCTAAGCCTAACCCTAACCCTAACCCTATCCCTAACCCTACCACTAACCTTAGCCTTAACCCTAACCCTAACCCTAAACCTTACCCTAACCCTAACCCTAACCCTTACCCTTACCCTAACCCTAACCCTAACCTTAAGGCTAACCTAACCTAACTCTAAACCTAACCCTAACCCTAACAGTTACCTTTACTCTAAGCCAAACTCTAAACCGAAACCTAACCCTATTCCTAACCCTAACTCTAAACCTAACCCTAAACTTAACCCTAACCCTAACCCTTACCCTTACCCTAACCGTAACACTAAACCTAACCCTAACTCTAAAACTAATCCTTACCCTCACCCTAACCCTAACCCTAAACCTAACCCTAACCCTAACCCTAACCCTAGCCCTAACCCTTATCTTTACCCTAACCCTAAACCTAACCCAAACCCTAACCCTAAACCTAACACTTACCCTTCCCCTAAAACTTACCCTAACCCTTACCCTAACCTTAACCCTTACACTTACCTTAACCCTAATCCTACACCTAACCCTAACCCTAACCCTAACCCTAACCCTTACCCAAACCCTAACCCTTACCCTAACCCTAACCCTAACCCTTAGCCTAACCCTAATCCTAACCCTAACATTAAACCTAACCCTAACACTAACCCTAAACCTTACCCTTACCCTAAACCTATCCCTAACCCTAACACTAACCTTAGCCTTAACCCTAACCCTATCCCTTACCCTAACCCTAACCCTAAACCTTACCCTTACCCTAACCCTAAACCTAACCTTAATGCTAACCTAACCCTAACCCTAAACCTAACCCTAACCCTAACAGTTACGTTTACCCTAAGCCTAACCCTAAACCGAAACCTAACCCTTACCCTAACCCTAACACTAAACCTAACCCTAAATCTAAAACTAATCCTTACCCTCACCCTAACCCTAAACGTAACCCTAACCCTAACTCTAACCTTAACCCTTACCCTAACCCTAAACCTAACCCAAACCCTAACCCTAATCCTAACACTTACCCTTCCCCTAACCCCTACCCTATCCCTTACCCTTACCCTAACCCTAACCCTAACATTAACACTTACCCTAACCCTAACCCTAACCCTAACCCTAACCCTTACACTAACCCTAACAGTAACCCTAATCCTAACCCTTACACTTATCCTAACCCTAACCCTAATCCCTATCCCTAACCCTTACCCTAAACCTAACCCTAACCCCTAACCCTAACCCTTACCCTAACCATAAACCTAGCCCTAACCCTAACATGAAACCTAACCCTTACCCTAACCCTAAACTTAACCCTAACCCTCACCATAACCCTAACCCTTACCCTAACCCTAACCCTATCCCTAACACTACACTAACCCTATCCTAACCTTTACCCTTACTCTAACCCTAACCCTAACCCTAACCCTTACCCTTACACTAACGCTAACCCTAACCCTAACTCTAACCCCTAACCCTAACCCTAACCTTATACATAACACTTACAATAACCCTAACCCTAAATCTAACCCTTACCCTTACCCTAACCCTAAGCCTAACCTTAATGCTAACCCTAACCCTAAACTGAAACCTAATCATTACCCTAACCCTAACCCTAACCCTAAACCTAATCCTTACCCTTACCCTAACCCTAACAATAAACTTAATGCTAACCCTAACCCTAACCCTAACCCTTACCCTAACCCTAACCCTAATCCTAGCCCTAACAATAACCCTAATCCTAAACCTAACCCTAACCCTTTCCCTAAACCTAACCTTAAACCTAAACCTAACATTAACCCTAACCCTAAACCTCACCATTACCCTTACTCTAAACTTAACCCTAAACCTACACCTAACCCTAATCCTAACCCTAACTCTAAACCTAACCATAACCCTACTCCTAACCCTTACCCTCACCCTAACACTACCCCTAACCCTAACCCCTAACCCCAACCCTTACCCTAACCCTAACCCTAACACTAACCCTTAACCTAACCCTAACCCTAATCCTTACCATAACCCTAACGCTATACCTAACCCTAACCCTTTCCCTAACCCTAACCTTAACCCTAAACCTAAACCTAACGCTAAAACTAACCCTAACCCTAACCCTTACCCTTACTCTAAACCTAACCCTAAACCTAACCCTAACCCTAAACATAACCCCTAATCCTAACCCTTACCCTAACCCTAACCCTTACCCTAACCCTAACACTAACCCTAACCCCAACGGTAACAATTACCCTTACCCTAACCCAAACCGTAAACATAACCTTAACTCTAAAGATAAGCCTAACCCTTACCCTTACCTTAACCCTAAACCTAACACTAACCCTAAACCTAACACTTAACCTTACTCTAACCCTTAATGCTAACCCTAACCCTAAACCTAACCCTTACCCTTTCCCTCACGCTAACCCTAAACTTAACCCTAACCCTAACCCTAACCTTAACACTTACACTTACATTAACCCTAATCCTAAACCTAAACCTAACCCTAATCCTAACCCTAAACCTAACCCTAACACTAACCCTTACTGTTACCCTAACCCTAACCCAATCCCTAACCCTAACACTTACCCTTACCCTAACCCTAACCCTAACACTTACCCTAACCCTAACACTAAACCCTAACCCTACCCTAACACTAACCCTAACCCTTACCCAAACCATAACCCTTACCCTAACCCTAACCCTAACCCTTAGCCTAACCCTAATCCTAACCCTAACATTAAACCTAACCCTAACACTAACCCTAAACCTTACCCTTACCCTAAACCTATCCCTAACCCTAACACTAACCTTAGCCTTAACCCTAACCCTAATCCTAACCCTTACCCTAACGCTAACCCTAACCCTTCCCCTTACCTTAACCCTAACCTTAATGCTAGCCTAACCCTAGCCCTAAACCTAACCCTAACCCTAAGAGTTACCTTTACCCTAAGCCTAACCCTAAACCGAAACCTAACCCTAATCCTAACCCTAAACCTAAACCTAACCCTAAACTTAACCCTAACCCTAACCCTAACCCTAACCCTTACCCTTACCCTAACCCTAACACTAAACCTAACCCTAACTCTAAAACTAATCCTTACCCTCACCCTAACCCTAAACCTAACCCTACCCCTAACGCTAACCTTAACCCTTACCTTTACCCTAACCCTAAACCTAACCCAAACCCTAACCTTAATCCTAACACTTACCCTTCCCCTAACCCTTCCCCTAACCCTTACCCTAACCTTAACCCTTACACTTACCTTAACCCTAATCCTACACCTAAACCTAACCCTAAACCTAACCCTAAACCTAACCCTAACCCTAAACCTAACTCTTACTGTTACCCTAACCCTAACCCTAACCCTAACCCTAAGACTTACCCTTACCCTAACCCTAACTCTAACCCTAACCCTTACCCTAACCCTAACACTAAACCCTAACCCTACACTAACCCTAACCCTAACCGTTACCCAAACCCTAACCCTTACCCTAACCCTAACCCTAACCCTTAGCCTAACCCTAATCCTAACCCTAACATTAAACCTAACCCTAACACTAACCCTAAACCTTACCCTTACCTTAAACCTATCCCTAACCCTAACACTAACCTTAGCCTTAACCCTAACCCTATCCCTAACCCTTACCCTAACCCTAACCCTAAACTTAATGCTAACCCTAACCCTAACCCTAACCCTAACCCTAACCCTAAATCTAACCCTTACCCTTACCCTAACCCTAAGCCTAACCTTAATGTTAACCCTAACTCTAAACCGAAACCTAATCCTTACCCTAACCCTAACCCTAACCCTAAACCTAACCCTTACCCTTACCCTAACCCTAACCCTAAACTTAATGCTAACCCTAACCCTAACCCTAACCCTTACCCTAACCCTAACCCTAATCCTAGCAGTAACAATAAACCTAACCCTAAAGCTAACCCTAACCCTTTCCCTAAACCTAACCTTAACCCTAACCCTAACCCTAACCCTAACCTTAAACCTTACCCTTACCATAACCCTAAACCTAACCCAATCCCTAACCCTAATCCTAACACTTACCCTTCCCCTAACCCTTACCCTAACCCTTACCCTTACCCTAACCCTAACCCTAACCCTAACCCTTATCCTAATCCTAACAGTAACCCTTACACTAACCCTAACCGTAACCCTAACCCTAACCCTTACACTAAACCTAACACTAACGCTAATCCCTATCCATAACCCTTACCCTAAACCTAACCCTAACCCCTAACCCTAACCCTAACCCTAAACCTAACCCTAACCCTAACCCGAAACCTAACCCTTACCCTAACGCTAACCTTAACCCTAACCCTAACCATAACCCTAACCCTTACCCTAACCCTAACCCTATCCCTAACCCTACACTAACCCTATCCTAACCTTTACCCTTACTCTAACCCTAACCCTAACCCTTACCCTTACACTAACCCTAACCCTAACCCTAACTCTAACCCCTAACCCTAACCCTAACTTTATACATAACACTTACCCTAACCCTAACCCTAAATCTAACCCTTACCCTTACCCTAACACTAAGCCTAACGTTAATGCTAACCCTAACCTTAAACTGAAACCTAATCCTTACCCTAACCCTAACCCTAACCGTAAACCTAACACTTACCCTTACCCTAACCCTAACCCTAAACTTAATGCTAACCCTAACCCTAACCCTAACCCTTACCCTAACCTTAACCTAATCCTAGCCCTAACAATAACCCTAACCCTAAACCTAACCCTAACCCTTTCCCTAAACCTAACCTTAACCCTAAACCTAACCCTAACCCTAACCCTAAACCTCACCCTTACCCTTACTCTAAACTTAACCCTAAACCTAACCCTAACCCTAACCCTATCTCTAACCCTAACCTTAACCCTAATCCTAACCCTTACCCTCACCCTAACCCTACCCCTAAACCTAACCCCTAACCCCAACCCTTACCCTAACCCTAACCCTAACCTTAACCCTTACCCTAACCCTACCCTAATCCTTACCCTAACCCTAACCCTAAACCTAACGCTAACCCTTTCCCTAACCCTAACCTTAACCCTAAACCTAACCCTAACGCTAACACTAACCCTAACTCTAACACTTACCCTTACTCTAAACCTAACCCTAAACCTAACCCTAACCCTAAACCTAACCCCTAACCCTCTCTTACCCTTATACTATCCCTAACACTAACCCTAACCCTAACACTTATCCTAACCCTAACCCTTACCCTAACCCTAACACTAACCCTAACCCCAACCGTAACAATTACCCTTACCCTAACCCTAACCCTAGCCCTTAACCTAACCCTAACCCTAAGCCTAACCCTAACCGCTAATCCTAACACTAACCCTAAACCAAACCCTAACCCCTAATCCTAACCCTTACCCTTACGCTGTCCCTAACCCTAACCATAACCATGACACTTACCCTATCCCTAACCTTACCCTTACCCTAACCCTAACCCTAACTCTAACACTAAACCTAACCCTTACCCTCACCCTAACCCTAACCCTAACCCCTAACCCTAACCCTTACCCTAACCCTAACCCTAAACCTAAACTTAACTCTAAAGATAACCCTAACCCTTACCCTTACCATAACCCTAAACCTAACACTAACCCTAACCCTAACACTTAAACTTACTCTAACCCTTAATGCTAAACCTAACCCTAACCCTAACACTTAACCTTACTCTAACCCTTAATGCTAACCCTAACCCTAAACCTAAACCTTACCCTTTCCCTAACCCTAACCCTAACCTTAACCCTAACCCTAACCCTAAACTTAACACTTACACTTACCTTAACCCTAATCCCAAACCTAAACCTAACTCTAATCCTAACCCTAAAACTAACCCTAACCCTAACACTTACTGTTACCCTAACCCTAACGCAAACCCTAACCCTAACCCTAACACTTACCCTTACCATAACCCTAACCCTAAACCTTATCCTTACCCTAACCCTAACCCTAACACTAAACCCTAACCCTACCCTAACCCTAACCCTAACCCTTACCCAAACCCTAACTTTTACCCTAACCCTAACCCTAACCCTTAGCCTAACCCTAATCCTAACCCTAACATTAAACCTAACCCTAACCCTAACCCTAACCCTTACCCTTACACTAACGCTAACCCTAACCCTAACTCTAACCCCTAACACCAACCCTAAACTTATACATAACACTTACCCTACCACTAACCCTAAATCTAACCCTTACCCTTACCCTAACGCTAAGCCTAACCTTAATGCTAACCCTAACCCTAAACTGAAACCTAACCCTAACCCTAACCCTAACCCTTACACTAACCCTAACCATAACCCTAACCCTAATTCCTATCCCTAAACCTTACCCTAAAACTAATCCTAAACCCTAAACCTAACCCTTACCCTAAACCTAACCGTAACCCTTACCCTAACCCTGACCCTAATTCTAACCCTAACCCTAACCCAAACCCTAACCCTTACCCTAACCCTAAACCTAAACCTTAGCCTAACCCTAACCCTAACCCTAATCTTAACCCTAACCCTAACACTAACCCTAACACTTACCCTTACCCTAACCCTAACACTAACCCTAGCCTTAACCCTAACCCTAGCCCTAAACCTTACCCTAACCCTAACCCTAACCCTAACCCTTACCCTTAAGCTAACACTAACCCTAACACTTACCCTAACCCTAACAATAATCCTAAGCCTTACACTTACTCTAACCCTAACCCTAACCCTTACCCTTACCCTTACCCTAACCCGAAACCTAACACTAACTCTAACACTAACCCTAACCCTAACACTAACACTAAATCTAACACTAACCCTAACCCTAACCCTTACCCTTACCCTAAACCTAACACTAACCCTAACCCTAACCCTAACCCTAATTCTCACAGTTACCCTTACCTTAACCCTAACCCTAACCCTAACTTCACCCTAACCCTAAAACTTACCCTAACCCTAACCCCTAAACCTAACCCTAACCTTAACCGTTACCCTTAACCTAACCCTAACCCTAAGGTTAACCCTAAACCTAACAGTAACCCTAACCCTAACCCTTACCCTAACCCTAACCCTAACCCTCACCCTTACCCTTACCCTAACCCTAAACCTAACCCTAACCCTAACCCTAACACTAATCCTTCCACTAAGCCTAACCCTAATCCTAATCCTAAGCCTTACTCTAACCCTAATCCTAAACTTAACCCTAACCCTAACCCTAACCCTTACCCTTACCCTAACTCTAACCCTAATCTTAATGCTAACCCTACTCCTAACGCTAAACCTAACCTTAACCCTAACCCTAAACCTAACCCTAACCCTAACCCTTACCTTTACCCAAAGCCTAACCCTAAACCTAAACCTTACCCTAATCCTAACCCTAACACTAAACCTAACCCTAAACTTAACCCTAACCCTAACTGGAACCCTTACCCTTACCATAACCATAACACTAAACCTAACCCTAAATATAAAACTAATCCTTACCCTCACCCTAACCCTAACCTAACCCTAACTCTAACCCTAACCCTAACCTTAACCCTTACCCTTACCCTAACCCTAAACCTAACCCAAACCCTAACCCTAATCCTAACACTTACCCTTACCCTAACCCTTACCCTAACACTTACCCTTACCCTAACCCTAAACCTTACAGTAACCCTAAACCTAACCCTAACCCTTACACTAACCCTAACCCTAACCCTAACCCTTACACTAACCCTAAACCTAACCCTAATGCCTATCAGTAACACTTACCCTAAAACTTATCCTGACCCTAACCCTAACCCTAACCCTTACCGTAAACCTAACCGTAACCCTTACCCTAACCCTGACCCTAATTCTAACCCTAACCCTAACCCAAACCGTAACCCTTACCCTAACCCTAACCCTAAACCTTAGCCTAACCCTAACCCTAACCCTAACCTTAAACCTAACCCTAACACTAACCCTAACCCTTACCCTTACCCTAACCCTAACCCTAACCCTAACCCTAACCCTAGCCTTAACCCTAACCCTAGCCCTAAACCTTACCCTAACCCTAACCCTAACACTAACCCTAACCCTAACATTAATCCTAAGCCTTATACTTATTCTAACCCTAACCCTAACCCTAACCCTTACCCTGACCCTAACGCTAACCCTAAACCTAACATTAACCCTAACACTTACCCTAACCCTAACCCTAACCCTAAACCTAACACTAACCCTAACCCTAACCCTAACCCTTACCCTTACCCTAAACCTGACACTAACCCTAACCCTAAGCCTAACCCTAATTCTAACAGTTACCGTTACCTTAACCCTAACCCTAACCCTAACTTCACCCTAACCCTAAACCTTACTCTAACCCAAACTGAAAACCTATGCCTAACCCTAACCCTTACCCTAAACCTAACTCTAACACTAACCCTAACCCTTACTCTTACCCTAACCCTAAGCCCAAACCTAACCCTAACCCTAAACCGTACCCTTACCCTAACCCTAAATCTAACCCTAACCCTAACCCTAACCCTAACATTTACCCTTACCCTAACCCTAACCCTAACGTTAACCCTAAACCTAACAGTAACCCTAACCCTAACCCTTACCCTAACCCTAACCCTAAACCTAACCCTAACCTTAACCCTAACCCTTACCCTTACCCTAACCCTAAACCTAACCCTAACACTAACCCTAACACTAATCCTTACCCTAAGCCTAACAGTAATCCTTATCCTAAGCCTAACCCTAACCCTAACCCTAAACTTAACCCTAACCCTAACCCTAACCCTTACCCTTAATCTAACCCTAAAGCTAACCCTTATCCTTACCCTAACCCTAACCCTAATCCTTACCCTAACCCTAACCCTAACCCTAAACTTAATGCCAAACTTAACACTAACCCTAACCCTAACCCTAACACTAACCCTAACGCTAACCCTAACCCCAACCCTAATTCTAACAGTTACCCTTACCCTAACCATAACCCTAACCCTAACCTTCACCCTAACCCTAAACCTTACCCTAACCGTAACCCCAAACCTATGCCTAACCCTAACCATAACCCTAACCCTTACCCTAACCCTAACACATACCCTTACTCTTTCCCTAACCCTAACCCCAAACCTATCCCTAAACCTAAACAGTACCCTTACCCTAACCCTAAATCTAACCCTAACCCTAACCCTAAACCCTAACCCTAACCCTAACACTAACCCTTACCCTTACCCTAACCCCAATCATAACCCTAACACTAATCCTTACCCTAAGCCGAACCCTAACACTAATCCTAACCCTAACCCTAACCCTAACCCTCAACTTAACCCTAACCATAACTCTAACCCTTACCCTTACCCTAACCCTAAACCTAACCCTTATCCTAACCCTAACCCTAACCCAAACCATTACCCTAACCCCAACCCTAACCCTAACCCTAAACTTAATGCTAACCCTAATCCTAACCCTAACACTAAACCTTACCCTAACCCTAAACTATACCCTGACCCTAACCCTAAACCTAACCCCAACCCTTACCCTTACCCTAACCCTAACCCTACCTCTAACCCTAAATCGAACCCTAATCCTTACCCTAACCCTAACCCTAAACCTAACCCTAATCCTAACCCTAACTCTAACCCTTACCCTAACCCTAACCCTAACCCTAACCCTAAACTTAACCCTAACCCTATCCCTAACTCTTACACTTACCCTAACCTTAACCCTAACCCTAACCCTAAACTTTACGCTAACCCTAACCCTAACCCTTACCCTTACCCTAACTCTAACCTTAAACCCAACCCTAACCCTAACCCTAAACCTAACCTTACCCTTACACTAAGCCTAACCGTAACCTTAACGCCAACACTAAACCCAAACCTAACCCTAACCCTAACGCTTACCCTTACCCTAACCGTAACCCTAACCCTAAAACTCACACTTACCCTTACCCTAACCCTAACCCTAACCCTAACTTTTACCATAACCCTAACCCTAATGCTTACCCTAAACCTAACCCCAACCCTAACCAAACCCCTAACCCTAACCCTTACCCTAACCATATCCCTAACCCTACCACTAACCTTAGCCTTAACCCTAACCCTAACCCTAACCCTTACCCTAACCCTAACCCTAAACCTTACCCTTATCCTAACCCTAACCCTAACCTTAATGCTAACCTAACCCTAACTCTAAACCTAACCCTAACCCTAACAGTTACCTTTACCCTAAGCCAAACCCTAAACCGAAACCTAACCCTAATCCTAACCCTAACTCTAAACCTAACCCTAAACTTAACCCTAACCCTAACCCTAACCCTTACCCTTACCCTAACCCTAACACTAAACCTAACCCTAACTCTAAAACTAATCCTTACCCTCACCCTAACCCTAAACCTAACCCTAACCCTAACGCTAACCTTAACCCTTACCTTTACCCTAACCCTAAACCTAACCCAAACCCTAACCCTAATCCTAACAGTTACCCTTCCCCTAATCCTTACCCTAACCCTAACCCTAACCCTAACCCTAACCCTGACCCTAACCCTTACTATTACCCTAACCTTAACCCTAACCCTAACCCTAACACTTACCCTTACCCTAACCCTAACTCTAACCCTAACCCTTACCCTAACCCTAACACCAAACCCTAACCCTACCCTATCCCTAACCCTAACCCTTACCCAAACCCTAACCCTTACCCTTACCCTAACCCTAACCCTAAACCTTAGCCTAACCCTAACCCTAACCCTAACCTTAAACCTAACCCTAACACTAACCCTAACCCTTACCCTTACCCTAACCCTAACCCTAACCCTAACCCTAACCCTAGCCTTAACCCTAACCCTAGCCCTAAACCTTACCCTAACCCTAACCCTAACACTAACCCTAACCCTAACATTAATCCTAAGCCTTATACTTATTCTAACCCTAACCCTAACCCTAACCCTTACCCTGACCCTAACGCTAACCCTAAACCTAACATTAACCCTAACACTTACCCTAACCCTAACCCTAACCCTAAACCTAACACTAACCCTAACCCTAACCCTAACCCTTACCCTTACCCTAAACCTGACACTAACCCTAACCCTAAGCCTAACCCTAATTCTAACAGTTACCGTTACCTTAACCCTAACCCTAACCCTAACTTCACCCTAACCCTAAACCTTACTCTAACCCAAACTGAAAACCTATGCCTAACCCTAACCCTTACCCTAAACCTAACTCTAACACTAACCCTAACCCTTACTCTTACCCTAACCCTAAGCCCAAACCTAACCCTAACCCTAAACCGTACCCTTACCCTAACCCTAAATCTAACCCTAACCCTAACCCTAACCCTAACATTTACCCTTACCCTAACCCTAACCCTAACGTTAACCCTAAACCTAACAGTAACCCTAACCCTAACCCTTACCCTAACCCTAACCCTAAACCTAACCCTAACCTTAACCCTAACCCTTACCCTTACCCTAACCCTAAACCTAACCCTAACACTAACCCTAACACTAATCCTTACCCTAAGCCTAACAGTAATCCTTATCCTAAGCCTAACCCTAACCCTAACCCTAAACTTAACCCTAACCCTAACCCTAACCCTTACCCTTAATCTAACCCTAAAGCTAACCCTTATCCTTACCCTAACCCTAACCCTAATCCTTACCCTAACCCTAACCCTAACCCTAAACTTAATGCCAAACTTAACACTAACCCTAACCCTAACCCTAACACTAACCCTAACGCTAACCCTAACCCCAACCCTAATTCTAACAGTTACCCTTACCCTAACCATAACCCTAACCCTAACCTTCACCCTAACCCTAAACCTTACCCTAACCGTAACCCCAAACCTATGCCTAACCCTACCCATAACCCTAACCCTTACCCTAACCCTAACCCATACCCTTACTCTTTCCCTAACCCTAACCCCAAACCTATCCCTAAACCTAAACAGTACCCTTACCCTAACCCTAAATCTAACCCTAACCCTAACCCTAACCCCTAACCCTAACCCTAACCCTAACCCTTACCCTTACCCTAACCCCAATCATAACCCTAACACTAATCCTTACCCTAAGCCGAACCCTAACACTAATCCTAACCCTAACCCTAACCCTAACCCTCAACTTAACCCTAACCATAACTCTAACCCTTACCCTTACCCTAACCCTAAACCTAACCCTTATCCTAACCCTAACCCTAACCCAAACCATTACCCTAATCCCAACCCTAACCCTAACCCTAAACTTAATGCTAACCCTAATCCTAACCCTAACACTAAACCTTACCCTAACCCTAAACTATACCCTGACCCTAACCCTAAACCTAACCCCAAACCTTACCCTTACCCTAACCCTAACCCTACCTCTAACCCTAACCCGAACCCTAATCCTTACCCTAACCCTAACCCTAAACCTAACCCTAATCCTAACCCTAACTCTAACCCTTACCCTAACCCTAACCCTAACCCTAACCCTAAACTTAACCCTAACCCTATCCCTAACTCTTACACTTACCTAACCTTAACCCTAAACCTAACCCTAAACTTTACGCTAACCCTAACCCTAACCCTTACCCTTACACTAACTCTAACCTTAAACCCAACCCTAACCCTAACCCTAAACCTAACCTTACCCTTACACTAAGCCTAACCGTAACCTTAACGCCAACACTAAACCCAAACCTAACCCTAACACTAACGCTTACCCTTACCCTAACCGTAACCCTAACCCTAAAACTCACACTTACCCTTACCCTAACCCTAACCCTAACCCTAACCCTAACTTTTACCATAACCCTAACCCTAATGCTTACCCTAAACCTAACCCCAACCCTAACCAAACCCCTAACCCTAACCCTTACCCTAACCATATCCATAACCCTACCACTAACCTTAGCCTTAACCCTAACCGTAACCCTAACCCTTACCCTAACCCTAACCCTAAACCTTACCCTTATCCTAACCCTAACCCTAACCTTAATGCTATCCTAACCCTAACTCTAAACCTAACCCTAACCCTAACAGTTACCTTTACCCTAAGCCAAACCCTAAACCGAAACCTAACCCTAATCCTAACCCTAACTCTAAACCTAACCCTAAACTTAACCCTAACCCTAACCCTAACCCTTACCCTTACCCTAACCCTAACACTAAACCTAACCCTAACTCTAAAACTAATCCTTACCCTCACCCTAACCCTAAACCTAACCCTAACCCTAACGCTAACCTTAACCCTTACCTTTACCCTAACCCTAAACCTAACCCAAACCCTAACCCTAATCCTAACAGTTACCCTTCCCCTAATCCTTACCCTAACCCTAACCCTAACCCTAACCCTAACCCTAACCCTAACCCTTACTATTACCCTAACCCTAACCCTAACCCTAACCCTAACACTTACCCTTACCCTAACCCTAACTCTAACCCTAACCCTTACCCTAACCCTAACACCAAACCCTAACCCTACCCTATCCCTAACCCTAACCCTTACCCAAACCCTAACCCTTACCCTTACCCTAATCCTAACCCTAACCCTTAGCCTAACCCTAATCCTAACCCTAACATTAAACCTAACCCTCACACTAACCTTAAACCTTACCCTTACCCTAAACCTATCCCTTACCCTAACACTAACCTTAGCCTTAACCCTAACCCTATCCCTAACCCTTACCCTAAACCTAACCCTAACCCTTACCCTTACCCTAACCCTAACCCTAACCTTAATGCTAACCTAACCCTAACCCTAAACCTAACCCTAACCCTAACAGTTACCTTTACCCTAAGCCTAACCCTAAACCGAAACCTAACCCTAATTCTAATCCTAACCCTAAACCTAACCCTAAACTTAACCCTAACCCTAACCCTAACCCTTACCCTAACCCTAACACTAAACATAACCCTAACTCTAAAACTAATCCTTATCCTCACCCTAACCCTAAACGTAACCCTAACCCTAACCCTAACCTTAACCCTTACCCTTACCCTAACCCTAAACCTAACCCAAACCCTAATCCTAATCCTAACACTTACCCATCCCCTAACCCTTACCCTAACCCTTACCCTAACCCTAACCCTAACACTAACCCTTACCCTAACCCTAACCCTAACCCTAACCCTTACACTAACCGTAACAGTAACCCTAACCCTAACCCTTACACTAACCCTAACCCTAATCCCTATCCCTAACCCTTACCCTAAACCTAACCCTAACCCCTAACCCTAACCCTTACCCTAACCCTAAACCTAACCCTAACCCTAACACGAAACCTAACCCTTACCCTAACCCTAACCTTAACCCTAACCCTAACCATATCCCTAACCCTTACCCTAACCCTAAACCTATCCCTAACCCTACACTAACCCTATCCTAACCTTTACCCTTACTCTAACCCTAACCCTAACCCTAACCCTTACCCTTACACTAACGCTAACCCTAACCCTAACTCTAACCCCTAACCCAAACCCTAACCTTATACATAACACTTACCCTACCACTAACCCTAAATCTAAACCTTACCCTTACCCTAACGCTAAGCCTAACCTTAATGCTAACCCTAACCCTAAACTGAAACCTAATCCTTACCCTAACCCTAACCCTAACCCTAAACCTAACCCTTACCCTTAACTTAACCCTATCGCTAAACTTAATGCTAACCCTAACCCTAACCCTAACCCTTACCCTAACCCTAACCCTAATCCTAGCCCTAACAATAACCCTAATCCTAAACCAGACCCTAACCCTTTCCCTAAACCTAACCTTAACCCTAAACCTAACCTTAACCCTAACCCTAAACCTCACCATTACCCTTACTCTAAACTTAATCCTAAACCTAAACTTAACCCAAACCCTAACCCTAACTCTAACCCTAACCATAACCATAACCCTAACCCTTACCCTCACCCTAAACCTAACCCCTAACCCCAACCCTTACCCTAACCCTAACCCTAACCCTTACCCTAACCCTAACCCTAATCCTTACCCTAACCCTAACCCTAAACCTAACCCTAACCATTTCTCTAACCCTAACCTCAACCCTAAACCTAACCCTAACGCTAAAACTAACCCTAACCCTAACCCTTGCCATTACTCTAAACCTAACTGTAAACCTAACCCTAACCCTAAACCTAACCCCTAACCCTAACTCTTACCCTTATACTATCCCTAACACTAACCCTAAACCTAACACTAACCCTAACCCCAACCGTAACAATTACCCTTACCCTAACCCTAACCCTAACACTTAACCTAACCCTAACCCTAAGCCTAACCCTAACCGCTAATCCTAACCCTAACCCTAAACCAAACCCTAACCCCTAATCCTAACCCTTACCCTTACTCTGTCCCTAAACCTAACCCTAACCCTGACACTTACCCTAACCCTAACCTCACCCTTACCCTAACCCTAACCCTAACTCTAACACTAAACCTACTCTTACCCTAACCCTTACCCTCACCCTAACCCTAACCCTAACCCTAAACCCTAACCCTAACCCTTACCCTAACGCTAACCCTAAACCTAACTTTAACTCTAAAGATAACCCTAACCCTTACCCTTACCTTAACCCTAAACCTAACACTAACCCTAACCCTAACAGTTACCTTATTCTAACCCTTAATGCTAACCCTAACCCTAACCCTAACCCTAACACTTAACCTTACTCTAACCCTAAATGCTAACCCTAACACTAAACCTAACCCTTACCCTTTCCTAACCCCAACCCTAAACTTAACCCTAACCCTAACCCTAACCTTAACACTTACACTTACCTTAACCCTAATCCTAAACCTAAACCTAACCCTAATCCTAACCCTAAACCTAACCCTAACCCTAACCCTAACCCTTACTGTTACCCTAACCCTAACCCAAACCCTAACCCTAACACTTACCCTTAACCTAACCCTAACCCTAACCCTAACACTTACCCTAACCCTAACCGTAACACTAAACCCTAACCCTACCCTAACCCTAACCCTAACCCTTACCCAAACCCTAACCCTTACCATAACCGTAACCCTAACCCTTAGCCTAACCCTAATCCTCACCCTAACATTAAACCTTACACTTACACTAACCCTAAACCTTACCCTTACCCTAAACCTATCCCTAACCCTAACACTAACCTTAGCCTTAACCCTAACCCTATCCCTAACCCTTACCCTAACCCTAAACCTAACCCTTACCCTTACCCTAACCCTAACCCTAACCTTAATGCTTACCTAACCCTAAACCTAAACCTAACCCTAACCCTAAAGTTACCTTTACCCTAAGCCTAACCCTAAACCGAAACCTAACCCTAATCCTAACCCTAACCCTAAACCTAACCCTAATCTTAACCCTAACCCTAACCCTAACCGTTACGCTTACCCTAACCATAACACTAAACATAACCCTAACTATAAAACTAATCTTTACCTCACCCTAACCCTAAACGTAACCCTAACCCTAACCCTAACCTTAACCCTTACCCTTACCCTAACCCTCAACCTAACGCAAACCCTAACCCTAAACCTAACACTTACCCTTCCCCTAACCCTTACCCTAACCCTTACCCTTACCCAGCCCTAACAATAACCCTAACCCTTACCCTAACCCTAACCCTAACCCTAACTCTTACACTAACCCTAACGATAAACCAAACCCTAACCCTTACACTAACCCTAACCCTAACCCTAATCCCTATCACTAACCCTTACCCTAAACCTAACCCTAACCCCTAACCCTAACCCTTACCCTAACCCTAAACCTAACCCTAACCCTAACACGAAACCTAACACTTACCCTAACACTAACCTTAACCCTAACCCTAACCATAACACTAAAGCATACCCTAAACCTAACCCTATCCCTAACCCTACACTAACCCTATCCTAACCTTTACCCTTACTCTAACCCTAACCCTAACCCTAACCCTTACCCTTACACTAACCCTAACCCTAACCCTAACTCTAACCCCTAACCCTAACCCTAACCTTATACATAACACTTACCCTAACCCTAACCCTAAATCTAACCCTTACCCTTACCCTAACCCTAAGCCTAACCTTAATGTTAACCCTAACTCTAAACCGAAACCTAATCCTTACCCTAACCCTAACCCTAACCCTAAACCTAACCCTTACCCTTACCCTAACCCTAACCCTAAACTTAATGCTAACCCTAACCCCTAACCCTAACCGTTACCCTAACCCTAACCCTAATACTAACCCTAACTCTAACCCTAACCCTAAGTCTAACCATAACCCTTACACTAACCCTAACCCTAACCCTTACCCTAACTCTAACCCTAACCCTAACCCTTACCCTAATCCTAACCCTAACTCTAACCCTAACCCTAACCTAAACCCTAACCCTTACCCTAACCCTAACCCTAACCCTTAGCCTGACCCTAACCCCAACCCTAACCTTAACCTTAACCCTAACACTAACCCTAAACCTTACCTTTACCCTAACCCTATCCCTAACCATAACACTAACCCTAGCCTTAACCCTAACCCTAACCCTAACGTTAACCCTTACCCTAACCCTATCCCTACCCTAACACTAACCCTAGCCTTAACCCTAACCCTAACCTTTCCCCTTACCCTAACCCTAACCCTAACCCTAACCCTAACATTAATCCTAAGCCTTACACTTACCCTAACCCTAACCCTAAACCTTACCCTTACCCTAACCCTAACCCTAAACCTAACACTAACCCTAACACTAAACCTAACCCTAACACTAACACTAACACTAAGCCTAATCCTTACCCTTACCCTAACTCTAACAAACCCTAACACTAACCCTAACCCTAATTCTAACATTTACCCTTACCCTAAACTAACCCTGTCCCTAACATTTACCCTAACCCTAAAACTTACCCTAACCCTAACCCCACACCTATGCCTATCCCTAAACCTTACCCTAACCCTAAACCTAACCCTAGCCCTTACCCTTACCCTAACCCTAACTCCAAACCTAACCCTAACCCTAAACCGTACCCTTACTCTAAAGTTAAATCTATACCTAACCCCAAACCTAACCCCTAACCCTAACTCTAAACTTAACCCTTACCCTTACCCTAACCCTAAACCTAAACTTAACCCTAAACCTAACCGTAACCCTTACCCTTACCCTAACCCTAACACTAAACCTACCCTAATTCTAAAACTAATCCTTACCCTCACCCTAACCCTAAACCTAACCGTAACCCTAACCCTAAACTTAACCCTTACCCTTACCCTAACCCAAAACCTAACCCAAACCCTAACCCTAATCCTAACACTTACCCTTCCCCTAATCCTTCCCCTAACCCTTACCTCTACTCTAACTCTAACCCTAACCATAACCCTTACCCTAACCCTAAACCTAACCCTAACCCTTACCCTAATCCTAACCCTAACCCTAACCCTAATACCTATTCCTTAACCTTACCCTAAACCTAACCCTAACCCCTAACCCTAACACTTACCCTAACCCTAACCCTCACGCTTACGCTAATCTTAACCCTAACTATAACCCTAACCCTATCCCAAAACCTAACCCTTACCCTAACCCTAACCCTAACCCTTACCCAAACCCTAACCCTTACCCTAACCCTTAGCCTAACCCTAATCCTAACCCTAACATTAAACCTAACCCTAACTCTAACCCTAAACCTTACCCTTACCCTAAACCTATCCCTAACCCTAACACTAACCTTAGCCTTAACCCTAACCCTAACCCTAACCCTAACCCTTACCCTAACCCTAAACCTAACCCTTACCCTTACCCTAACCCTAACCCTAACCTTAATGCTAACCTAACCCTAACCCTTAACCTAACCCTAACCCTAACAGTTACCATTACCCTAAGCCTAACCCTAAACCGAAATCTAACCCTAATCCTAACCCTAACCCTAAATCTAACCCTAACCCTAACCCTCACCCTAACCCTAAACCTAACCGTAACTCTAACCCTAAACTTAACCCTTACCCTTGCCCTAACCCTAAACCTAACCCAAACCCTGAACCTAATCATAAAACTTACCCTTCCCCTAACCCTTCCCCTAACCCTTACCCTTACCCTAAACCTAACTCTAACCCTAACCTTACCCTAACACTAACCCTAACCCTACCCCTTACCCTAATCCTAACCCTAACCCTAACCCTTATCCCTATCCATAAACCTTACCCTAAACTTAACCCTAACCCCTAACCCTAACCCTTACCCTAACCCTAAAACTAACCCTAACCCTTACCCTAAACCTAACCCTAACTCTAACCCTAACCCTAACCCAAACCCTAACCCTTACCCTAACCCTAACCCTAACCCTTAGCCTAACCCTAACCCTACCCCTAACCTAAACCCTAACCCTACCAATAACCCTAGCCTTAACCCTAACCCTAACCCTAACCCTAACCCTTACCCTAACCCTATCCCTACCCTAACACTAACCCTAGCCTTAACCCTAAACCTAACCCTTCCCCTTTCCCTAACCCTAAACCGAACCCTAACCCTAACATTAATCCTAAGCCTTACACTTACCCAAACCCTAACCCTAACCCTAAACCTTACCCTTACCCTAACCCTAACCCTAAACCTAACACTAACCCTAACAGTAACCCTAACCCTTAACCTAACCCTAACACTAACACTAACCCTAACCCTAACCCTTACCCTTACCCTAACCCTAACCAACCCGAACACTAACCCTAACCCTAATTCTAACAGTTACCCTTACCCTAACCCTAACCCTGTCCCTAACCTTTACCCTAACCCTAAAACTTACCCTAACCCTAACCCCACACCTATGCCTAACCCTAAACTTTACCCTAACTGTAACCGTAACCCTAACCCTTACTCTTACCCTAACCCTAAATCCAAACCTAACCCTAACCCTAAACTGTACCCTTACTCTAACATAAATCTATCCCTAACCCTAAACCTAACACCTATCCCTAACCCTAACCCTAACCCTTACCCTTACCCTAACCCTAAACCTAAACTTTACCCTAAACCTAACAGTAAACCTAACCCTAACTCTTACCCTAAACCTAACCCCAAACCTATGCCTAAACCTAACCCTAACCCTTACCCTTACCCTCACACGAACCCTTACACTTAACCTCAACCTAACCCTAAATCTAACCCTAACCCTAAACCTTATCCTTACCCCAACCCTACCCTAAACCTAAACCTAACAATAACCCTAACCCTAACCCCTAACCCTAAACCTAACCCTAACCCTTACCCTTACCCTAACCCTAACCCTAATCTTAATGCTAACCCTACCCCTAACCCTAAACCTAACCTTAAACCGAACCCTAAACCTAACCCTAACCCTAACCCTTGCCTTTAACCTAAGCCTAACCCTAAACCTAAACCTAACCCTAATCCTAAATGTAACCCTAAACCTAACCCTAAACTTAACCCTAACTGTAACCGTAACCCTTACGCTTACCCTAACGCTAACACTAAACCTAACCCTAACTCTAGAACTAATCCTTACCCTCACCCTAACCCTAACCCTAACCTTAACCCTTACCGTTACCCTAACCCTAAACCTAACCCAAACCCTAACCCTAATCCTAACACTTACCCTTACCCTAACCCTTACCCTAACACTTACCCTAACCCTAACCCTAACCCTTACCGTAACCCTAAACCTAACCCCAAACCTTACACTAGCCCTAACCCTAACCCTAACCCTTACACTAACCCTAACCCTAACGTTAATTCCTATCCCTAAACCTTACCCTAAAACTAATCCTGAACCCTAAACCTAACCCTTACCCTAACCCTAAATCTAAACCTTAGCCTAACCCTAACCCTAACCCTAAACTTAACCCTAATCCTAACACTAAACCTAACCCTAACCCTTACCCTTACCCTAACCCTAACACTAACCCTAACACTAACCCTAGCATTAACCCTAACCCTAGCCCTAAACCTTACCCTAACCCTAACCCTAACCCTAACACTTACCCTTAAGCTAACACTAACCCTAACACTTACCCTAACCCTAACAATAATCCTAAGCCTTACACTTACTCTAAACCTAACCCTAACCCTTACCCTTACCCTAACCCTAAACCTAACACTAACCTAACCCTAACTCTAAAACTAATCCTTACCCGCACCCTAACCCTAAACCTAACCCTAACCCTAACCCTAAACTTAACCCTTACCCTTACCCTAACCCTAAACCTAACCCAAACCCTAACCCTAAACCTAACACTTACCCTTCCCCTAACCCTTATCCTAACCCTAACCCTAACCATAACCCTAACACTTACCCTAACCCTAACCCTAACCCTAACCCTTACACTAACCCTAACCATAACCCAAACCCTAACCCTTACACTAACCCTAACCCTAACCCTAATCCCTATCCATAACCCTAACCCTAAACCTAACCCTAACCCTAACCCGAAACCTAACCCTTACCCTTACCCTAACGCTAACCTTAACCCTAACCCTAACCCTAAACATAACCCTAACCCTTACCCTAACCCTAACCCTATCCCTAACCCTACACTAACACTATCCTAACCTTTACCCTTACTCTAAACCTAACTCTAACCCTAACCCTAACCCTTACCCTTACACTAAACCTAACCCTAACCCTAACTCTAACCCCTAACCCTAACCCTAACCTTATACATAACACTTACCCTAACCCTAACCCTAACCCTAAACCTCACCCTTACCCTTACTCTAAACTTAAACCTAAACCTAAACCTAACCCTAACCCTAACCCTAACTCTAACCCTAACCATAACCCTAATCCTATCCCTTACCTCACCCTAACCCTACCCATAGCCCCAACCCTTACCCTAACCCTAACCCTAACCCTAAGCCTAACCCTAATTCTAACAGTTACCCTTACCTTAACCCTAACCCTAACCCTAACTTCACCCTAACCCTTAACCTTACCCTAAACCTAACTGAAAACCTATGCCTAACCCTAACCCTTACTCTTACCCTAACCCTAACCCCAAACCTAACCCTAACCCTAAACCGTACCCTTACCCTAACCCTAAATCTAACCCTAACCCTAACCCTTAACCTAACCCTAACCCTAAACCTAACCCTAACCCTAACCCTTACCCTTACCCTAAACCTAAACCTAACCCTAACCCTAACCCTAACACTAATCCTTACCATAAGCCTAACCGTAATCCTTATCCTAAGCCTAACCCTAACCCTAACCCTAACCCTTACCCTTACCCTAACCTTAAAGCAAACCCTTATCCTTACCCTAACCCTAACCCTAATCCTTACCCTAACCCTAACCCTAACCCTAACCCTAAACTTAATGCCAAACTTAACACTAACCCTAAACTTAACCCTAACACTAACCAAAACCCTAACCCTAACCCTTACCCTTACCCTAACCCTAACACTAACCCTAACCCTAACCCTAGCCCCAACCCTAATTCTAACAGTTACCCTTACCATAACCATAACCCTAACCCTAACCTTTACCCTAACCCTAAACCTTACCCTAACCCTAACCCCAAACCTATGCCTAACCCTAACCCTAACCCTTACCCTAACCCTAACCCTAACCCATACCCTTACTCTTTCCCTAACCCTAACCCCAAACCTATCCCTAAACCTAAACAGTACCCTGACCCTAACCCTAAATCTAACCCGAACCCTAACCCTAACCCCTAACCCTAACCCTAACACTAACCCTTACCCTTACCCTAACCCTAACCCTAACCCCAACACTAACCCTAACACTAATCCTTACCCTAAGCCTAACCCTAACCCTAATCCTAACCCTAATCGTAAACCTAACCCTAATCCTAACCCTAACCCTTACCCTTACATTAACCCTAAACCTAACCCCAACCCTAACCCTAACACTAATCCTTACCCTAAGCCTAACCCTAACCCTAATCCTATCCCTAACCCTACCACTAACCTTAGCCTTAACCCTAACCCTAACCCTAACCCTTACCCTAACCCTAACCCTAACCCTTACCCTTACCCTAACCCTAACCCTAACCTTAATGCTAACCTAACCCTAACTCTAAACCTAACCCTAACCCTAACAGTTACCTTTACTCTAAGCCAAACCCTAAACCGAAACCTAACCCTATTCCTAACCCTAACTCTAAACCTAACCCTAAACTTAACCCTAACCCTCACCCTAACCCTTACCCTTACCCTAACCCTAACACTAAACCTAACCCTAACTCTAAAACTAATCCTTACCCTCACCCTAACCCTAAACCTAACCCTAACCCTAACCCTAACCCTAACCCTAACCCTTACCTTTACCCTAACCCTAAACCTAACTCAAACCCTAACCCTAAACCTAACACTTACCCTTCCCCTAAACCTTACCCTAACCCTTACCCTAACCTTAACCCTTACACTTACCTTAACCCTAATCCTACACCTAAACCTAACCCTAATCCTAACCCTAAACCTAACCGTAACCCTAACCCTAACCCTTACTGTTACCCTAACCCTAACCCAAACCCTAACCCTAACCCTAACACTTACCCTTACCCTAACCCTAACTCTAACCCTAACCCTTACCCTAACCCTAACACCAAACCCTAACCCTACCCTAACTCTAACCCTAACCTTTACCCAAACCCTAAACCTTACCCTAACCCTAACCCTAACCCTTAGACTAACCCTAATCCTAACCCTAACATTAAACCTAACCCTAACACTAACCCTAAACCTTACCCTTACCCTAAACCTATCCCTAACCCTAACACTAACCTTAGCCTTAACCCTAAGCCTATCCCTTTCCCTTACCCTGACCCTAACCCTAACCCTTACCCTTACCCTAACCCTAACCCTAACCTTAATGCTAACCTAACCCTAACCCTAAACCTAACCCTAACCCTAACAGTTACCTTTACCCTAAGCCTAACCCTAAACCTAAACCTAACCCTAAATCTAAAACTAATCCTTACCGTCACCCTAACCCTAAACGTAACCCTAACCATAACCCTAACCTTAACCCTTACCCTAACCCTAAACCTAACCCAAACCCTAACCCTAATCCTAACACTTACCCTTACCCTAACCCTTAGCCGAACCCTTACCCTTACCCTAACCCTAACCCTAACCTTAACCCTTACCCTAACTCTAACCCTAACCCTAACCCTTACACTAACCCTAACTGTAACCCTAACCCTAACCCTTGCACTAATCCTAACCCTAACCCTAATCCCTATCCCTAACCCTTACCCTAAACCTAACCCTAACCCCTAACCCTAACCCTTACCCTAACGCTAAACCTAACCCTAACCCTAACATTAAACCTAACCCTATCCCTAACCCTAACCTTAACCCTAACCCTAACCATAACCCTAACCCTTACCCTAACCCTAACCCTATCCCTAACACTACACTAACCCTATCCTAACCTTTACCCTTACTCTAACCCTAACCCTAACCCTAACCCTTACCCTTACACTAACGCTAACCCTAACCCTAACTCTAACCCCTAACCCTAACCCTAACATTATACATAACACTTACCATAACCCTAACCCTAAATCTAACCCTTACCCTTACCCTAACCCTAAGCCTAACCTTAATGCTAACCCTAACCCTAAATTGAAACCTAATCCTTACCCTAACCCTAACCCTAACCCTAAACCTAATCCTTACCCTTACCCTAACCCTAACAATAAACTTAATGCTAACCCTAACCCTAACCCTAACCCTTACCCTAACCCTAACCCAAATCCTAGCCCTAACAATAACCCTAATCCTAAACCTAACCCTAACCCTTTCCCTAAACCTAACCTTAACCCTAAACCTAACATTAACCCTAACCCTAAACCTCACCATTACCCTTACTCTAAACTTAACCCTAAACCTACACCTAACCTTAATCCTAACCCTAACTCTAACCCTAACCATAACCCTACTCCTAACCCTTAACCTCACCCTAACCCTACCCCTAACCCTAACCCCTAACCCCAACCCTTACCCTAACCCTAACCCTAACACTAACCCTTACCCTAACCCTAAGAATAATCCTTACCCTAACCCTAACGCTAAACCTAACCCTAACCCTTTCCATAACCCTAAACTTAACCCTAAATCTTACCCTAACGCTAAAACTAACCCTAACCCTAACCCTTACCCTTACTCTAAACCTAGCCCTAAACCTAACCCTAACCCTAAACCTAACCCCTAACCCTAACTCTTACCCTTATACTATCCCTAACACTAACCCTAACCCTAACACTTACCCTAACCCTAAACCTAATCCTAAACCTAACCCTAACCCTTACCCTAACCCTAACCCTTACCCTAACCCTAACACTAACCCTAACCCCAACGGTAACAATTTCCCTTACCCTAACCCTAACCCTAACCCTTAACCTTACCCTAACCCTAAGCCTTACCCTAACCGCTAATCCTAACCCTAACCCTAAACCAAACCCTAACCCCTTATCCTAACCCTTACCCTTACCCTGTCCCTAACCCAAACCCTAACCCTGACACTTACCCTAACCCTAACCTTACCCTTACCCTAACCCTAACCCTAACTCTAAAACTAAACCTCACCCTTACCCTAACCCTTACCCTCACCCTCACCCTAACCCTAACCCCTAACCCTAACCCTTACCCTAACCCTAACCCTAAACCTAACCTTAACTCTAAAGATAACCCTAACCCTTACCCTTACCTTAACCCTAAACCTAACACTAACCCTAACCCTAACACTTAACCTTACTCTAACCCTTAATGCTAACCCTCACCCTAAACCTAACCCTTACCCTTTCCCTCACCCTAACCCTAAACTTAACCCTAACCCTAACCCTAACCTTAACACTTACACTTACCTTAACCCTAATCCTAAACCTAAACCTAACC
The DNA here is from genome assembly GCA_024803745.1 of Megascapheus bottae. Lineage (NCBI taxonomy): Eukaryota > Metazoa > Chordata > Mammalia > Rodentia > Geomyidae > Megascapheus > Megascapheus bottae. The sequence continues at coordinate 842,265 of JANJXV010000370.1, read as the reverse complement.
CTAATCCTAACCCTAAACCTAACCCTAACCCTAACCCTTACTGTTACCCTAACCCTAACCCAATCCCTAACCCTAACACTTACCCTTACCCTAACCCTAAACCTAACCCTTACCCTAACCCTAACACTAAACCCTAACCCTACCCTAACACTAACCCTAACCCTTACCCAAACCATAACCCTTACCCTAACCCTAACCCTAACCCTTAGCCTAACCCTAATCCTAACCCTAACATTAAACCTAACCCTAACACTAACCCTAAACCTTACCCTTACCCTAAACCTATCCCTAACCCTAACACTAACCTTAGCCTTAACCCTAACCCTAACCCTAACCCTTACCCTAACGCTAACCCTAACCCTTACCCTTACCCTAACCCTAACCCTAACCTTACTGCTAGCCTAACCCTAAACCTAAACCTAACCCTAACCCTAACAGTTACCTTTACCCTAAGCCTAACCCTAAACCGAAACCTAACCCTAATCCTAACCCTAAACCTAAACCTAACCCTAAACTTAACCCTAACCCTAACCTTAACCCTTACCCTTACCCTAACCCTAACACTAAACCTAACCCTAACTCTAAAACTAATCCTTACCCTCACCCTAACCCTAAACCTAACCCTAACTCTAACGCTAACCTTAACCCTTACCTTTACCCTAACCCTAAACCTAACCCAAACCATAACCTTAATCCTAACACTTACCCTTCCCCTAACCCTTACCCTAACCCTTACCCTAACCTTAATCCTTACACTTACCTTAACCCTAATCCTACACCTAAACCTAACCCTAATCCTAACCCTAAACCTAACCCTAACCCTAAACCTAACCCTTACTGTTACCCTAAACCTAACCCTAACCCTAACACTTACCCTTACCCTAACCCTAACTCTAACCCTAACCCTTACCCTAACCCTAACACTAAACCCTAACCCTACCCTAACCCTAACCCTAAACCTTACCCAAACCCTAACCATTACCCTAACCTAACCCTAACCCTTAGCCTAACCCTAATCCTAACCCTAACATTAAACCTAACCCTAACACTAACCCTAAACCTTACCCTTACCCTAAACCTATCCCTAACCCTAACACTAACCTTAGCCTTAACCCTAACCCTATCCCTAACCCTTACCCTAACACTAACCCTAAACTTAATGCTAACCCTAACCCTAACCCTTACCCTAACCCTAACCCTAATCCTAGCCCTAACAATAACCCTAACCCTAAACCTAACCCCAACCCTTTCCCTAAACCTACCCTTAACCATAAACCTAACCCTAACCCTAACCCTAAACCTCACCCTTACCCTTACTCTAAACTTAACCCAAAACCTAAACCTAACCCTAACCCTAACTCTAACTCTAACCCTAACCATAAAACTAATCCTAACCCTTACCCTCACCCTAACCCTACCCCTAACCCTAACCCCTACCCCTAACCCTAACCCTAACCCCAACCCTAAACCTAACCCTTACCCTAACCCTAACCCTAATCCTTACCCTAACCCTAACCCTAAACCTAACCCTAACCCTTTCCCTAACCCTAACCTTAACCCTAAACCTAACCCTAACGCTAACACTAACCCTAACCCTACCCCTAACCTTACTCTAAACCTAACCCTAAACATAACCCTAACCCTAAACCTAACCCCTAACCCTAACTCTTACCCTTATACTATCCCTAACACTAACTTTAACCCTAACCCCAACCGTAACAATTACATTTACCCTAACCCAAACCTAACACTTAACCTAACCCTAACCCTAAGCCTAACCCTAACCGCTAATCCTAACCCTAACCCTAAACCAAACCCTAACCCCTAATCCTAACCCTTACCCTTACGCTGTCCCTAACCCTAACCCTAACCCTGATACTTACCCTAACCCTAACCTTACCCTTACCCTAACCCTAACCCTAAGTCTAACACTAAACCTAACCCTTACCCTAACCCTTACCCTCACCCTAACCCTAACCCTAACCCTAACCCCTAACCCTAACCCTTACCCTAACCCTAACCCTAAACCTAACCTTAACTCTAAAGATAACCCTAACCCTTACCCTTACCTTAAACCTAAACCTAACACTAACCCTAACAATAACACTTAACCTTACTCTAACCCTTAATGGTAACCCTAACCCTAACCCTAACCCTAACCCTAACACTTAACCTTACTCTAACCCTTAATGCTAACCCTAATCTTAAACCTAACCCTTACCCTTTCCCTAACCCTAACCCTAACCTTAATCCAAACCCTAACCCTAACCTTAACACTTACACTTACCTTAACCCTAATCCTAAACCTAAACCTAACCTAATCCTAACCCTAAACCTAACCCTAACCCTAACCCTTACTGTTACCCTAACCCTAACCCAAACCCTAACCTTAACACTTACCCTTACCCTAACCCTAACCCTAACCCTAAACCTAAACCTAACCCTAACCCTAACACTAAACCCTAACCCTACACTAACCCTAACCCTAAACCTTACCCAAACACTAACCCTTACCCTAACCATAACCCTAAACCTTAGCCTAACCCTAATCCTAACCCTAATATTAAACCTAACCCTAACACTAACCATAAACCTTACCCTTACCCTAAACCTATCCCTAACCCTAACACTAACCTTAGCCTTAACCCTAACCCTAACCCCAAACATTACCCTTACCCTAACCCTATCCCTAACCTTAATGTAACCTAACCCCAACCCTAAACCTAACCCTAACCCTAACAGTTACCTTTACCCTAAGACTAACCCTAAACCGAAACCTAACCCTAATTCTAACCCTAACCCTAATCCTAACCCTAAACCTAACCCTAACCCTAACCCTAACCCTTACTGTTACCCTAACCCTAACCCTAACCCTAACCCTAACACTTACCCTTACCCTAACCCTAACTCTAACCCTAACCCTAACCCTTACCCTAACCCTAACACTAAACCCTAACCCTACCCTAACACTAACCCTAACCCTAACCCTTATCCAAACCCTAACCCTTACCCTAACCCTAATCCTAACCCTTAGCCTAACCCTAATCCTAACCCTAACATTAAACCTAACCCTAACACTAACCCTAAACCTTACCCTTAACCTAAACCTATCCCTAACCCTAACACTAACCTTAGCCTTCACCCTAACCCCATCCCTAACACTTAACCTAACCCTAACCCTAAACCTAACCCTAACCCTAACAGTTACCTTTACCCTAAGCCTAACCCTAAACCGAAACCTAACCCTAATCCTAACCCTATCCCTAAACCTAACCCTAAACTTAACCCTAACCCTAACCCTAACCCTTACCCTTACCCTAACCCTAACATTAACCTAACCCTACTTCTAAAACTAATCCTTACCCTCACCCTAACTCTAAACCTAAGCCTAACCCTAACCCTAAACTTAACCCTTACCCTTACCCTAACCCTAAACCTAACCCAAACCCTAACCCTAAACCTAACACTTACCCTTCCCCTAACCCTTACCCTAACCCTTACCCTAACCCTAACCCTAACCATAAGCCTAACACTTACCCTAACCCTAACCCTTACACTAACCCTAACCATAACCCAAACCCTAACCCTTACACTAACCCTAACACTAACCCTACTCCCTTTCCATAACCCTTACCCTAAACCTAACCCTAACCCCTAACCCTAACCCTAAACCTAAACCTAACCCTAACCCTAACCCGAAACCTAACCCTTACCCTTACCCTAACGCTAACCTTAATCCTAACCCTAACCCTAACCATAACCTTAACCCTTACCCTAACCCTAACCCTATCCCTAACCCTACACTAACCCTATCCTAACCTTTACCCTTACTCTAACCCTAACCCTAACCCTACCCCTAACCCTTACCCTTACACTAACCCTAACCCTAACCCTAACTCTAACCCCTAACCCTAACCTTATACATAACACTTACCCTAACCCTAACCCTAAATATAACCCTTACCCTTACCCTAACCTAAGCCTAACCTTAATGCTAACCCTAACCCTAAACCGAAACCTAATCCTTACACTAAGCCTAACCCTAACCGTAAACCTAACCCTTACCCTTACCCTAACCCTAACCCTAAACTTAATGCTAAGCCTAACCCTAACCCTAACCCTTACCCAAACCCTAACCCTAATCCTAGCCCTAACAATAACCCTAACCCTAAACCTAACCCTAACCCTTTTCCTAAACCTAACCTTAACCCTAAACCTAACCCTAACCCTAACCCTAAACCTCACCCTTACCCTTACTCTAAACTTAACCCTATACCTAAAACTAAACCTAACCCTAACTCTAACTCTAACCCTAACCATAACCCTAATCTTAACCCTTAACCTCACCCTAACCCTACCCCTAACCATAACCGCTAACCCCAACCCTTACCCTAACCCTAACCCTAACCTTAACCCTTACCCTAACCCTAACCCTAATCCTTACCTAAACCTAACCCTAAACCTAACCCTAACCCTAAATCTAACCCCTAACCCTAACTCTTACCCTTATACTATCCCTAACACTATCCCTAACCCTAACACTTACCCTAAACCTAAACCTAATCTAAAACCTAACCCTAACCCTTACCCTAACCCTAACCCTTACCCTAACCCTAACACTAACCCTAACCCCAACCGTAACAATTACCCTTACCCTAACCCTAACCCTAACCCTTAACCTAACCCTAACCCTAAGCCTAACCCTAACCGCTAATCCTAACCCTAACCCTAAACCAAACCCTAACCCCTAATCCTAACCCTTAACCTTAAGCTGTCCCTAACCCTAACCGTAACCCTAACCCTGACACTTACCCTAACCCTAACCTTACCCTTACTCTAACCCTAAACCTAAGTCTAAAACTAAACCTAACCCTTACCCTAACCCTTACCCTCACCCTAACCCTAACCCTAACCCTAACCCCTAACCCTAACCCTTACCCTAACCCTAACCCTAAACCTAACCTTAACTCTAAAGATAACCCGCAACCTTACCCTTACCTTAACCCTAAACCTAACACTAACCATAACCCTAACACTTAACCTTACTCTAACCCTTAATGCTAACCCTAACCCTAACCCTAACCCTAACACTTAAACTTACTCTAACCCTTAATGCTAACCCTAATCCTAAACCTAACCCTTACCCTTTCCCTAACCCTAACCCTAACACTAACCCTAACCTTAAAACTTACACTTACACTTACCTTAACCCTAATCCTAAACCTAAACCTAACCCTAACCCTTACTGTTACCCTAACCCTAACCCAAACCCTAACCCTAACCCTAACACTTACCCTTACCCTAACCCTAACCCTAACCCTTACCCTAACCCTAACCCTAACACTAAACCCTAACCCTACCCTAACCCTAATCCTAACCCTTACCCAAACACTAACCCTTATCCTAACCCTAACCTAACCCTTAGCCTAACCCTAATCCTAACCCTAACATTAAAACTAACACTAACACTAACCCTAAACCTTACCCTTAACCTAAACCTATCCCTAAACCTAACACTAAACTTAGCCTTAACCCTAACCCTAACCCTAACCCTTACCCTAACCCTAACCCTAAACCTTACCCTTACCCTAACCCTAACCCTAACCTTAATGCTAGTCTAACCCTAACCCTAAACCTAACCCTAACCCTAACAGTTACCTTTACCATAAGCCTAACCCTAAACCGAAACCTAACCCTAATCCTAACCCTAAACCTAAACCTAACCCTAAACTTAACCCTAACCCTAACCCTAACCGTTACCCTTACCCTAACCCTGACACTAAACCTAACCCTAACTCTAAAACTAATCCTTACCCTCACCCTACCCCTGAACCTAGCCCTAACCCTAACCCTAACCTTATCCCTTACCCTTACCCTAACCATAAACTTAACCTAAACCCTAACCCTAATCCTAACACTTACCCTTCCCCTAACCCTTCCCCTAACCCTTACCCTAACCCAAACCCTAACCCTAAACCTAACCCTTACCCTAACCCTAACCCTAACCCTAACCCTTGCACTAACGCTACCGTGACCCTAACCCTAACCCTTACACTAACCCTAAACCTAACCCTAATCCCTATCCCTAAACCTTACCATAAACCTAACCCTAACCCCTAACACTAACCCTTACCCTAACCCTAACCCTAAACCTAACCCTTACCCAAATCCTAACCCTAACTCTAACCCTAACCCTAACTCTAAACCTAACCCTTACAATAACCCTAACCCTAACCCTTACCCTAACCCTAACCCTAACCCTAACCCTTACCCTAATCCTAACCCTAACTATAACCCTAACCGTAACCCAAACCCTAACCCTTACCCTAACCCTAACCCTAACCCGTAACCTGACCCTAACCCTAACCCTAAACTTAACCTTAACCATAACACTAACCCTAAACCTTACCCTTACCTAACACTATCCCTAACCCTAACACTAACCCTAGCCTTAACCCTAACCCTAACCCTCACCCTAACCCTTACCCTAACCCTATCCCTACCCTAACACTAACCCTAGCATTAACCCTAACCCTAACCCTTCCCCTTCGCCTAACCCTAACCCTATCCCTAACCCTAACATTAATCCTAAGCCTTACACTTACCCTAACCCTAACCCTAACCCTAAACCTTACCCTTACCCTAACCCTAACCCTAAACCTAACACTAACCCTAACACTAACCCTAACCCTAACCCTAACACTAACCCTAACCCTAATCCTTACCCTTACCTTAACTCTAACCCTAATTCTAACAGTTACCCTTACCCTAACCCTAGCCCTGTCCCTAACCTTTACCCTAACCCTAAAACTTACCCTAACCCTAACCCCACACCTATGCCTAACCCTAAACCTTACCCTAACCCTAAACCTAACCCTAACCCTTACTCTTACCCTAACCTTAACCCAAACCTAACCCTAACCCTAAAAAGTACCCTTACTCTGACATTAAATCTATACCTAACCATAAACCTAAACTTAACCCTAACCCTAACCCTAACCCTAACCCTAACCCTTACCCTAACCCTAACCCCAAACCTATGCCTAACCCTAACCCTAACCCTTACCCTTACCCTCACACGAAACCTTACGCTAAACCTCACCGTAACCCTAAACCTAACCCTAACCCTTAAACTTACCCTTATCCCAACCCTACCCTGAAACTAAAACTAACCCTAACGCTAACCCTAACGCTAACCCCTAACCCAAAACCTAACCCTAACCCTTACCCTTACCCTAACCCTAACCCTAATCTTAATGCTAAGCCTACCCCTAACCCTAAACCTAACCTTAAACCTAACCCTAAACCTAACCCTAACCCTTACCTTTACCCTAAGCCTAACCCTAAACCTAAACCTAACCCTAATCCTAACCCTAACCCTAAACCTAACCCTAAACTTAACCCTAACCCTAACCGTAACCCATACCCTTACGCTAAACCTAACATTAAACCTAACCCTAACCCTAAAACTAATCCTTACCCTCAACGTAACCCTAAATCTAACCCTAACCTTAACCCTTACCCTTACCCTAACAGTAAACCTAACCCAAACCCTAACCCTAATCCTAACACTTACCCTTACCCTAACCCTTACCCTAACACTTACCCTTACCCTAACCCTAACCCTAATCCTAACCCTAACCCTAACCCTAAACCTTACCCTAACCCTAACCCTAACCCTAACCCTTACACTAACGCTACCGTAACCCTAACCCTAACCCTTACACTAACCCTAACCCTAACCCTAATCCCTATCCCTAAACCTTACCATAAACCTACACCTAACCCCTAACCCTAACACTTACCCTAACCCTAACCCTAAACCTAACCCTAACCATAACCCTTACCCTAATCCTAACCCTAACTCTAACCCTAACCCTAACTCTAACCCTAACCCTTACACTAACCCTAACCCTAACCCTTACCCTAACCCTAACCCTAACCCTAACCCTTACCCTAATCCAAACCCTAACTCTAAACCTAACCATAACCCAAACCCTAACCCTTACACTAACCCTAACCCTAACCCTTAGCCTGACCCTAACCCTAACCCTAACCTTAACCTTAATCCTAACAGTAACCCTAAACCTTACCCTTACCCTAACCCTGTCCCTAACCCTAACACTAACCCTAGCCTTAACCCTAACCCTAACCCTCACCCTAACCCTTACCCTAACCCTATCCCTACCGTAACACTAACCCTAGACTTAACCCTAAACCTAACGCTTCCCTTACCCTAACCCTAACCCTAACCCTAACCCTAACATTAATCCTAAGCCTTACACTTACCCTAACCCTAACCCTAACCCTAAACCTTACCCTTACCCTAAACCTAACCATAAACCTAACACTAACCCTAACAATAACCCTTACCCTAACCCTAACCCTAACACTAACACTAACCCTAACCCTAATCCTTACCCTTACCCTAACTCTAACAAACCCTAACACTAACCCTAACCCTAATTCTAACAGTTACCCTTACCCTAACCCTAGCCCTGTCACTAACCTTTACCCTAACCCAAGAACTTACCCTAACCCTAACCCCACACCTATGCCTAACCCTAAACCTTACCCTAAACCTAAACCTAACCCTAACCCTTACTCTTACCCTAACCCTAACTCCAAACCTAACCCTAACCCTAAACCGTACCCTTACTCTAACGTTAAATCTATACCTTACCCTAAACCTAACCCCTAACCCTAACCCTAACCCTTACCCTTACCCTAACCCTAAACCTAAACATAACACTAAACCTAACCGTAACGCTTACCCTTACCCTAACCCTAACACTAAACCTAACCCTAAATCTAAAACTAATCCTTACCCTCACCCTAACCCTAAACCTAACCCTAACCCTAACCCTAAACTTAACCCTTACCCTTACCCTAACCCTAAACCTAACCCAAACCCTAACCCTAATCCTAACACTTACCCTTCCCCTAACCCTTACCCTAACCCTTACCCTTACCCTAACCCTAACCCTTACCCTAACCCTAACCCTAACCCTAACCCTTACCCTAATCATAACCCTAACCCTAACCCTAATCCCTATCCCTTAACCTTACCCTAAACCTAACCCTAACCCCTAACCCTAACCCTTACCCTAACCCTAACCCTCACCCTTACCCTAATCTTAACCCTAACTCTAACCCTAACCCTATCCCAAACCCTAACCCTTACCCTAACCCTAACCCTAACCCTTAGCCTAACCCTAACCCTAACCCTAACCTTAACCCTAACCCTAACACTAACCCTAAACCTTACCCTTACCCTAACCCTATCCCTAACCCTAACACGAACCCTAGCCTTAACCCTAACCCTAACCCTAACCCTAACACTTTCCCTAACCCTATCCCTACCGTAACACTAACCCTAGCATTAACCCTAGCCCTAACCCTTCCCCTTACCCTAACCCTAAACCTAACCCTAACCTAACATTAATCCTAAGCCTTACACTTACCCTAACCCTAACCCTAAACCTAAACCTTACCCTTACCCTAACCCTAACCCTAAACCTAACACTAACCCTAACACTAACCCTAACCCTAACCCTAAACCTAACCCTAACACTAACCCTAACCATAATTCTAACAGTTACCCTTACCCTAAACCTAACCCTGTCCCTAACCTTTACCCTAACCCTAAAACTTACCCTAACCCTAACCCCACACCTATGCCTAACCCTAAAACTTACCCTAACCCTAACCCTAACCCTAAACTTAACCCTTACCCTTACCCTAACCCTAAACCTAACCCAAACCCTAGCCCTAATCCTAACACTTACCCTTCCCCTAACCCTTACCCTAACCCTTAATCTTACCCTAAACCTAACCCTAACCCTAACGCTTACCCTAACCCTAACCCTAAACCTAACCCTAAACCTAATCCTAACCCTAACCCTAAACCTAATCCCTATCCCTTAACCTTACCCTAAACCTAACCCTAACCCCTAACCCTAACCCTTACCCTAACCCTAACCCTCATCCTTACCCTAATCTTAACCCTAACTCTAACCCTAACCCTATCCCAAACCCTAACCCTTACCCTAACCCTAACCCTAACACTTAGCCTAACCCTAACCCTAACCTTAACCCTAACCCTAACACTAACCCTAAACCTTGCCCTTACCCTAACCCTATCCCTAACCCTAACACCAACCCTAGCCTTAACCCTAACCCTAACCCTAACCCTTACCCTAACCCTATCCCTACCCTAACACTAACCCTAGCCTTAACCCTAGCCCTAACCCTTCCCCTTACCCTAACCCTAACCCTAACCCTAACCTTAACCCTAACATTAATCCTAAGCCTTACACTTACCCTAACCCTAACCCTAAACCTAAAACTTACCGTTACCATAACCCTAACCCTAAACCTAACACTAACCCTAACACTATCCCTAACCCTAACCCTAACACTAACACTAACCCTAACCCTAACCCTTACCCTTACCCTAACCCTAAAAAACCCTAACACTAACCCTAACCCTAATTCTAACAGTTACCCTTACCCTAACCCTAACTCTGTCCCTAACCTTTACCCTAACCCTAAAACTTACCCTAACCCTAACCCCACACCTATGCCTAAACCTAAACCTTACCCTAACCCTAACCCTAACCCTAACCCTTACCCTAACCCTATCCCTACCCTAACACTAACCCTAGCCTTAACCCTAACCCTAACCCTTCCCCTTACCCTAACCCTAACCCTAACCCTAACATTAATCATAAGCCTTACACTTACCCTAACCCTAACCCTAAACCTAAACCTTACCCTTACCCTAACCCTAACCATAAACCTAACACTAACCCTAACACTAACCCTAACCCTAACTCTAACCCTAACACTAACACTAACCCTAACCCTAACCCTTACCCTTACCCTAACCCTAACAAACCCTAACACTAACCCTAACCCTGATTCTAACAGTTACCCTTACCCTAACCCTAAACCTGTCCCTAACCTTTACCCTAACCCTAAAACTTACCCTAACCCTAACCCCACACATATGCCTAACCCTAAACCTTACCCTAACCCTAACCCTAACCCTAACCCTTACTCTTACCCTAACCTTAACACAAACCTAACCCTAACCCTAAACCGTACCCTTACTCTGACGTTAAATCTATACCTAACCATAAACCTAACCCCTAACCCTAACCCTAACCCTAACCCTTACCCTTACCCTAACCCTAAACCTAAACTTAACCCTAAACCTAACAGTAACCCTAACCCTAACCCTTACCCTAACCCTGACCCCAAACCTATGCCTAACCCTAACCCTAACCCTTACCCTTACCCTCAGACGAACCCTTACGCTAAACCTCACCCTAACCCTAAACCTAACCCTAACCCTTAACCTTACCCTTACCCCAACCCTACCCTGAACCTAAACCTAACACTAACCCTAACCCTAACGCTAACCCCTAACCCTAAACCTAACCCTAACCCTTACCCTTACCCTAACCCTAACCCTAATCTTAATGCTAAGCCTACCCCTAACCCTAAACCTAACCTTAAACCTAACCATAACCCTAACCCTTACCTTTACCCTAAGCCTAACCCTAAACCTAAACCTAACCCTAATCCTAACCCTAACCCTAAACCTAACCCTAAACTTAACCCTAACCCTAACCGTAACCCATACCCTTACGCTAAACCTAACACTATACCTAACCCTAACTCTAAAACTAATCCTTACCCTCAACGTAACCCTAAATCTAACCCTAACCCTAACCCTAACCTTAACCCTTACCCTTACCCAAACCCTAAACCTAACCCAAACCCTAACCCTAATCCTAACACTTACCCTTACCCTAACCCTTACCCTAACACTTAGCCTTACCCTAACCCTAACCCTAACCCTAACCCTAACCCAAACCCTTACCCTAACCCTAAACCTAACCCTTACACTAAGGCTACCGTAACACTAACCCTAACCCTTACACTAACCCTAACCCTAACCCTAATCCCTATCCCTAAACCTTATCATAAACCTAAACCTAACCTCTAACCCTAACCCTTACCCTAACCCTAACCCTAACCCTAACCCTACCCCTTACCCTAATCCTAACCCTAACTCTAACTCTAACCCTAACTCTAACCCTAACCCTTACACTAAACCTAACCCTAACCCTTACCCTAACCCTAACCCTAACCTAACCCTTACCCTAATCCACACCCTAACTCTAACCCTAACCGTAACCCAAATCCTAACCCTTACCCTAACCCTAACCCTAACCCTTAGCCTGACCCTAACCCTAACCCTAAACTTAACCTTAACCCTAACAGTAACCCTAAACCTTACTCTTACCCTAACCCTATCCCGAACCCTAACACTAACCCTAACCTTAACCCTAACCCTAACCCTCACCCTAACCCTTACCCTAACCCTATCTCTACCCTAACACTAACCCTAGCCTTAACCCTAAACCTAACCCTTACCCTTCCCCTAACCCTAACCCTGACCCTAACATTAATCCTAACCTTACACTTACCCTAACCCTAACCCTAACCCTAAACCTTACCCTTACCCTAACCCTAACCCTAAACCTAACACTAACCCTAACACTAACCCTTACCCTAACCCTAACCCTAACCCTAACACTAACCCTAAACCTAATCCTTACCCTTACCCTAACTCTAACAAACCCTAACCCTAACCCTAACCCTAATTCTAACAGTTACCCTTACCCTAACCCTACCCCTGTCCCTAACCTTTACCCTAACTCCAAAACTTACCCTAACCCTAACCCCACACCTATGCCTAAACCTAAACCTTACCCTAACCCTAAACCTAACCCTAACCCTTACTTTTACCCTAACCCTAACTCCAAACCTAACCCTAACCCTAAACCGTACCCTTACTCTAACGTTAAATCTATACCTTACCCTACACCTAACCCCAAACCCTAACCCTAACCCTTCCCCTTACCCTAACCCTAAACCTAAACATAACACTAAACCTAACCGTAACGCTTACCCTTACCCTAACCCTAACACTAAACCTAACTCTAACTCTAAAATTAATCCTTACCCTCACCCTAACCCTAAACCTAACCCTAACCCTAACCCTTACCCTAATCCTAACCCTAACCCTAACCCTAATCCCTATCCCTTAACCTTACCCTAAACCTAACCCTAACCCCTAACCCTAACACTTACCCTAACCCTAACCCTCACCCTTACCCTAATCTTAACCCTAACTCTAACCCTAACCCTATCCCAAAACCTAACCCTTACCCTAACCCTAACCCTACCCCTTAGCCTAACCCTAACCCTAACCCTAACCTTAACCCTAACCCTAACACTAACCCTAAACCTTACCCTTACCCTAACCCTATCCCTCACCCTAACACGAACCCTAGCCTTAACCCTAACCCTAACCCTAACCCTAACCCTTACCCTAACCCTATCCCTACCCTAACACTAACCCTAGCCTTAACCCTAGCCCTAACCCTAACCCTTACCCTAACCCTAACCCTAACCCTAACATTAATCCTAAGCCTTACACTTACCCTAACCCTAACCCTAAACCTAAACCTTACCCTTACCCTAACCCTGACCCTAAACGTAACACTAACCCTAACACTAACCCTAACCCTAACCCTAAAAAACCCTAACACTAACCCTAACCATAATTCTAACAGTTACCCTTACCCTAACCCTAACCCTGTCCCTAACCTTTACCCTAACCCTAAAACTTACCCTAACCCTAACCCCACACCTATGCCTAACCCTAAACCTTACCCTAACCATAACCCTAACCCTAAACTTAACCCTTACCCTTACCCTAACCCTAAACCTAACCCAAACCCTAGCGCTAATCCTAACACTTACCCTTCCCCTAACCCTTCCCCTAACCCTTACTCTTACCCTAAACCTAACCCTAACCCTAACGCTTACCCTAACCCTAATCCTAACCCTAACCCTTACCCTAATCCTAACCCTAACCCTAAACCTAATCCCTATCCCTTAACCTTACCCTAAACCTAACCCTAACCCCTAACCCTAACCCTTACCCTAACCCTAACCCTCATCCTTACCCTAATCTTAACCCTAACTCTAAACCTAACCCTATCCAAACCCTAACCCTTACCCTAAACCTAACCCTAACCCTAACCTTAACCCTAACCCTAACACTAACCCTAAACCTTACCCTTACCCTAACCCTATCCCTAAACCTAACACCAACCCTAGCCTTAACCCTAACCCTAACCCTAACCCTTACCCTAACCCTATCTCTACCCTAACACTAACCCTAGCCTTAACCCTAGCCCTAACCCTTCCCCTTACCCTAACCCTAACCCTAACCCTAACCCTAACCCTAACATTAATCCTAAGCCTTACACTTACCCTAAACCTAACCCTAAACCTAAAACTTACCCCTACCCTAACCCTAACCCTAAACCTAACACTAACCCTAACACTAACCCTAACCCTAACCCTAACCCTTACCCTTACCCTAACCCTAACAAACCCTAACACTAACCCTAACCCTAATTCTAACAGATACACTTACCCTAACCCTAACCCTGTCCCTAACCTTTACCCTAACCCTAAAACTAACCCTAACCCTAACCCCACACCTATGCCTAACCCTAAACTTTACCCTAACCCTAAACCTAACCCTAACCCTTACTCTTACCCTAACCTTAACCCCAAACCTAACCCTAACCCTAAACCGTACCCTTACTCTAACGTTAAATCTATACCTAACCATAAACCTAACCCCTAACCCTAACCCTAACCCTAAACCTTAC